>JALIRY010000030.1:0-385202 GCA_026401215.1 Trichoderma erinaceum
CTCGCCCCTGCACCCACCCTCCCCCACATCCCGCTTCTCCCCCCAACAACTCCTCGATCCCCACGGCCCCCGCCCCCCCCCGCCGCCCCCCCCCCCCCCCCCCCCCCCCCCCCCAGCAAGCCGACATTGACATAGCTGGCTTGAGATAACGGAGTTTTGGGCTGAGCGATAGCCGCGCATAGGGGACTCTGTGGCTAAAATTAGCTGGATAGTTGTACATATTGGAGCATTGGGGGCAGGAGTCCGAGCAGACATAACCGCGTATACGGCATGGCGGCGATCTCAGCAGCGGACATGGCGAGATTCGCCCAGCAAATGAAGTGCTGAATAGAATATATTGCTTTTTGAATTGCGATGAGCGGTTTGTTTGAATTGGTTTTGTAAATTAGCTTGTCGTTTGTTGGAATATGGCAAGTCTGTGAATAGTTGATTGCTACTACTTAAAGCGGCTGTATCTTGCTGATATTTTCGTTACCTGATTATGCTTGTAGGTTATGAATGTCCCTCATCAAGCGAATTGGGTGTTCTACCACTGCGGTACATGGTTTTCACACATTTCGATGTAGGGGCTGAAGACGAATAACATGCTAGGTGATGAAATGAGAGAATCGGATAACTTGTCAATCATACATTATAGACCATCATGACGACTTGCGATAATCTTAATGAAAGAGGTAAGGGTGAAACCTATCAGTAAATACTCTTGAGTGTTATTCTCACTACTGTGCAGAGCTATTTGGTGGGTTTTCCTAGCCATCTTTACCAAAAGCAAAAAAAAAAAAAAAAAAAAAAAAAAAAAAAAATGAACAGCCAAATCCGTATATTATGTCGTGGTATTGACAACGCAGGGTCTCATTTACATTCGAACCGGCTATTATAAATCCCCATTTGTATCTGTTCTTTCCATCGGATTCAGCATCGCAATATTGTATATACCAAGTCCAAACCATTCAGACATTGGATGCTGCGCTGGGCATTTCTGCAGGGTAACAATAGCACAGAAGCCCATTTACACAGCTGAAAAAGTATTGAAAGAAACAGCCATGAGTCCAACGAACACTCATCCTCGAGACCAGAAAATGAAGGATGAGAAAGGCGGAAAAAGAAGAGGAAAGATAATAAACAAAAAGAGACTTTGGAAAAAAACATAGAAAAAAGAAATGCGTTCCGACGGAGACAGGATTCGAACCTGCGAGGCCGAAACCATATGATTTCTAGTCATACCCATTAACCACTCTGGCACTCCGCCTATCGGATCGCTTGTGAGACATGTGCACAATAATGCATTATAGACTAATACTCAATTGATCTAACAATTCATTTACTAGCTTCCACCAATCAAAAGCTGCCATACTCCCATACTTGTTCGTTTTTCGCCATCGAGTTTATAAATAGAAACATTTCTCCCTTCTCTCTCTAGTCATGTCGTTAATTGCAGGACAGCGCCACAACGAAGCTAGATAACGCCACTCCCATTGCCACTCTGTAACGGTACATTCCCATCGCTTGTATCCGAAACACACAGACAGGCAAACAGATTTCATATCCAAGTAGTAAAAGACTTCTATTTCATCATGACAGAAAAATATCTGCCTTGTGTGTGAACGATAACATTCTTTCTTTCTCATCCTCTTTCTTTTCCTTCACTGCCTCTCATTCTCTCCTTCTTCATCTATGTACAATTGTTCTGCCTCGCTTACACATGAGCCGAACATATAGAAAAAAAAAATCAGGAAGCAATTTAATATCCATAAAACAAAATAAGCCATGATACCTCGCCTCTCCTAGTTATCGGTGGAGGCTGAAAAAGAGCATAATTGAAATCATGTCGAAAAATCAGATGCGAGAAAATGTAAAAAAAAAAAAAAAAGACCTTCAGCCGCCGATTGCGCCCTCCCTACCGTTGGTATCGTAATTAAGACAGCCGTCATGATTTGTTATAAATAGTGATCGAGATGTCATCTTCCATTTTCATTTTATCGCATTTTTTAGTTGGAAAGAGATGTCAGTCAATATTTTTTCCCCCCTCCTCTCTTCTTCTTTATGGTTGTTGTCTCCAGTCTCCTTGGTAGGGCTCGGGTGGTCGCTGAGGACGTGATGGAGGCGACTGATCATTGTATGTGTTGCTGTAGGGCGAGTGTGTGCGCGATGCGCCGCCGTATGGAGGTGGGTCGTATTCGTAGGGCTGTTGATGTAGATGCTGTTGGCCGTACACTGACGGCGGCGATGAGCCCATCGACTCGGGATTGGGTTGCGCATCGTAAATCAGGCCGACCCTCTCCTCGCCGGTTGGAGACATGACTCCGCCACCGACGCCATGATACGCCGTTGTTGTCGGGTCGTCGAAACCGTGGTTGTATGAGCCCTGGCCAGGCTTGGGCTCGTGGAGATTGCTCATGCTCAAATTGTTTTCGTCGTGGGGAGCGCCGAGTTTGTAGCTGATATCTTCCTTTCGCCTCTTGACACCGCACATGAGCCAGCGCATACCTCGGGTAAAGGCCTTGACGAGGTCCCACAGGTTCAGGGCATCCCACAGAGCACGCAGACCCAAGAAACCGCCAGCGTTGGGCAGAGAAGGCTTCTCCAAGCCAACGGTGCCCTTTGATGCATCGGGAGAGGGGTAAAAGGATGCGCCAACACCGCGACGATAAACCTGATACGGGAAGGCCCAAATGTGCAGGATGGAAAAGATGGCCATTTCGATACAGAGGAGCATGGCTGGAATACCGACTTTGAGATCCGGGTAGGCGAGAACTTTGTTCGGGTGGACAATCTTGAGCGTCGACGTGCCGACGGAAATGGCCAGCGATTGCCAAAAGGACAGGAAAATGACGAGCTTAATGGCCAAGACCTTGATGAAAAGCTTGTGCTCGGCGAGGGGTTTGGCTAGCTGGATATAAAACTGAATGAGGCAGTACATGGCAATAGTGACGGAAATGGCATTGATAGCAAGAGTCTGTAGGATCCCACAAGATAATTACGTTAGCGCTGCCCCTCCTTATACGCGAATACACGAAGAGCATGCATGAAAGCGATAGGATTGCTATGCTTACCCAGATGTGAGCAAAGATGGGAGAGTTTGAGCTCTCGCAGTAGCGGCCAAAATGCTGCGTCAAGACGGCGGTGATGGTCATGGCGACTCGGATAAAGCAGTACTGATACACGCCGATCCAGACAATATTGAACCAGGTAAGGCCGCTCTTGGGAGTGCGCCACGGGCCTCTCTGTCCGCCGCAGCACTTGGCAAACCAGTTGATGGGCAAGACCCAAGGCGCGATGGGACGCAGATTCCTAAAGAACTCCTTTTGCGAGTGCAGGTCGGGCGCACAGTAGTGACATAGCAAGCCGAAAAAGGACGCGATGGCAAAGGCCTCGTAGCAATCGGAGATGACGGAGAAGTAGGTGGCTTGGCGGTACCATTCGAGCTGCATGTAGGAGGAAATGGCATAGACGGGGACCATGAAGAGGATACGGATGATGCTGTCGCGGATAGTTAGCCAGATCTGTGCCAATACAAAGGCCGCAAAGGCTCCATATGTATCGCTTCTTACTGTCGCTGTTCTTTGGGTTGGGTGTAGTGCGAGGCGTGCATGAAGATGAGATACAAGCTGAGCACAACGGCGATGAGAGTGCTGCCGGCGGAGATGACACGCGCGAGGTCGTGGAAATCAAGAGGGCCGACGATCTTGACTTCGGATACTGCAGCGACGTTAGCTTCATTGTCAAGTCACATCAATCCTGTCATCGCTCCCTGCGCCAGAGTCTGTCTCGTAGTGGCAGAAGCAAAGCCGGGGCGGAGTCGAGATGGGAATGGCGAGAGAGAAAAACGTACTGCCCATTTCCTCGAGCGTTGAATTACACGTTAGGTTCAGCATGGTAGCGGTTGCGTCATCAAACGTTGTCTATCGTGTGTTTTTGTTGAAGCCCACCGGGGGCAATAGCCGACCAGACAGCCAGCAGAAAGGCGCGCGCGCAAATCGGATCGTCGCTGGTTCGGATCGTTGTTCTCGTCTGCCGCTCACTCCAGCTCTCGTATGGTCGAACCTCCCTCGAGCTAAAGAGCAGAAAGGTCTCGTGTCGATAAAATTGCGATGGTGAAAGAAGGAAGCGCAGTTTCGAACCGTCGTTTGTCAGCTAAATTCCCTTCTCTTTGAGCTTCTCGATACGGCGTCCTAGTCCGGGTCGTAATTCGGCGGAAACACTGGGGCTAGTTTGAGATGGCTCGCCGTAAGTTCCAGCCTGTGGTCGAGAATTCTACGGGCCCACGGGGAGCTACGTTGGTTGTCCTTTTGGAATGCCAGACAAAGGGCGGAATGAGGCGTGTGTCGCAGACGCTTTGGCAGGGCTGGATAGTTGGAGGCGTCCGAAGATGGAAAACAAAGACGATGAGGTGGAACGAGCGGATAGCGAAAGGAGAAGAAAAGAAGAGGAGGAGTAGGAAAAAAAAAGGAATGTTTGGCTGTGGATAAAGCAAGAATGAAGAGCGATCGACTGGACTAGAGAAATAAGAAATCAGACAAGAGTATGCACGACAGGGATCTGGGAACAAGAGACGTCTGGGAGAGAAAAAAAGCGAGAGAGGGAGCAGGAGACTTGTAAATCCGGGCAGGGGGGGTGCAGAAAGCATGAAGCGGGCTTGTACCGGTACGAGAGCTGGCCGGGCGCTAACACGGAGACTCGGTACGTGAGAGGAATGGGCTGTCTGGATAGCCGCTCAAGCGTTCTGCGGCAGGTGAATCGTTTCGACAGCGGTTCGTGGGCGGTGCTGGTGGCTGCGTTTGCCAGCGGGAGACGGGCGCCACAGCACGAGGCACCGGCGCTGGGTCAGGTACCGGTACACGTGCAGGGCAGCTACTACAGGCAGAGGTTCAGACATGGACAGACACAGGCACCCCGGGTTATAGTGCGTAGGGGTTCAATCCTCATGCATTGGCTGTTCACTGCAGACGACCCATGCTGCTCCATCTTCATCTTCGTCTTCGCCTTCGCCTTTTCTATTCCGCAGTGCCTGGCCATATCCGTTTCTCTTCAAGTATCGATTCAGCCACAGCCAGAGCCAGCCCGCCACTAACAAGCTCACAGCACGCCCAAAACAGAAACCCTTTTTCGAGCCCCTCCCTTGCAGCAGCAACGACCAAAAAAAGTCACATTGACGCCTTGCATGCGAGTCGCCGCTAGTGCTGCGGATTTGGTGTGGCAGGGGGAGGCTGAGCCGCTGTGGTGGGAGGTCACTTGGAGCAGTCGCGCGGTTTTGCTGTTTCAGAGATCCGTTTGCAGTGGCCGGTCGGCGATTTCTGCGGTTGCAGAGACGGTTGAAACATGAATGGCAGGCGGCAGTAGGGCAGGCAGTACCGGTACAAGCTGGCAGCTTCGTCATCATCATACGTGGATTTGATGGATTGAGCAACGGGATTTGAGCTGTTCAATATGCTGTTCGCCCACTAACTGCAGCGCCTATTGCTTGCTGTTCCTCCCGGAGTCCTACCAAGAACCCGCCGATCCACAGCAAAGGCGGCCTCCCGCCGCTGTTATCTTTCTTGTATAATGCATTCACAGGCTCATTCCTCTCAACCTTTCAATTTTCCTTTTCAAGCTAGCACGTTTGTAGCGATTGGTCTACTTGATTCTCTGTTCTCTTGTTTCCGCTGCCATTCCCCCCCCCCCCCAATACGAGTTTCAAGCCTGTGGCCGGAGATCGGGACTGCGGAGCAACTAATAATGGCTGCAGGTGCTTTATTACGCAACGCCTGTTCCTGCCAAGACCAGCCGGAGTTTTCAATGTACATGTACTTGACAGATGCGAATCTCGCCTGAGCCCTTTTTAGCATGTGCTTGCGCTTTCGCTTACACGTGCATCCAAATGAATCTCTGCTGCGAGCCGCAACATACGCAAAAAATAAGGTATCAAAAAGAGAATCAGTCGCAAGAATATGTGATACCAGCATTTGATCCAAAAACGCAGTCAGTGCACCATAACGGCCTTGCAGATCATCAGCAAGACGCACATCATCCCAATCCTCCTCATCAAAATCCCGCCAAGCCTTGCCTCAGCCCCCTATAAAAAGCACCAGACGCCGCCCAGGCACCCACTTTAACCCACATCACACTTACAGCGCTCTTCCCGCTAAACACCGGCTGGGCTGGCTTAGTGCTCCCTTTTTTCTTCTTTCAGGGGCTCCTTATAAGGATGCGCGTCGCTCCCACAGCATGTCACGTCACTGTGGGCTGCCCCTCGATGCTGTTTTGCTGCAGGATTCTGCACATCCCACTCTCCCGTTGTGCTGTATCAAAGTATCAATGTCCATGATCTGATAGAAGCAGGCATTCATTGATACTAGATATTGACGATTTGTATCGAAACTTGGCACAATCCCTTCAGCGCCAAGCCTGCAGAGATTGTATAACGGAAGCCTTCAATCTCCCAAATTGCCAAATTACCTTCTCTCCGCATAGCTAATCCCCGGCCCCGAACTCCGTATTTGTAACCATCACAAATTCCGCATCCAGTACTATGTCTCCTCCCATCGTGAACTACAGGTAACCACAGCAAACAATCTCCCTCATACTGCTATATCATTCTTTGCGTATACACATGCACACACACACTCCTACATCTCACTGCATCTCATCTCATCTCAACTAAGCCAGCCAATCCTCACCGGTCCCCCCACAGATCATCAGCCCGCTCGCTTCACTGAAAATCTGGCCCTGGAAAGTAATCAATAGTAATCCTTGCTATAGAGCAATAAATAGCAACACCGCCGCACAAACTTACACCAATGCAGCCTCCGCCACGATCCCAATTAGAATAAACATCTCACACTTACACCGCTCTCTCGTTCCTATGATACCTATCTAAACGCATATAGTAGATCGTCGAAAAGAATTTCTCTTCGAGATTCTATCCATCTCCATGAAATAGCCCAAAGCTTGCATACCAAGAACCCTTCCACTTCTCACAATATCCTCACTCTTCTCAAACCTACTCTTCCCCCTTCCCTTCCACATACAAAAACAGTCTTTACATGAACAAATCAGATATCAAAAACCCATACACTGTGCAGTACATCAAACACCGCCTCCCAACAGTCCTCCACATACGGAGTACAAAAAGCCGTCAGATGTGACACCAAGGCGGCTTATCTAGTATATGTAACCAGACTTGCCCACAGCCCATATCAAAATCCACAAAGAGCACAGCCATATACATCCCCCAGAACATGCTCGTCACTTGCCCAAACGGGCAACACTCACGACGCCCCTCCCATCTGCATGAGACAATGCAGGAATACAGCCACAAACTTCGTTTCTTCTGCAGCCAAGTATCAAATCCTTATATCTTTTTCTACTTGTTCTTTCTTTTCTTGTTCCTACCTAGGTACGTATCAACAGCAATACACCCATCTCCCATCTAAAATAAAGTTGGTTGTCATATATTCCTATTAAACTAAGCCACCAAATTACGCAAGCTTGCTGGCCATAGCCCCTACGCCAAGAAATTCATTCATTCATTCAATTCCTTATTGCCGACTTAACCGTAGCATGCGTGTTATATGAGGACAGCGGCGCGTAAAATCCCTCTTCGCCCCTTCCTCCATTTCATGAAGAGTAATCGTACAGCTCTCATCCTGGTGTTAGGGTAATCCTGTACCTCAAAGACCCTTTGTCCCCTTTTTTGTTTTCCATCGCCTATCATACAAAAATGGCCAGCGTCATAAATCCCCCCAAACATTCATAAGCCACACTACGATCAAGCAATCAATCGGGCTGATTGCAAGATTAAAAAAAAAAAGATGTGATATCGTCGTTATATAATTTTCCCCTTGCCCGTCTAACCGTCCAAAGTTCATAACTAGATCCTGAATTTGAAAAATGCCATATAACTTTTGCTTGCTTATTTGATCAAGAAATATCTTCTTTTTTTAATACGTTGGTGCTTCGAAGAAGTGTGCTATTATCTGCCTCTCTGATAGGTAAACAGATAAAACACACAAAAAAAAGCAAATATGTAGGTGAGCAAAGAGGTAAAATATAGATACGTAATAGTTGCATTATTTTTTTCGTTTGAATCGATCCCTTGTGGTTGTAGAGACCGCCGTAAAAGGAAAAAACCATGAAGAAGTAGAGAAAACAAGAACAAATAGTAGTGTACAGAACGATATCAAGATCCGCGCCTGACAAAGTGGTAAAAATGTTCTGTAGCGCGGTATGACAGTAGAAGGCTCCGAATAATCAAAATAGGCAATCAAGTTGGCCGGAGTCATCGTACCAACGCTTGACAAAAATCGACATCTCTCTCTCCCCCCCTCTCTCTCTTTTCTTGGGCTATCGTCGCACTCTCTTCTCGCGGTCGCTTAACAAGGCCCCGTCGGCTTCGTCACCTCTCCTCTTGCGGCCTCGGTCATCCCTGTGTTCCCTCCGCTGCTCCTCTGTACGCTGTGTTCCGTCTCTCTGATTTCCGCGGTTGGCTCTATTGCCGCTTCTATCATCTCCGCCTCGGTTTCCTGCCCCGCCATCGTTCCTATGCCGTGACTCTCGGCCACTGCTCGGTGTTGCCGCTGCTGCATCCCGAGAGCTGCCGTCTCGAGTCGACCTACGATTGTCTCTATCTTCGCGAGCTCCCCCTTCAGCGCCGCCAGCTGATCGCCTTTCTCGGTGCTCGCTGTGTTCTTTGCCTTCGCCTCTCTCTCGTTCTCGGCTGCTCCGGCGAGATGGCCGCTTGGAGCGATCGTTTCGGCCATCCCGATCTCGTCGGGCCCGTTCATGCTCGCCACGTCCTGATGCCTCTTCTCCGTTCAACGTGCCACCTCGAGCAGACGAGTCATGCCATTGTGCTTCTGGGCGATCCGGCGTTGGAGGAGCCATGTCTCCTCCGGCCAAAACTTGAATGTCAGAATGACCAAGCATTTGTCGGGGAGGATTAGAGCGAGGCCCAGTGGGCCGTCCTTCGTTGGGCATAGAAGCCTGGGCTTGCTGGAGCATATTGTTGATGCCTGCCAGCTGTCTTCGTCCACCACCCGACCTGGACGGTCTGTCGCCACCAGAAGCAGGACCCGTGGGCACGTTAGGCTCCAGCGGGAGAGCGCCGGTGGACATCCTAGGTCCCGACCTCTCAGCGTTTCCGGATGAAGACATTGAATGGCGGTTATGGCTGTGCCCATGCTGTCCATGCTGTCCATGGCCGAATGGAGGAGGCCCTGGAGGAGGGGGAGGGGGAGGGGGCGCGTTGGGTAACGAAGTGTTGCCCATTTGAGCAAGTCGATCGGGATGCACCCCAGATGCAGCGCCCGTACCGCTACCTTGGGAAGATGGTGGATTCTCTTGTGCACTACCGCTGCCACCAAAATTTCTCATTCTATCAGCATGTGGCCCGGCGGGAGTGCCCGAGGGAGCTGATGGTCCATTGTTATTGTGCTCATAGCCGCCACGGCGATTGCGTCCGGATGCGGGACCTGATGGAGGATGTCGTTCTTGTGAAGGTGCTCTAGGCGCGTCGGGGCCATTATATCGATTGTCGGGTCGGTTTGACATCACCGGCGGCCCGCCTTGTTGATTATTTCTGGAAGCACCTCGTCCTCGTCCTCGCGGTCCCAGAGGGATATCTGGGGTGGTTGTAGGTACCGGGTTCAGCCGTCCGTAGTTTTGATCTTGATAGGGTGGCGGCCTATGATCAGGCTCCTGTCCGAGCGCTGATCTATGGAATCCTGAAGACGACGCATCTCGCATCTTATCCATGTGGGCTCGATCTCCGTCGCGATCCATCCCTTTATTACTACGATAATTTTCATTACCGCCACCACCTGGTGAGCGACCACGAGCACTTCTTCCGGCTTGTCGGCTATCTTGCTGAAAGTTGTGCCCATGTCTATCTTCATATGGACCCGATGGAGGACCATGTTCGTGTCCGTACCGTCCACTTCGTCGAGGTGACTGAATCCGAGGGCCTCTCTCGCGCCCATCACGCCCGTGTGTACCGTCGTCACGATCATCGATCAATGCAGCTCGCTCAGGGTTGATCGACTCGGCCGAATCTTGTGGCCCTGGTCTTCGAGATCGAGGGCCTCGATCCTGCTCTGGACCTCGTCGATTTCGATCCACATCATCTTGAGCAAATAGTGCCGCCCTCTGTGGGTTCATGGCTGGCTCAGATGCCTCTGCCGGGCCAGAAGGAGCCGTAGGTATCTGAGAAGACGTATCATTCAGTCGATCTTGAGATCTGTTGGCCCAAGAGTCTCTTGAGCCCCATTCGCGGTCTTGTTGTCTTGGGCGAGGTGGCAAGTCTGTTGGGCCAGCATCCCGAGGCATCGTTTCGTTTCCGCGTCGATCTAGGTATTCGCGAGAACGGTCCGGTCGATCTGATTCGAGATTCCGAGAATCCCGAGGCTCCCTTGCGTCACGATGCTCTTTGCCCTCTCTGACATCACGCCCATCCCAAGTCTCTCGCGGCTCCCGCCCATCGCGCTGCCTGTGGTTTTCTCTAGAGTCTCTCATATCCCGGCGATCATGTCCGCGGTTCTGAGCATATCGTTCTTGGGTGAAATGACTCGGGATCGGAACATCTGGTCTGCTAGGGAGATTATGTGCCGGCCTATCAGGCAACGTATGGGAGCGCGGATCGTTTCTAGGCCCAAACGAGCCCGTACCACCTTGACCGGCGCCCACTGGGGTGGACGATCGGGGAAGCCCAGATGCGTCTTCTCGAGTCATTGAAACGTCTCTCTTAGAGCCGGAAGGTTTGACAGGTAAAGAATCCTTCTGCATGGTGGAATTGAACTGAGATTTCCCGTCCTGGACTTCTCCATCTTCTCTTTCAGCCGTAGACGGCCTATTTGCTGGTGATCTGTGATTGTAGGAGTCAGAGCCGAATTCTAAAGACATTCTCGATTAGAAGTGAAACAAAATATCGTACCTCGCGGTTTGTGGTTGAAAGTCTGTAGCCGTAGCACGTAGATTCGATGATGCCGATTTATCAACTTCCGATTGAGAGCCGCCGCCCTATTGTTTGGAGCATTAGTGATCTGCACAAATAATTGTCTTACGCCGAGAAATACTCACCGCATTGGGCCTGAAAGCTTGAACCATAACCCATCTCGACTTTCTCTTTTGTAGCTCAGACATGGCACCTTGAGCGGCAACTGATAAATCCACTCTGTGGCCTTCCTCGCTATCGGCCGATGTCTTGGGTGCAGCTTCTTGTTTGGTAATCTTTTGAAGCTGCGTCGTGAATTGGGTGGCCATGAAATCGATGGCAGGGAAGTAATCTAAGACAGCTTTGAGAACAGTAATGGCGTTTCTGATGTGCATCCACTCCGTCCCGGCCAAACAACTTTTCAGTGCTGTATTCAAGTTCTTATGCCAACGGAACAAGAGATCTTTGAACTGAGCATGCTCCATCAAAGTATCCGGTTCCCCGTCCTCCTTGAGACTGACAGCGAATCCAAGATATGGCCGGTCGCTAGGCCCTTTGCCTTCCTTATCGTATGCGCCTAGACGAGGCTGATCTTTGTTGTGTCTACCTTTCTCCATCGTCTCGTTCTTGTGCCATCTGGATAGATCTCGGAGTATCAAGTTGATAAACCTCCCAAGATATTCAGCCTCTCTGACCGAGCTGGTGAAGATCAATGATCGCAATCGGTTGGCGTTGAAGAGTCGATCATAAAGTGACATTAGCTTGAAGTTTGGCGCTCTCAGTTCGTGCAATGCAATGATAAATCTATAGGTGTACTCGGTATCTGCTGGGGACAACAGAGCTCTGGGGAGGAAGCATTGCTCTAGCAAGATATCGGAGAGGCTGTCAGTCTTGATTTTGGGGTCGGGGCATATAGACTGGAACTGCTCAGCCAAGCATTCCATCCATTTGGTTTTACGCTGGCGGTGTTCCTTAAGCTCCATGGAGAGGCTGAGCTGCTGTTTCAAGAGTTCCTGTCTCTTTTCGTTCTTTCGCTCTTGGCCTCTGCGGGACATGTCCGAACGATCTCTCAGAATAGCTTGGCCTTCACTCTCGAGTCGATCTTTCTCTTCTTTGTACATGTCTTCAGGACAGAAGAGGTCGCCGAGCTGCAGGGCCCAGAAGACAGAATAAACTTCCGGGTTCATCTTTTGCCAGACTTCTGGACGCACAGCTTCTTTTACAGCTTCAACTATAGGCTGCAAAGGGGCAAGTGTCAATGATTCGTCGAATTTCTGCTTGTGTTTCACATCAGTCGTTGAACGTGAGCCAGGGGAGGCGTCATCATTTCCCACCTGTTCATCATTTGCGGAAGCTGCTGGACCCGACTTGTCTTTCGGTTCGTCGCTCATAGAAACATCTCCCTCCTTGTCGGTAGCTTCCTGTGTAGACTGTGAGTTCTCCTTTGTACTTTCCGCTTCCCTCTGACCCCAAGGGTAGAGTCGGTGTGAGAGGCTAGATCTGCCAATCAGGAAGGCAATGCTTGTATCTAATCCATATGAAGTAATCAGTTCATTGATTGAGGGAACCAAAGCATCAAATGCCGAAGGATCAAGGTTGCTCCAGATAAAATCAAGATACTGTATGAGGATCTGGTGAGAATCATCTATGAGGGCGGACAAATATTTGATGTGGGCTTCATCTTCGGGCACTTGATATATGGCTGACTGGCGATACTGTGCGAGATTGAGAAGCACACGGGCGGCGAGTTTTGAATCGGTGAGCGCTAGTATAAGCCTTTTGGAGCTCTTAATACTGTCAAAACGTTTGTCCTGGCCTCGAATCAATGTATGGCGACGCAATCGTTCTCCACCCGCCATGGACAGAACCTGAGCATCGGTAAAGTCCACAGAGTCGACAATGCCGCCCATAGACGTGATGAATTCCTTCAAGATGATCAAATCGGTTGAATTACCTCGTTGAAGCTGATCGTTGACGTATTGAAGGACAGGAATGGGGTTGATGGCTGAGTAACGCTTGAAGATTTTACCCGAGAACCTTGACAGAGCCTGTAGCCATTTACTGGTTGTAAGTGCATGGTCGGCTTGTGTGCGACTTCGGGATTTGCCGAGAGAGTTCATCAGAGACCAGACGAGGACATCGTAGGAAAGGTCGGTAAAGTATTTGGCACATTCGACAAAGCCTTCAATCAGGTTGGGATAGGACTCAAGCTGTTCGAATGCAACCCGAAAGACGACTCCAGGAGAAGAATAACTTGTTTTGGCTAGTTGCTTAGCCATCTCACTGATGTTTGTAAGCGACACACGCTTCATAGTTCCTCGTGTCTCTGCAGTAGCACGAGCAAAAGCTGCACGCATGGCAGGTAAGCGAGATATCTGTCCCTCAAACCATTCTGCGTATATGGAGTATCGTGTAGTTAGTGGATATCTGCGGAGCATGTCCCAAACAGCGTTGACAACGGCTACATTGGCTTTTGTGTGGCTGAGGGCCGGAACAAGGAGCCTGCGAAGAAGGTCATGCCATCGAGCATAGTTTGACTCAGATGTGTCCTCACTCAGACTTTTGTTTCCAATGCTAGCGAGCTTAGAGAGTAGAGTTTCGTCCTTGCCAATGCTAACACCAGAAATGTTGAGAAAGGTGTTGCACAAGGTGAAGACGTCATCGACAGTTTGGCAGACTGGAATGTTATCGGCCCATTCATCCCAGTAGAACCGGTAATTTTGGCTCTCATTAGTATCCCATTTGTCCGGATACGGCCATCGCCAGATCTTCTTAACTGGTAGTCGAGTAAGCCGAACACTTCCCTTTGCAACGCCACTCTGATCTGCGGAGAAGATTTCTTTGGTCGGGCAGTCGACTTCGGCTCCTTTGTTGAATGGTTTTGGGCGGCTATCGTTGAAGACTTTTTCTAAAGAGACGTGCAATACACGGTGAATTCGAGAAAGGACTTCTGGAAATAGCTCTGGAATCCACGGGAACTTTCCAAGAATGAAAAGCGACTCTGGAATGGCGCCGATTGTCAATAGTTGAACAAGTAGCCTTACTTTTTGTTCCAATGGCTCCGGAAGCTTCTTGGAGTCCTCAGTAGCCTCTGGACCACCAGAAGTCTTCTGCTCAGGCTCTACCTTCTTCAACGGCTCTCGTCTAGTAGTATTGGTTGGCGTGGGATTATCGTCGTCGCCCTGAGGAAGAACACCTGCCATCAGCAAAGCATTCATCGGGCCACCGCGTGACTCCTTCTCTTCTTGCTCTATGACTTTGGTTTGCTCTTCGCGGACATGCTCCATATTTTCGTCAGAAGGTGATAGATGAGGGTAGATGTCAGTGATTGAAATGAAGCCGACTTTGATAAGAAGTGCAGCCAGATAGAGCAGATTGGCAGGAAGCACATCGAGTTTATCTCGAAGCTCACTGTTGTAGAAGAGCAATTTGAATCCCAAGAGCTGCGCAGCAACCTTATTGCCTGGAGGTGGGAGAGTCTTTGTTTCTTCTATCCACTGGCGCTCGATGTCAGTAGTCGATTCACTGCTGCTGCCATTGGTGAGCTTTGGTCGGTTGGAGACCAAATTTGATGGCTCCCTGCCGCCCAGTTCGAAAAACGCTGCCAGGTGGATTTCGCGTGCTCGGGCCCAGAAAGCAGTATCTCGAGCCAGTCTTTGTTGGGCATTCAGTTCCTCATCTTCTTCAGTAGTATTCCAGTGGAGATAATCCGGCTGAGCCCAGGTTGGAAGGCCGCCTGTATAGACCGAGGAGCTAAGTGTGAGATGCGAGCGCGGCCACCAAGAGCTGATGCGCAGAAATTTGACGAAGAATTTGAATTGTTTGATGAGAACGGCGGCAGCGACATCAAGTGTGACGTCAAGCACTCGTCCAACGTCCAAGTCAAAGGTTCCGATCAGAGCCTTTACCCTCTCAAAGGTCTGTTCTGCAAGTTCTGGAGCGGGTGATGGTATACTGCTCGTTGTGAAGAGCTCAGTGACAAGTTTCGAGTAGCCCTCTGTCTCTTCGCGTAAAAGGTTATAATTTGCTTGCCGGTAGAGTAGGTTTGTCGCCTGCCTTACACCGAGCCTAGCAAAAGTGTCCCGAATAAGTCCGAGCTGCTGAAGCAAAGGCGCATCGAGCACTTGCCGCATAAGTGCGGGAGACACCTCAGTGGCAACAAGAAAGTCGCGAAGAGAAGGGCGATATAACTCAGGCTCATTATCCATGACAATGGCCAGCGAATCAAGAAGTAGCGTATGGGGGGCGACGTAGGAATCCTTATTTACCTCTGTCGCTTCATCTCCCAAGATCTCCTTGACACATTTTCCGGCATCGGTTGCATCCAGCCTGCCCTCAACAACAGCGTGGATGAATTCCTGGAACAAGCTGGACAGTTCTGTAATGTCAACGTCTTCTCGTGACTGAACACCGTGTTGTACGATTTCCTCTCGCCCTCGCTCTGCCCATGATCGGATCTTTTCCTCTGTGAGATTATCATAGCGATAATTTGATCCAGTAGGCGTGCCGTTTTCCGATACAGACTCGGCAGGGTTGTTGGTCGGCGGGAGCGGGGCAGGAGGAGGTTTCGCAAAGGTGGGTGGCGGCGGTGGTTGCTTAGATACAACAGGACTGGATGCTTTTGGAGCTGCTGGAGACTGTTGCGGTGCCTGCTGGGAGGAGGAGGTGCTGGGCCTTCGCACAGCTTGAGGCTGGCTTTGAGGGTTCTGCTGATGTTGCGGACCCTGTTGATATTGCTGATTCTGCTGCTGCTGCTGCTGCTGATAATTGTGAGCACCGCGTATGTTGTGGCCACGCGACGAGTCTCGTCGACCGGCGTTTTGATGTCTGCCTCGCCCTCGCCCTCGGCCCTGACCCTGGCCCTGGTTCATGTGGTTCATGCTGTCGTCTCGTTCGTGATGGGCGAATTCTGAGTCGCCTGGATTGTGTGGTGATGGTCTGCCTCCGTCGCCTGGTGGTCGTTCGAATCGCTTTCGCTTCGCGGGCATGACGCTCGAAGATGCAGCGAGGAATCGGCGCGTGTTATACCATCAGCGGCAGATTTCCTAGATCATCCGGGAATGGATCTAATTGGCTTTTGGGAGGAAGAAAATAAAGTAACGGCGGGATGAGATATGCTTGATCGGAAACGGCCGGTCTCTGCGTCGTAGCTAATCCTGTGGTGAAATGTTGGTGAAAAAATAGTGATGAGCTTAGCAAACTAGGGAAACATAAGCCAAAAAGAAAGTCTAGGCAGCTGCCAGAACGGCTGGACAGTAATTCGGCTAGGGAAAATGGCGCTGGTTCGGCTTTCCGCAAATATGAATGATGACTTTGCCAAGCTGCGTCCCGAGACAGGATTTTGGAGTTGAGAAGCGGCTGCGCTATCCAAATCAGGTTTGAAGAAGCCTCGCGTGAAGTCGTGAAGATGCGCTCCAAGCAGGCGCGCACGGACCATTCGCAGCCTTGCGACTAGCGGACACCAACGGGCTTGTTGGTACAAAGCACGAGTGGCATTGTGAGCAGTTGCGCGCTGAGCAGCGTCACGTGGCAAGTCACTAGCATGGTAACTTGGGTTACTAAGCTAGAAAGGAAATGCAATAGGCCTGCAGTTTGCCCCAATGTGGCTTACCCCGGCCAAAAGGTCCTACCTTGAATTGCGCCATGCATGCTATTTGCATTTCTCAACCTCCACAAATACTTGCACTTGGCACAAAACTTATATATTTTCCTTTACTTCGGATTATCTTTTTCTTTTAACCCCTCTCTTACTCTACGAGGCGTCCTACGCGCAATTCGATTGTTTCTCAGCATTGTTTGACTTTGAGTTGGTGCTGCGTCTTGGTAGTCTCATAGTCCTAGCGAGTTTGTTCTCCGTTCTCGGAGGTCGAGTCATTAGCTACTACTCGCAGTCGGCAAGATGAGTGAGAAAAACGGTATCAATGGTGATGCCAAAATGATATACGGTCAGTACAATGTTTCTTTTTTCATTTTTTTTTTTTCATTCAAAATTATATCCCAATTGCCGCTCTTTTAGGGTGTCTTCACCCTGTGTGAGCATCGGCCAAGTGGCTCAATTCTCCGCAGACTGGCTTGATATGTCCCTCTATGTGACATCGCGAGAAGAATAGTGGCTGAATACCTGCAAGAAAGAACACAGTCGCAACCTGAGAACCCCTTTGCGGCTCTCATCCCCGACCAGCAAATAGCCATTGTGCCGGAATTCACTCTCGAGTCTGGCGTTACGCTATATAATGTCCCTGTGGCCTACACTACCCGGGGCAAGCTGTCGCCCTCTGGCGACAACGCCATGGTGATTTGCCATGCCCTAACCGGCAGCGCTGATGTGAGCGACTGGTGGGGTCCCCTGCTTGGTGGTCCAGGTAGGGCTTTCGATACATCAAGATTCTTCGTCGTATGCATGAACAGCCTGGGCAGCCCGTACGGCTCAGCAAGCCCGGTAACGGCCAAGGATGGTGATGCCAAAAATGGTTATTATGGACCCGAGTTTCCTCTCACAACCATCCGAGATGACGTGAAGTAAGACGCCCCTCTGCGGTTCCCTTGCCGCTGGCTCTGAAGACATGACTAACAAAATGCCACCCAGTCTACACAAACTCATCTTGGATGACCTGGGGGTGAAGCAAGTGGCTGCTGTAATCGGTGGCTCTCTCGGAGGCATGTTTGTTCTGGAGTGGGCGTACTTTGGCAAAGACTATGTTCGCTGCGTGGTGCCGATTGCCACGTCCAGCCGGCACAGCGCATGGGGCATTAGCTGGGGCGAAGCTCAACGCCAGAGCATCTATGCCGACCCAAAGTATGATGACGGATACTATCCGTTTGATGATCCGCCTGTGACTGGGCTCGGTGCGGCTCGCATGTCTGCGCTGCTCACTTACCGCAGCCGCAACTCGTTCGAGTCACGGTTTGGCCGCAACATTCCCGATCCTTCCAAGATTCAGTCTATCCGAGAGCGCCCCAGCCCCAGCACACCGTCGGAAGCGCACTTCCACATCCACAATGATGGTCACAATGTGAAGCGAGCGTCAATCTCGCGCAAGAATAGCCAGGCTGGCTCCGGCACCAGCAGTCCGGGATCACGATCGGCAGAAAACGCTGACCCGCAGTTCCATGGCCCGGGGAATGACCGCGACCAAGGAGAAAGCTTGACTGGAGGGGACAAACTGCCGACATCGACATACTTTTCCGCACAGTCCTATCTGCGCTATCAGGGAAAGAAGTTCGTCAAGCGCTTCGACAGCAACTGCTACATTGCCATGACGCGAAAACTCGATACTCACGATGTATCCAGGGACCGCGCATCGTCGATCGCTGAGGCCCTTGCACTAATCGAACAGCCCCTGCTCGTCCTAGGCATTGAGAGCGACGGGCTATTTACCTTTGCCGAACAGGAGGAGATTGCTCAGTACGTCAAAAATGCGCGGCTGGAGCGTATTGACAGCCCCGAGGGACACGACGCCTTCCTCCTGCAATTTGAGCAGGTCAATCGTTACGTACTGGGCTTCTTGAAGGAGATTCTCCCCGACATCATGTCGGTTGAGGGTGGCGCCCAGGAAGAAGTGGGCGTGGGGCAGCTGACGAAGTCGAGCACGTTTGGTGAAGCTGAGGTGGATGACATTACTGCGTGGTAGTAGGCAGTGTAAGGAACTAGGTATTACCAGTTGGATTAATCGATGGCGCTGGGTCTCACCGTCCCGTGCTTTGTACACAGTTACTACTATAGATAGATGTTGGCTCACACGAAGGGATGGACATGAAAATCTTGGTTAAAAATAGTATTCTATTTGTTCAGACATAGAGCCACAACTTGCAAATAATGTAGTCACATGTAGAAAGGTTTGGCTGTTGAGATTTCAGAGCGTTGGCAGGATTCGCAACAAAGCAAGGGGGAGAAGAGAGCCATCGAATGGATATCTACATCTATCGGTTACTGATTAAGCTGCTCTATACAAGCGACTCTACGTTACCGCTTAATCGGCTAAGCTCCGAAAGAGCAATACGAAGCAGGCCCGCGGCATGCATTCGGTATCGTCTTGTCATGATAGTCATGGCGCAGGGGCTGGGATCTGGATCCTGTGCTGCCGGCGTAGTCCCTTTTATCCGACGATACCCAGTGGCTGCTGCTATGGCTTGCAATTGTGTTGAATACGTACGATGTTCACGAAATAGAACATGCAATTGTAATATCTCCACGACAAGAAGAATAATCAGGCTCGCATTGTTGTGCCGGTGTAAAAAGGTCAAACACAAGCGACATGGACCCTTTGGACCCCTTTAGTACGACTTGCGGCGCCCTGGTTTGTAAAACGCGCGAGAGCCGTTCGCACCAGTCTAGAACGATCTCTAAGCCGAACAGCTCTGCCAATCAGCGTCGCCGGCGATGATGCAAGCCGCTTTGCCATTCTTATTTCTCCTCTCCTCCAGCTCAGCTTACAGAACACAGTAGGCAAGTAGGTAAGGCTTATGAAGGCGTCAAAGCTTCAATGTTGCCAATTTTGCTTCTTGCGGGCACCTGAGAAATTATAGACGAGGGGCCATGTCTGGTCAGCGACCAGATTCCACAGCATGGCCAGGGCTGGCCCCGAAAGGCCGGACAGCTGGAAACAAATGCCCAGTGCAGCGGCCTGAAAAAGATCTGGGACTGGGAGCCCCCTGATGCAATGCAGGTTTCCGATGCTCTATCAAGGTGCTGACGGGCCATGCGACCCAGCGACGAGACCGGCCGGAACCCCAGATCAGAATGCAGCTCCGAAATGCAGTGCTTGTACGTTTGAGGTAGGACGATTGCGCTGTGCGATGGCCGTACGGACGGCAATCTAGCTTTTGTAGCTCGAATCGCGATTCACCACCCCACGCAGCCTCTCGCTTCGAAGAAAGAGGGGGGGTGTACCGGCTCCTGTTTTCTTGTGTAAATCCTTTCAGGCAGTGCGCGAAGAATGATGATGGCTGTCACAGTTTGCTTTTCCCACGTGGGGCGCAACGTGCGATTTAGCGAGCGAACTGGTGTTTCTTCCCGCATTGCTTTCTGAAGATGAGCTGAATGAGCACAGGCTGCTGGGGAGAGTTCCACAGGACCTACAGCGGGCGTAGGGCGTAGCTAGCAAGGGGGGCGATCCTTGCAGAGCCAGGCGTCAGATGTAGAGTAATAATAGAGCGAGAGGAGATGCATGAACCCTTTAGGCATTATTCCGCATTAGTCCGCGTTGAGTCAACACCATGAAAGTTGCTGCTTGATACGGCTAAGAAGCTGTATGCTGGTTGTCGGGCTTTTTACTGCCAAGTAGCACCCGCTGCAGGTAGTCGCTACGGCAGTCGGTGGTATATCAAAGTCTAGAGGTACAGTACGAAACACATTGGTTGCCAGTGGAGTACGGGGAAGCGATAGCATAATGCTCCAGTCATCTGCTCCAAAATGCTAGGATGGAATTGGGTTCTAGCACTAGATATACATAGTATGGGGAATGGGGGTTGAGTAATGCTGCTCGTACGAGTAACGAAGCCGACTTCTTTGCATTAATATCGCATTCACGTTGCCACTCCACTTGATGTGCTGCCTGCTCTTCCCAGGCGTGCGCGAGTCAATAGTGGCGTGTTGACAACACCGAAGCTCCACGGTGATGCGACGGGAATAGAGTGAGAAAACAGGCATTAAAAGAAGAGCTGCTAGAAACATGAAAAGAAATGATAAGAAAAACTGGGCTTGCCACGCCGCTTTCAGCTCGTCTGCCGAAGCGTGGGTGCGCTGCAGAGTTTAGTACTACCGTGCAGCAGCATCAAATGGCAGCAGCGCTACTGTGCACTGGCAAAGCCGTTGTAACTTCCAGTCAAATTGTACTGTACTGTAAGGCACCAAGAGCGGTCGCCTAGTGCCTGTCAGCGACCCGCCTCTCCTGCTCGGGGTCTCGGAGTCGCTGCTGCAATCGGCTCTTCAGGCACGAGCGTTCTGGAAAGGCTTCAGAACGATGGGCAGCCTTCAGGGCACTGACTCGGCGCCGCTGCAGAATCCACAGGGGCGTTGCGCTAGGCGGCGTAGGGCAGTTGGCCTGAGCGTCTCCCAGCAGCACTGGTTCGGCAGAAAGTCGCAGCGCGCAGGCATTGGCTGAGGCCTCAACTGGCAAAGGGCGCGGCGCCAGCACGTGCAGTAGTCTAAGCCGATCCACAGCCCTTGGCGCCATGGAAGCATCGCCATTGTGTGTTTCGAGCACTTCGGGGCCCGTAGCCGGGGGGGTGGTGCGGAAGCAGCCTGCTAAGGATTTGATTGATGAGTGATGTCTGGTCTTTGCAAAAGAGGGGGTTGCTGGTGCGGCCTAGTGAGTGTTGCTGGATCAATGTCGCTACTGGCACCAGTCTGGGCCGTTGCGCTGCTGCTGACTTTGGCTGACCTCGAACCCAGGACAGACAGACTCGGCTTCTTCACCATCTCCCCCATCTCCCTGCCGTTGCTCGTACGTAACGTCGTTGGGCCCCCCTTGCACATCTTCGTGTGCGAGGCAAAGAAGAATAAAAGAAAATTCTCAGCTGTCGAACCTTGGCAGCAGCATAAAGCCTCGCCTGGGGCTGGTGGCGGTTCGTGGCGGCTCCATCCATCCACTCGGCCGCATGTACGAAGGTCTCCATCCATCCAGAACAAAAGACCAGGCCGTCCCTCTTTTCGACGTGTGTTTTGCCTCGTCTCACCCTCCCAAATCCTCATCCCGCGCCTCCGTCTACTGGCTAGGCGGTCCTTATTTCGGTGACTAGCGCCCTGGTTGGATTTGCTAGCACCTGCTTTCCTTTCACCTTGGCATCCTCCAAAATCTCTGTGCCATCCAATATCATACTTGTACACGGCATCGCCCTGATCGAGCCGCCTGCGAAGCTTGTCAATCCTCTCAGCCTCATGCCAAGCTGCTCCGATATAGCGCAGGTCATACAGCCTTAACCATCAACGTATCGACGATACCACCTGCCAGGATCCTTCTCGCTCTGCTCCCATTTGTCATATCCCACTGGACGCCGGATCGCAAATTGCATCAAGCTGTTGCCTGCCTTCAGCCATACACGACGACAAGAGGCCATCAGCAACGTCGGATTCACTGAAATTAAAATTGAAACCGAAAACGAAACCGTCGTCACAGTTCTGCTCTGCTGGAATTCGCGAAGCTATCCTCGCCAAATTTCCTCTTTTTGATTCGGCACCAGTCACCCATGTATTCCCGGTAGCGACAAACAGGGCTCGTCCTTGACATCAGAGTAAATCACATCATCAACCGGCTTCCATCGTTCATCTACAATGGCGGCTCCTTTCGATGGCGAGATGCTGCCGCCGCCGGCAGCATCAATGCGTGGCCGCGACCACACATACGGCGGCAACAATGCATTCCACAACTTTTACAACGACTATTCGCACATAACCGACTCCAACCTACGAAGACGGCTGGCCTTGTCCGAGATTGACAAGGTCCCTTTTGGATTTTATCGTACGTTCCAGCTCTCCAACGCACCCCGGATTGGCTAGACGATGGGAATTTGTGAGCTAGGGTATGTCTAACTACGGATATCTAGATGTTCGAGCCGTACTGGTAGCTGGAGCTGGATTTTTTATCGATTCCTACGACATCTTTGCCATCAACCTCATCGTCAGTCTTCTCGGATTAGTCTTTTACAGCGGCGACACCTCCATTAACGGCTACGGAGGCAATGGCGGCATTCTCCCCGACCCTATCAACCAGGCCCTCAAGGCTTCCACCAGCGGAGGCATTGTGTTGGGAATGTTCTTCTTTGGCTGGCTTGCCGAGTAAGTGGCAACTCAAAATCGCCTGCATCAAGCTTGGAAAGTGGCTCGTGCTGACAGTGATTTGCGGCTTAGTGCATTTGGCCGACGTCGTATGTACGGCATCGAGCTCATCATCATCACCATTGGTACATTTGGCTGCGCGCTTGCGTCTCCGAGTCCCACGATTAGTGCCGCCGGCTTATTGATCTTCTGGCGCGTCATGATGGTATGGAAGCGAACCCCCTTCTCTTTGCCCTTCTCCATCTGCTTCTACCCCATTCTTTCGCGGGATGACAACGACTAACGCGGCTCCAGGGAGTCGGTATCGGTGGCGATTATCCACTTTCCAGCGTCATCACTTCAGAGTACGGGCATTATCCGAAAGCTTTGCGTCTGTCGGCATAATCACTAACTTGCGTCTAGGTTTGCGCCGACACGCTGGCGTGGGGCCATGATGGCTGCTGTTTTCTCTATGCAGGGCCTGGGTCAGCTTTTAGCCGCAATCGTTGCGCTTATCACTACCGTGGCGTTCAAGAAGTCGTATATCGACATTACTTTAGAAGGCGCCTGCGATCTATCGTGCAGGGAGGCCGCTGATCGATCGTGGCGAATCATCGTTGGCGTTGGTGCCATCCCTGCATGCATGGCCTTGTACTATCGTATCACCATCCCTGAGACACCTCGCTACACCTTCGATATACAAAACGATGTGGAAAAGGCCGATGCCGACATCCGCGCATACGTGTCGAGCAGGCGAAGGAGCGACCAAGGCTCCATGACTATGAAACGATCCCGTACGGCAACCGTTACCGAGCAGTCGCCGCTCGATGTGCCCCCAGCCTCGTGGCCCGATATCGTGAGCTACTTCAGCAAGATCAAGAACCTGAGAATCCTAATTGGTACAACCGCGTCATGGTTCTTTTTGGTGCGTCTCCTCACACACATGTCGCTGTCTTGGCCTCCCTCTTTCTGTTGTTCACTTTTGCTCACTCTTGACAATAGGATCTTGCATATTATGGCCTGGGGTTAAATCAATCCATGGTTCTGCACGCCATTGGATATGCTAACGGACGCACATTGTACCATAAACTGTACAACCAAGCCGTAGGGATGATTATACTCGCATGTGCCGGGTCCATCCCTGGCTACTGGGCCGCCGTTTTCACAATCGATAGCGTCGGTCGGAAGCCTCTTCAGTTTGCTGGCTTTCTTCTCCTCACCGTTATCTTCTGTATTCTTGGCTTTGCCTTCCACCACTTGACCGAAAAATCAATGCTTGCTCTCTACATTATTGCCCAGTTTCTATTCAACTTTGGCCCAAACACAACCACCTTTATTATTCCTGGAGAATGCTATCCTACGCGGTACAGATCTACTGGCCATGGTGTCTCTGCTGCCAGTGGCAAGATTGGCGCCATCATCGCCCAGGTTATTAGTATTCCTATACTGAGCCAAGACTCTCCTCCCAATTGTCAGGGCACTCAGTGCTCGCCGCACTTGAACCGCCTTTTACAGCTCTTTGCTCTTTTCATGCTTCTGGGTACCATAGTCACGCTATTAGTCCCGGAGACCAAAGGACTGACCCTAGAAGAACTATCGGGCGAAACGCGTACCAGCTATAATGCCGGATGCAACGGCAGCATTAATATTACATCACCTCGACTACGCCCCTGGAACCCCTTCAAGGGCGGACGGCCTGCTGGATTCTTCTACCCGCGGGCACACGGTAGCTCATTTGCAAATGGCCGACGATCCCCTCGGGCTGGCATTATGGAATCACCAGAGATATTCGCCCAGCACGACGGAACTAAGCAGAGGACAAGATTCTGGCAAAGAAGAAATAGAAAATCTCAGGCTCGCAGCGACAGAACTGACGA
Source organism: Trichoderma erinaceum (assembly GCA_026401215.1). NCBI lineage: Eukaryota > Fungi > Ascomycota > Sordariomycetes > Hypocreales > Hypocreaceae > Trichoderma > Trichoderma erinaceum. The sequence continues at coordinate 24,542 of JALIRY010000030.1, forward strand.
GATTGCCTTGAGCCAACACCCGGGCAGCTTCCATGAAAACGCTGGTTCAGACGAAATAACGCTGACAGATGGCTTCATGATGCCTGGAGGAGCGAGCTCATCGCGACATCGTGCGCCCTACATGCAGCAAGAACTACCAGCCTGGGGAGCCGGATGGGGTAGAATAGATAGGGGCGGACCCCCTCCCTTGGCGACATCAATGCAGTTGCAAGATGTTGGATCACTTTTGAAAGACTGATAGAGTTGATTTTTCATGTTGTTGTATCATTACTAGAAAGAAGAGAGAGAGAGAGAGAGAAGCAAGGCTCTTCTCATGGGACATATACCATTCACATACATACATGTACATACACCAAAGCGATGGGCGTTTTCTTTTTACTTTAATTCCTGGATGGGATGAGGATGTACGATTTCATGAGATTTGGTTTATTTTGTTTTCTCATACATTCTGCTTATTGTTTCAATTCTCTCAGAACAAAGGGGTAGTTTTGGTTGTCGTTGATTTGGATAGGATATACCACTTGGAAGAACTTGTGTAATTACACGTTGTTAGGTAATGGGTTACTAAGAGATTATGGGGGGAAACCCGCCTGTCATTTTATCCATCAATTTGCCACGGGCGGGAAGTGGGAACCATGGCTAGATGGCTTGGCTTGGCTTCTTTGTGGGCTGTTTTTCGCCTTCAGGCATGTCTTAATATTTTTTTTCTGGGCTACTCCACTTGCGATGGAGTGGTTCGTGAGGCAAAGGGAATAAATCTCATTGGTTCTTATACTATACTATCCACTTGTTACTCTGTGTATAGGTTGCATTTGTCAACTGCCGGGGATGCTGAGATGTATTGGCGAGTCAGGAATAATGAATCGTAGGCAGGCCTTTCTGATAGCTAAGATAAGGAAACAATTGTACGAAAGAGATAAAGAGCATGAACTCTAAAAAGTAGGACGTCCGACTCCATTTGTTGCTGACTATTGTTGATGAAATAGGTATTCGATTCGTAGATTGAGAGGAGTTTGGCTATTAACCGTGTTGGCAAGCTTTGATATGCAAAGATCTGCCCCTGTTTATCCTATTGACTTTGTGTTTGGCATACGGGTTGTTTGTTTTTGTGCTTGGCATACGGGTTGTTTGTTTTCGATTTTAAGGGTGATCGAGACGTGTTGGCGAGTCAGATATTAATTATTCATGCGTGACTGATCAAAGTGTCAGGGAACAATTGTATGAAAAGGTAAACTCTTATCTTAAAGTTTGTGCCCCACTCTTTGTTTCCATCTTTCTGTCTTACATCTTTGCAAGTGAATCTGTCGGCCTTAGGTAACTCAATTTGACGTAGGCGGAAGATGATGTTGCCAAGGTTTGTCCTTTCTAATTCACGATCTATGCGACTTGGCGAGCGTACAGTATACAGCGAAACAGGTAATTTTGTTTTCCTCCTCACCTTTTTATTCGATTTAGAAGCTTGTACATCATAGAATCTTTGTGATGGAACTGTTCAATGAAGCTGACTCTGTGTGGTCAGTGGTGTAAAACTAGCTACGGCTGCCATCATCTACTCCACTTCCTTCGGTTTCAGACACAGAGTCAACTCTCTGCAAGGATTTGCTTTATGGATGTTAATTAGCTCTAATAAATTAACAGGAGAAATACAGTAACAGTTAGAAGACGAGTACTCACTGTATGCTAGTGTGGTATTACGATAGTTTCTATACAAGCCATTGCATACACATTTATTTAATGCAGATATGGATGGGGAGCCAAAGGGTATGCTTGTTTTTCAAGTACTGGAAAGCAGATGCTATGTTCAAAAACTTCAATCAATAGTTTACTTACAACAACATCTTGCAATTCTATGCTACTTGGTACTCAAGTAGAGGTGGCTCCCAAAAGGGGGGTTGAAGCAGCATTCAGCGTCTCAAGGCGCCCAAGTCATTTCAGTTGAGAGTTCTGCAGCTCACTCTACGTGTTGGGGGAGGAAGTAGATAGCCAGCATGACAGCTGTATATCTTTATTGGTATTATAGCAAAAGCTGAAAAGTGATCAGCAGCTGCCAGTGATGGAAACACACAGACCCGGTTTGTTTCTACATAAACCTGCTACGTTCCCTTCGCCTCTCTTCCTTTTCTTTTCTCTCTCTTTCATCACAGCACTCAAGACTGGAGCAGGGGAAGCGCTTGTTCTGAGTTTCTGATGACGATCACCGTCAATATGACTGCTTCTTCAGAGAAAGCCAAGGCGGGCCATGGGCTTGGATCTCGAGCTCTTTTGGACAAAGTGGACAAGCTTCGCGAGTTGGGTATTTCCCATCTCGTGCCTCTGCCTCAGGTCAGATATCAAAAGATCGTATTCCAAACGAAGCTGGATTTTGCTGACCGTTCCATAGATGGTCGTGGTTGGAGACCAGAGTGCGGGTAAATCCAGCGTTCTCGAGTCTTTGACTGGGTTTCAGTTTCCTCGTTCAGCCACTTTATGCACCCGACATGCCACTGAAATCATTTGCCGACGAGAGCCTACAGAGAGCGTTGTGGTTTCTATTATCCCGCACAATCCAACTCCCGAGCGAGAGAAGCTTGTCAGAAAATTTCGCCGATCGACAGATGAAATCACTTCAGATGACTTTCCCAAAATCTTCGAGGACGTAAGTAACCTTGATGCCAATTTTCCATATCTTTCGAGCATTTCGAGCATGGCTGACGTAAAGATTTCAGGCTGCCAAGGTTATGGGCATTAAGATGTCAGACGATGATGGCAGCGGAGGCAGTGCGTTCAGTCTCGACATCCTCAAAGTTGAAATTAGCTTCCCCAATGCTGATCACATCACTGTCATCGATGTCCCGGGCATGTTCGAGACAGTCACCCCTGGAGTAACCACGGAATCTGATATCGACTTGGTGAAGAACATGGTGAAACGATACATTCAGCAGACCAGAACCATCATTCTCGCCGTTGTCCCTTGCAATGGTGATATTGCCAACCAAAAGATTCTTCGGCTTGCTGCTGAAGCTGATCCTAAAGGAAAGCGAACCTTGGGGGTGCTCACTAAGCCCGATCTTGCCATCGAGAATGCTACAAAGGCTGTTGTTTGCGATCTCGTGAATGGAAAACGACGAGATTTGCATTTGGGATACTGCGTTGTCAAAAACCTTGGTGCTGATGACAAGTCTGATGCCATGAATAACCGCCATGCCCAGGAGCAAGTTCTCTTTGGAGAAGCGCCGTGGAACACATTGCCTGCTGACAGGCTAGGTATACCGGCTCTCCGCATTCGTATTGGATACCTCTTGATGGATCGCACTCGTGCAGAATTCCCCTTTGTCAAAAATGAGATTATGACGAATCTCAAGAAGAGACAAGAGCTTCTTAGCGATCTGGGCGAGTCTCGAGGTACCACTGACCAGCAACGGGCGTATGTGGGCAAGATTGCCTCGGAATTCACGCGACTTAAGAACTACGGATTAGACGCGTATTATACGCGGCACAGGCTTTTCGAGAATGACGAGTTGAGACTTATCACCCGAATTCGAGCTGTCAATGAAGCTTTCGCTTATACCATGTATAAAAAGGGCCATACTAAAATGTTTCACGAAGACGATGAAGATGATGAAGATGATGTAGGAAGTGACAACGGCTCATCTCGTGCCACTTCAGTTGAGCCGGACGAGCTCAGCCGATCTTCGTTGTATGGTGAACAATTTCCTTTCGAGATTCCGCATCTCGGCGAGGATGATTTGGGTAACATATTGTCTGATTCCTACTGGTGCCCCGAGCCAGAGACGGACAACATGCTATGGCATATACAGATGCAGTATCTCAAATCTCGCGGATATGAGCTAGGCACTGTAAGTCCTTTTTTTTTCTTTTTTCTTTTTTTTTTTTCTTTTTCTGTTGGCACCAACTCTGTTGATCAAATATCTTTATATCGACCGACTTCTAACATTATGCTCTAGTTTGGTAGCGAAATGCTGCCGTACACTTTTAAGGAGCAGGGAAGCAAATGGCGATCTATTACGCTTGCGCACGCCTCAAATGCTATCCTGGTTGTTCACCATTTCATTCGTCGAGTTCTAGAAAGCTGTTGCTCCGATGATGCCGTCTGTGACGCGCTTTGGAATTTTCTTTTGCATGGGCATGACGGTCATGATGGGCTATTGAAGCGATATACGAGAGCGATGGATCATGCCAAGTTTTTGCTGTCCGTCGAATTTGCAGTCACTACCATCACTTACGATCCTCGCTTTGAAACACAGCTGAATAAGCTGAAGCAGGGCAAATTTATCCCTCAGCAAGCCCTAGTCAATATGCCGCCGAAGAACCCAAAGTCTTCACTCGAAGAGATAGGAGAGACTATTCACAACGCCTTGAAGTCTTACTATGATATTGCGCTGAGCCGCTTTGTGGACGTAGTTTGCCAGCAGGTGATTGATCATTATTTACTCCACGCAGAGGGTGGGCCATTGGAGGTCCTATCGGACATGGTTGCCCTTCGCATGTCGGCGGAGCAGCTGCATCAGATTGCAGCAGAGGATCAGGCAGTCAAGGAGAAGAGAGATAGATTGAGCAAGGAAATCGAGGCCCTCAGCCTAGCTCTCCAGATCCTCAGAAGCTGAAAGGGGCCAATTTCGTGTTCTGGCTTGGGATCGCTCATGAGCGAGGGGGAGAGTATCACTGAATGAGCGAAGCTTTAAAAATCGGGGTTGACTTTGCGATGCTTGGCTTAGGTAGGCGTTTATACGGTATTAAAGGATTGAGATATTTTCGACGGAACTGACGCCTGCATTAAAGACATTGCTAACAAAAATTACCGCTGTTGAGAGCGTAGAATGGGAATAAAGACGCGGCAATCAATTTTAAGCTCTCTCACACTATATATCAATCAAATAAACTTGCTCGTATATCATCATCAGCGCTGCCGTAAGTTCTCTCCCACTCTTTAGATAATTCTCCAATCTTCTCTTTCCTCGGATCAACAGTGGCATTCTCTGCACGTATCCATGGCTCCCGAGTAAAACTTGCCATTCTCACAGCCCGAGTGAATGTTGGAAGCAGAGCAGAAATCCTGCACGTTGGGAGGGCATGTGAATCTGCGCTGAAGATTATTGTCGATGTCTCTGGCTTGTAGCTGTTGTGCCGGGAAGGCGAGGGTGAGGGTGGGAAGGAGGACGAAGAGAGATGTGATCTGAATTCCATTCGATTAGCCTTCCGAATGTATGAGATTTATAGTGAATTGGCATCTTCTTTCTTACCTTCATGATGGAGAGTATGCGACACAGGTAGGTGCTTCTGGGTGTATGTGTATGTTTCGTGTGATACGGCGTATAGCGCGAAGATCGACAAAGAAGCTCGTCCTGTGCAAAAGCTCAAACACCGAGATGGTAATGGAAGAGAGGGTAACGAGAGGATTAATCACACGCTCTCCTATCTTCTTAAAAAGGACAGTATGAAGCGAGTGGATGAGATCGACAGAAAAAGAGGCTGGGCAGCTGAACCCCTTTAAGTACCCCATGCGCCGTAGCATTTCTTTTCTTTTACTACCACCTACCAACGTATGTACATACCTAGGTAACAAACGATACTAAGAGGCAACGATACTATTTTCCTGCTAGCATCGTCCATCAAGGTGAGAAAAAGCCTCGGAATGTCTCATAGCGCCACCAAAAAGCACCCTCCTCCCCGCCTCTTCTCCTTTTCTGCCTGACAAAGCTCTCACCCGGTATTAGGTATAAAACTAGCAGCCCGTTCATGTTAACCTGGTTTTCTTTGACATGGGGGGGGGGGAAACAAACAAGTTTCAGCTAGAAAGATCTGGACTCTCGCCTGATTTTTCCTTTGTTAGCGCCTCTTTTTCCATTCCTTAAGCTGCGGTTTGGGTTATGAAGGGAGGGGAGCTGGGACTGGGGGAAAAAAGAAAAAGGTACTATTGCTGGCGATGCTAGCTAGGACAGGTGAGACGCAAGGGAGACAAAGAAAAAAAAAGTGCTTTTGACTAAGCTGTATTCGGGGACGCCTCTTTTCTTTGCTTTTTCTCTTTCTGATGTCTTGTAATTTGAGTGGATTTATTGGTTTGGGGAGTTTGATTTGATGGTGGCACGAGGAGCTTTCCGTGTAAGTGGGAGTGATGATGTTTCTAATTATAAACACCATCACCGATTAATCGGTATATGAAGTGAAACTGGCCATTTTACCCCCATCTATCATGCTACGTATCGAGAATAATGATGAAGCAAGAAAATCCTGAAAAGAGAAGACAAAAGAAAGAAGCTCACGAGTAGAACCCACACACAGAGTATATCGTGCCCACGGTCTCCGAGATAAACCTCCACCTCCTACCAACAACAACGCAAGCCATACCAAACAACACACACATCCTCGCAATACTGCTAGTAGTAGTACTATAATGCAGGTCTCAGTTAGCATCTATTATTAAACCACCATCCATCCATCCAAAAGTTAATTCTATAAATATCTTTCCGCCTCGTCTTATCAAAATGAACCTCCGGCGGCGTGGCTTAAAGAGGGAGGCTCAAAAAGGCACACATGACTGGACACCTGAAATGACACTTCATTTCGCGTATGCAGTTGGTAAAATAGCTTTCCATCTTATTCTTTTTTTTTTTTTTTTTTTTTTTTTTCTCTCGCTTATACGAGCACGAGTCACATCGACCAACAGTCAGATAGGAAAAGCTGCCCTTCTTTATTAGCGTCTTCTTCCGGATGCAAACATCCGGCTGGAGCTGTCAAAGCTCCCTCCAAAGCTCTTTCAAGCTACTACTACTAGTGCCAGCTTTACTAGCAGTATCACGATCATATGCATTCCATATGTGATTGTATCTTTAATTCATTTTTGCTTAAGCTAAGACGAGGCTAATGATCAAATCAAAACAGTGCTGCCCTCCCACTTGATTTCCCTCGTCCTCATATCAGTCATTAATGCGCCATCCTCAACGAGGTAAAATTCCATCAAATACACAATTGCCTCCGCATAAAACGTCATGAATAGCTAAATAGCAGTCGCCAAAGGACTCAGAGATGGCAAGATCGTCGACAGGCTACAGCAAGTAGCGTCTGCTTCCCGTAATATCTATTCCTGCCGCGTTGTTCACTCGCAGGATAGATAAACCGCCATCCAGGTTCAAAGAAAAAAAAAAAAAAAAAAAAAAAAAAAAGTCCAGTAAAATTTTCAAAATAACAAGCCAAGCAAATCAATCAGGCAGATTCTGTGTAGCTCGTCGGTACGTTGTTTTCGTATCTAGAAGTCTCGTAATGTCATAAATACCCATGTCGGGCAAACAAAAGAGAGTAAGAATAGAAAAAGTCATCAATCCATCAATAGACAATAAAGAAAAGATAAAAGGAAACTATGTTCAGGTAAAGGAATGATAAGGATTGGTATGAAGATGAGACTGTAGTTGCGCAGGCCTTTTAGAGCGTATCTTCCCAGCCTGCATCACCAATATCGACTTCGATGGTTGATCCCAGAGCTTCTCTGCCCTGTCGAATCATGTCTTGCAGCTGTTTGTTGAAGGCCGCCATGCGCGCATCCGCATTGCGCTCTTCCATCTGGCGACGGGAGGCTAATCGCCTGGCCTCAGCATCTAGTCGCGGGCTGGCGTCAATCTCGGTAGCCCTGCTGGTAGCCACTGAGGCCGCACTTTCAGCGCGCTGATGACCTGGACTTCGCCAGGCAGAGGGGTCGGAAGACGACGGCACGACGGTGTGCCTGCGCCTTCGGCCGGGCTCAAAGTTTGCCAGTGGAGCTGGCGAAGCCAACGTTGCTGAAGTATTTGCTTTGACAGGAATCCTGCTGTGTGTAGGCGGCTTGGGAACACTGGCTTTAAACGACGCAACCGAAGCTGAGGTCGTAGGTCGTGCAGACCTAAAGGCGTTGACATCCGACATTCGACTGCCTGGACGGCTGGCAGCGCGGCTCGCGGGGCGAAGAGGAGCAGGGTCAGAGGATGTAGGAGTAGAAAAGCTGCTTGGAGGGCCCATGCGGTGATCCGCTAGCGGAGTTTGCTGAACATGATGGCGAGGGGATGAACGGCTCGGCGTGGCCATCTTTCGGGGTGTCTTCAGCTCGCTGTCGCGGTTGGGCTCCCGGATCATGACCCAGTTCTGGCCCAGGTCGTTACCGCTCTCAGTTTGCCTACGTCTCTTGGGTGCCGGCCCAGTGGGCGTGGAAGCGCGGCTGTCATAAGGATCGTCGTAGCCAGAACTTTGACTGTTGCTGTTGCTGCTGTAATGGTGGTGACTCCTTTTTGGCAACTGTTGTATATGTCGCGCCCTGTCTCTACTAACGAAGCCATGGCTTTGCTGTGGCTGGTTGTGGCCTTGGAAATAAAAAGGCTGGTCTAGGCCGGGACCAGCATCTTCATCAACACTAACACCCGTAGACGTCACCTTGTACGATGCGCCGCCCCCTGCGTAAAAGCCTTTGAACGCACCAGCCTTGCAAAACTCCCATACCCGGCCAACAACTCCCCCAATGGTAGCAAAAGCAAAAGAGCCCCAGCCACCGGCACTTGCAGACTCTTCAGGCTCAGGTTGGCTAAACAGCTGCGTTGACGGCCCGCTGGAAGAGTCTTGGTCCATCTCATCGCGCGATCGCTTGGTGCCAAGGGCCCGCCGGTAGTCGGAGTCAGAGTACATGCTGTCTCCCATGCTCTCTCCCATACTCTCGGCCATGGCCATGTCGGCATCTTCACCCACCAACGGCGTGTGGAGTTGGCCAGCCAGCGCATAGGTTCTCGAGGGCGGTAACGCGGCATCCATATAGACTTCTCCTTCGTCATAGAGGCCGCCGTGAGCGCCTCCCTGGTGCATCCGGGGCATACTGCTGCGACTCCATTTCCGCTTCGAAGAGTGCTCGGTCGCAAAGGTCGAGGAGGAGAAGCTGGAGCTGGGCGACACTGGCGGCCGGAACAGGCCGGGATGGACGCCGTCGTGTGCCGGCGCCGACATGTGGTAGTGCGCAGCGAAAGTCATGGCTGCTGCTTGTCTCTCTTTATAGATATCTCTCTCTTCGTCTTCGATCTTGTCGTAAATCTCGTCGTTGTTGCTTCTTCCTTCCCGTATCTTCAGTGAATCTCGATATCAATATCGGTTTCGCTATCGTATCGTCCCCAGGCGCCGAGAGCTGCGCTGTGACGCAGGCCTGCTGGAATGAATGAATGACTGGACGCTGGGCTCAACTGCAACGCTGGAAGTTCCTCTGCCTCGTGTACGCTGGGAGGGACTCAAGACTCAAGCCAATGATAGGTAACAGTTCACACGTGGTATACTTGGAAGACGCACGGCGATACCTCTCCTCACCGCAGAGCGCCGCAGGATTCGGATGTCTCCGTCGTTCACAGACAGCAGCGCTTTCGAGCTGGAGCTGAATCCAAGCCAAGCTGGAGCAGGCTACACAGGTGCTGCGCTTCACTGCAGAAAAGACAGGCGAGCAGGCAACTGAACGAGTGATTGGCGTCTGCCCTGCTGACACGCCGCCTCTCCCTAGCCGTTATTTCCTGGTGGTGTGCTGTTCCCTCGTAGCCCTTACTTCTCCAAAATCTTGTCTGTGCCGCCTAGGCCTAGGATCCTCCCGGGATGTCTTGCTTTTTTTTTTCTTCCGAGCTTATCGTCTCCTCGTGACCGAGTCGCAATCAAGGTCAACCTTTTTTTTTTTTTTTGTCACACCCTCTTTGCCGTTGCAGCCTGGAATGCGGAGAGAGGTGGCGCCTCTTTTCTGATAAGCACCGCAGCGGGTGGCAATCAAGCGAGACAGGGAACCAGGGATAGAGAGAGACAGAGAAAGGCTGAGCGGCCGTCTCCAGAAAGAGGACTTGGCGGAGGTGGCTTGTAAGTGTGAAGTCCGTTGCAGGCCCAGCTAAAGCTGCGGTCAGGCAAGTCACTGGCAGAATCCAAACTGAACTACCGAGTATCTAAGTGGGCGAGTTCCTGCAGAAAAAGGGGGGGTAGTTGAAGGCGGTGGGAAGACGGATGACTATCGATTAGGCGCTCCTCTTGTCTCCAGACACTTTTTTCTCCTCACTTCTCTTCAATATGTCAGGGCAGCGGTGAGAAAGTGAGCCGACGATGGTGGAGGTCCGAGTGAGCGAGTGGGCTTTTTTTGCGCACAACTGGTGGTGGCTTTGGCCCCCCAGCCTCCGCAGACGCTCACAGCCAAACCCTGCTTTGGGCCAACAGCCTATACTTCTTAACCGAGCTCTGCTCTTTTTGAGAGCTGCGGAGCATGTATGTATGCAATTGGCAAGAGGTGCAAATGCTTTACAGTATAGCCTGCTGGGCATAGAAGTAAAGGAAGCAATCCGGTTCGTCCGGTCCAGGTCATCGAGGCCCGCGTGCATATGCGATGGATTGTTTTGTTAGCGGTAGCGGAGAAAACATCGCTCCACACGCACTATAGTTCCAGGGATCAGCTCCAGTGACTGGTGGCTGGTGACCAACTGTGGCCGGCTAGCAGCGAGCCCTGTTGCCAGGGGCGATCGCGAGATGGCTGCAGTACAGCTATATACAGCAACAGCAGCAGGCAAGAAGGAGAACAGTCGGTGCATCTATTAGTAGCATTTCCCTGTTGCTGCTGCTGTTGGCTTAGGCTGCTCTAGGCTCGTCTAAGCAGCAATTTGTCTCTCACATACGTCAAAGGCAAGGTATAAACACATCAAGACGCTGCCAGCATGAACACAAAAAGTCTATACTCTCTATGAATCCCTTGTCGAATGTGAATTCGCTTCTGCTCTTTAAAATGCCCACCAAAAAAAGAAAACAAAGACCAAATCCTCAACAAAAGAAAATCTCAAAACTTCACACCCTTACTTTCGCTCATAGTAATCCTCTTGCCCACGTCTCGTCTCCTCAGACACTCCTCCCTCGAGGCCCTTCTCGCCATGAACATGCTCCTTTGTCTGCCAGAGTGCTTCCCTCTCGCGCAGCAGCTCATCCGCCCACTCCTTCATCTCAGGCAAAGTGACCTTGCGTGAGACATATGCAAATTCGCCCAGATCCACATGCCCCTTGCCCTGCTTCTCATACTCGACCATTTGCAAGAGAAGCTCAATCTTGTCCACGTCGTGCACGAAATGGCTGTCAAGCGTCTGCGAATCTTCGTATTCCTGCCATATCGCTCGAATTTCGGTGCCAACGTCGCCGCCTGCAACACTGCGCAGTAAGTTCTTGGTCAAAAAGTCCATCGTCTCGGCCTCTCGTCGATTCTTTTCGGGCTTGGCGACGCCGTCGACGGGAGTGATGTCTCCAACCAGGAGCTCGGCCATGTCGTGGATCAAGGCCATTTTCATGCACTTTTGCAGATCCAGCTTCTTGGCCAGGGTCGGTGGCGCAAACATTGTGATGAGAGACATGCGGTACATGTGATCCGAAATCGACTCGCCTCTGTAAAAGAGAGAATGAGCTTTTGTTAGCAATCTTGATTTTATTTGCGCCACCATAATTTGACATGTCTCCAACCACAGACTGACCTTTCGATTCCAAACCGCCGCCATCCCTCACGCTTCGTAGTCTTGAGCCGGGAAAGCATATGGAAGAACGGGATCGGTGAGCTGGAGCCCTCGGCAGGTGCTTCGCTGGGAATCTCCTCCAGTACTCTCTTGACGGACCATTCTCCAGACAGCTTTACCGCAGGCGCAAATCCCAAGTCTGTGCCGCTGTTAGCAGTGACTCGAGGGGAGTTGAGAAAAGATGCCACGGGGAAGCCGTACTCGCAACAACTTCGGGCGCCTTTGCGCCATTTGTGATCTCTTCCTGCACTCCCATGGTATCTATTCGTGATGCGATTATCCGGCTCGGCGGTGATGTTTATCGCTTGTTATCGGCAATTTTTGTCGCGGGGTTCTCGGTGGCGGGGCAGGGCGAGGAGATGCGAAAGAGATGGGACGATGATGGAAACGGAGTAAAAGGAGAAGGAAAAGAAGAAGGACAAGAGAATTAGAGTATTTTCTTTAATAATCTCCAGCTCTAGAGCAAATGTTTTGGAGGGCGAATTTTATAGAAGAAAGGAGAATCCCAAATGTTGTTCTATCCAAGCTGCCAAATTCCTGCCACATGGCTCGGCGCGCCCCATAAAACTCATCCAGCGGGCTACTAGTGCGGCCTGTTAGCGGGTCTCTGCATCGCTGAATTGGCGAATGGTAAAGGGCGGATACATAATGGCCACACGAACACGGCAGATGGGATTAGGGATCGTGCCAGGTTTGGGAATATGATTGTCAGTTTTGGGTTGTCACTTTATGCACAAAGCACGGCCATCGATCTCGATTGCTGCAGTTGAGAAAAATTGCGGCAATGTTTCCACTTGGAGGTTAGCATCAAATGCTGCTGCTGCGTGTATATCATTGATGAAGTTCATTCATCCACCTTACCCTGGAAATCGTTTGACAATCGTGAATTCTTTCACGCATGATTCTTGACAAGACTGTTACTATAAACTAATCACGGTGGAACAGCTCGAAAATAGATTTACAAGCTGTCAATACTGTGACTCTTTGCATATAATGATAAAACATCGAATATCCATCTATGCACAGCCGATATAAGCACAAGTAGGTTTAGTTACAACTCGTAAATGCATGACTTGAATCAATACGGACGAGGGTTCTTCGCGACGCTTCCAGGCACCATTGCCCATTTACCAAATGCAAGCATCAGCTAAAGTGCTGCGTGAAGATATCCGAATTCTGTTTGCTGCATCTATTGATGTCCCCTAAAACTTCAATAAAACTTCAACTTCTAAGAGTAGCCCGCTATACAAAGACAAACATCTTTCCTTCAAGACCCAAATGCTAAAGTGCCTACTCCATAGCCAAATAAGGATACCAGATTCCATCCCTCATACTCGGCAAAGCTGTATCAAACCGCTTGCAGCTCGCTTCCTCGTCACGCAACGGTAATCGCCATTCAGAAGATAAACATCTTCAGTCCTCAACGAGTCAACCAGCTTTCGACCAGATATGTAGACCTAAGCCGTGGCCACCACTGTCTGTGCGGATGTAGATGAATCTAAACTTTCCTCTCTCAGCGTGGTTAAACCAGAGTCTGACGATCGGCGATGGGATGAGCCCTCCCTTTGCGGTGGTGATGAAGCATCCTCCGGCGGGCTGGTTGAAGCATCATTTGGCGGTGGACATGAAGGCTGTAGCTCAATTCCCGACTCAATTCCCGACTCTTGCGGCTGCGGCTGGACGGGAGGCTCTGTCTTCACACAGCATATCCAGCGAGCGACTTTGATCAACATCATCCATAACCTCCGAGCCGTTTCGACCAACTTCATCCATGATCTGCGAGCAGAATAACTGATCAAATCGACAGGGTCTCCGTAACGACGATAGAATAGGACATAACCAGCCACAGGAAATAGAGCAATACCGAAGACGATTAAGGCCCCCATGGTAAAACTCCTGATGAAGTTGGCTCCGGCCTCTGCCTTTGTGCGATCAACGTTCCAGTTTGGTCGTGGTGGTCGATCAACATCCCAGACACGTTGATAGCTGAGAGATGGGTATGTTAGCTAGGTAAGCAGGTATCGGTTGTGAGGCACCATGGAGAGCGGAGAAACATACGGAGCCATTTTTGCTGTTGTTTGGCATCAAGCTGGCTAATGAACGGTGGTATGGAAAGTAAGCATAGAAAGCAAGGGAATCACTGTATAGTGGATAGTAGTTAATCGTAAAGGGTTGTGTAAAGAATCATCCAAAAAATCTAGTGCTGCAGATTGAGAGTATCAGAGACAGCAGAAAGAGAAGATTGTTTGTCTGGACAAGGAGTCTGGATTCAATATTGGCAAAGACAAGGTTCAGATACAAACCCATGTTATTTTAGAGTCTCAAACATGGAAGGAGCTTTCTGAACTATATCAGGGTTGAAAGTTTGGCCTTGGAGAAATGCTCTTTCTAGTCCAGTGTCCCATAAGCGTGGATCCCAATAGCACGTTTACTGAACGAGGGGGAAAAAAAAGAAAAACAGAACACTCCGTCATGTGTTAGCCCAATGCCCATTCATCTAGATACCCATCGACAGCAGATCATCAACAGCGCCTATCAAACAAATCCCCTCACCTCCAGATCTCCTTCCGAAACCCCTCCGTCAGCCTCTCATCCTCCCCATAAACCTCCTGCCATCCCGTAAACCCTTGCTCCAGCACAACAACCTCCTGCTCTTTGCGAGGTTCCTCGCCCAACGATGCCAGGAGAGCGTCCCGCTCGCGGAGGTACTTGAGCGCCGAAAAGGGCCCCCGCTGCTGGCTGAGCGCGCAGTGGAAGATGACAGTCTTCTTGTCCTTGACTTTGCGGATGAGGGTGGGCATGAGGGCGTCAAGCTGGTTGCAGGGGATGTTGGTTGAGCCTTTGATGTGGCCGCCTATGTAGTCTGCTCAGCGTTAGTCTAGGGTTCATGTATATTGGTACCCAGTATGATGACACTTATTTCTCATGTTTATGAAGCATTTCAACAAGGTGTCTTTGCTCTATCATAGAATCTTTTATACAGAAAAGACAATAAGAAAATTCATGTGCATGAAAACATACCAACATCGCGAACATCAATCACCGCAAAGCTTGGCTCTGCCTTTTCCTGCTCCTCCAGAATCTTCTCGGAAAGCGTCTTCGCAGACACCTTCTTCAGCGACGCAACCGTGTAGTTTGACATGCTCCTAGTCACTGAAAAATAACGTTTTACTGCAAAAGGCCGAAAAAGGTTCATATAAAAAAGAACACTTTGCTTCTCGCTTTTTGGGTTGTTACTGTGTTGTTGAATCAAAGATGGAGCTTGGCAGTGCTAAAGAGGTTAAAAAAGCAAGTGCCGGAAAGGCGTGCCTGGGCGTAGCGAAGCTAAAGCGCCTCCCCCGCCAAAAAGTTACTGCCACTGCCATTATTTAGCTCCTGGCTCCCTCCCGGCTATGCGATACGGCGTACATGGCTGCCTTTTGTTTTGATGGGCACATGACTGTCTGGCCACAGAGATTCTGCAACAAACAGGGGGTTTTGTGTTTGTGAAATGTTCCCGTGTCTAGAATATCTTGATCCTGGCGGTTAATCGGCGAGCCGAATGGCGGCTCGTCAAATTGATTTACAATAGGGCATTTACGATTTGGCTTTATAAGCTGCTGCGGTAGAATTTGAACGAAGAGAGTTTAAATGAACATGGTGTTTGATGCTTATATTTTCTGTATCAAATTTAAGGGTATTATTTCTTCGCATGCACCCCCTCAACTCCTTCTTATAAACAATAGCAGAAAAGTGTGAAATGGAATCAAAGGCCGCCTCCCTCCCTTTTCTTCTCCCCTCTCCTCTCCTGTCATATATCATTGAAAATCATAGTTTAATTGCCAACCCCACCACCAAAAAATCAACAACAAAGCAAACAAATAAGAAGCGGCAAAACAGCGACTCCTGCATGAAATGATATAGTGTATAATACTTCCACTCCTGGTTTTACGCCTGGATACTCCTGAATACCACACCACCTCATGCCTTGCCGACCCATCCTGCGTTGCTGAAAAAATCAAATATCCTCGCCCCTTTCTGACTGTCAAGTCGGCAGATCTCTTTGGCTTGTTTCTTTTTAAGCGTCCCATTACCCCTGATGGCTTCCTTGAGGATTTGCTCCTTGATCATCAAGTATGGCTTCGGCTGAAGGCGCACCACCTCACAGAGCTTAGCCTCCTCTGCTGTGAGGAGGTGCAAATCGGGTGCGTTCTCCTGAGTCAACTGTAATGGCTGCACGCCAGAGATTGGCTGCGGAATATACTTTTGTTTGGTGGGACTGTGGCCGTTCACACCGTTGACTCCATTGACTCCATTCACGCCATTAGTATGGCCATTCGTCAGAGGTTTGGCATCGTCGCCATTTGTCTCTCCGTTGGCTTGCGCGGAACGGATTGGCAGCTCAGGGGCGATGAGGAGAGCAGCTCCGCTTGGAGGCTCTGGGGGAGGTGGCGCCTTTGAACGCTGAGAGGATGCTAGCCTCTCTCTATCCATAGAGCCCATAGGTATTGACTTTTGTATCCGAGAAGCCTTTTCCGTCTCGTACTTTTCGCCGCTTCGGAGATCTCCAATGCGAAGACTGCGCCACTCTTGGAGCTGAGCAATGGCTTGCCGTAGATTCAGCTCATCCTGCAGGCCTTGTGTGAAATCTTCAAAATCTTTATGGTTCATGATGCGGCCAAAAGGCTTTGCTCTCTGCAATAAGTCTTTCTCTTCTTTGGTCTTCCTCTTTTCTATCTTTGTGTTTTCTCGATAATCCAGTAGATTATGCTCGAAAACAACCTTTTTGCGCTCCACACGTTGTGTCAGCCGACAGTTGTAGATTTCCATCACCGTCAGCTTCAATTCCATTTCGGGCTCCAGTTCCCCTGTTCTTGGATTGAGTCCGTCACCAGGGTCGAATTGCATCAGCTGCACGGCCTCTTCTGCTTCATTGGCATACTCTGTTTCAAACTCAAGACGTCCAGGCATGTAACCCTGAATCTCGTGGCAACTAGGAACACTGGCCGTTGGTTTGGTTTTTGGTTGCAGGGCCGGCGCATTCTTTGATGCCTCTCTTCGCTCCTCGATGCGCCGCTTCTTGCGCGACTGGAACTCTTCTCTTGGGATTTCATTTGCGAGCTCGCAGTCATGAGGACTACATCTTTTGGGGAGGGGAAATTTGGGTGAGTCGACAAATGTACTGAGGTAGTGATCGCGCACTTCGTCCTTTTCGCGGAAGCCGCCAATGTGGTCAGCGATGTCCGCCCAAGATCCGAGACCATATATCTCGGCGCCCTCGAGTAGCAGCAATTCTTCGTCGGCACCCCATTCTCGCGCAAAGATGGGAAATGAATTCTGCTCAATCACACGGAACGAGTGCGTTGCGGGATCGTGGGTGTTGCGCGACTCGCCCTTGCCAAAGCACGGCACGCAAAGGTCGAAATCAGAGCATGCAGGGTCGGCACATCTAATGCGGACCTATAAGAGAGTTGGGACGTGAGTCAGCAACCATTGACATATATGAAAGATGGAGTAGCGGGTAGATCTGCGGCATTGACTTACCGTCGAAGTGATGTCGCACGAACAGACGTCGCATACGTACTTGACGCCACCCTCACCTCCCCTCGTCGCAGTCTTCTTGCGGATGACGCCCATTTCGCCGAGCGCTGCAGCTGGACAGGCGTCTGGCGCGATGCTGCCACCCTAGAAATGATTGGTGGAGCTGGTCGGAAAAACAGCGGCAGCCACGGCGCGGGCCACGGACGTGACTGGGGCCTGAAAAGAGTGTCTGGAGAAAGCGCGGCGCGCAGAGACGCTGCTGCGATGCTTTTTTTGATGGATTTCGTGAGTTTGCGACGGCGGTTGATGGAAAAGAGGACGGGCGCCGCCCAGGACTCGGCGGCCAGATGATGTTGGATGTCGCGATCCGGTGGAGCCAGGGATGCGCTGATGCGGCCCATGGAAATCGCTGGGCGGCTGCAGAAGGAGGCGAGCAATGCAGATGGCGGTGCTAGCCAGATGCGGCTGGATAGCGTCACGTGATATTAAGATATCAAAAGTTCCGACTACTTGTTTTTGCCTTGAAAATGTGCGAATTCTCTGTAAGGCTTAGGTATAGAGTACTCTCATCGCGCTTCTCCCTTCTGAGCTGCTGAAAACCCACTGAAGCCTGCATCGACTTGGCGAAATCAACAAGATGGACCTCTTGAGGTACTACTGAGATGCTTCTTCTCTTACACGTTAAAGCCATTGGGATACTCCCTGCCACTCATATCATACCCCATACATAGAGTCCAATTAAATATCATCTGTTAGAGTATTAGTAGGTATTACTGCTCTTATCAGCACACATACGCACGTAAAAATCTAGACGGCCCTTTTCCCTTCCACTGTCCCACCCAGATATGATGCATCAAGCTCTAAATAGCGCACCCCAACTCTTAAGCAGTCCAACGTTGAACCAAGCTTGCGGGAATGCGTCATAGTGTAGCAGCAGCCTTGCATTCACGACTCGCAAAAGGATTTGCAAACGATGCTCTCTGTTGGCGCGCTTATAAGCCTCGACCCGCTCGGCATAGTCCCGGCGCTCTAAATTTTAAGACGGAGCACGGAGCCTGACGTATTGGCCCGAGTTTTGGTCCTTGCTGCAAGCGATGCCCCCGGCCTTAGCTTCAGGTTTATTCTCCGAAGCAATATAATTGATTCAGGTCTTGTTTGCATCTCACAACTTTATTATTCACCCGAGATCGTCTGTGTGATATATTGCTTCTTTCCGTCGGCATATTCCGCTGTCAAGAGGCCTTGATCTCCTCTATTCTGTAGCCATGCCGGACCAGATCCTCGATGACATCTCCCACCGGAGGTATAACCCACTAACAGACAGCTGGCTGCTTGTCTCGCCTCACCGGACGAAGCGTCCCTGGCAGTAAGTTGAAGATGAAATAAGCGTCATAAGAAGTAAAAATCTGTGTGTACTGACTTTGCTTTCTGCTCACAGAGGCCAGCAAGAAGGTGCCGCAGCTACCACTCTGCCCGCGTATGATCCCAAGGTATATCTCATCTTATGCTCTATATATGGTTCATTCATCACTCATCTAACACGTAAACAGTGCTATCTCTGTCCTGGAAATGCTCGCGCTGCTGGCGACAGCAACCCAAAATATGAAAAGACATTTGCCTTTGTAAACGACTACAGCGCTGTCAAGGAGCAGCAGCCCGACTACGAGGCCAGCCAGTCAGATGGTAAACCCTCCAAGACTCCCCGTTTACTTTGCAGAGTTTGCAAACACCATGCTGATCCAGATTACACAGACTTGGAGTCACTGCTGCTGCGAGCTCAGAGCGTCAAAGGCGTGTGCTATGTCATGACATTCTCACCAACGCACAATGTCACTCTCGCCGACATGTCGCCAGCCGATATCCTCCCAGTTGTTGACCACTGGACCCGGCTTTATGCCAACCACTTATCCCCGTCAAATCCTCTCTCAGCAGTTGCAGCACAGCTCCAGCTCTCCATTTCAAAGGACGAGGCCCCCATCCCCAAGGACAACTACCGCTACATGCAAATCTTTGAGAACAAGGGCGCGGCCATGGGCTGCTCCAACCCCCATCCCCACTGCCAGGCCTGGACAACATCTACCATGCCCGAAGAGCCAGGCAAAGAGCTAACGCAAATGACGAAATACCGTCAGCAGCACGGAAGGCATCTGCTGGCAGACTACATCAAGCTAGAGCTAGCGAAGGAGGAGCGCCTCGTGTGGCAGAATGCGTCTTTCGCTGTTGTGTGCCCCTGGTGGGCCGTCTGGCCATTCGAGGTCATTATTCTCCCTAAGCGACACGTCCGCGCACTCGTCGACTTCACCGCCGACGAGCGGCTGCAGTTCGCAGAGGCCATCCAGGAAGTTGCTCGACGATACGACAACCTGTTTGAGTGCCACTTCCCGTACAGCTCGGGCATTCACCAGGCGCCTCTGGATGGAACGCCTGAGGAAGTCGAGAACGCCTATCTCCACATGCACTTCTATCCCCCACTGCTGCGGTCTGCAACGGTCAAGAAGTTTTTGGTTGGTTTCGAGCTTATGGCGGAGCCGCAGCGAGATATCACTCCTGAGCAAGCAGCTGCTCGCCTTCGAGCTTTGGATGGACCACTGTATCGAAATCAGTTGAGCTGAGCTAAGATAACCCAACCTGAGCTGGATAGATATTATGTTATATAGGTATAATTGAGTAGATAAACCAAACAAAAGTTTTCATTACATATAAACTGTTCTAACCCGTTGTTCCTACCCCTTTTATTTTGTTTCCCCCTGATTAACCGGCACACTCGCCATGCTTTACTCAAATTGGACATAGTAGCTTCGAACCATGGGCATCCAGATGAGCGCTGTCGTAGCCAGCGTAAAGGGAAAGATCTGGGGAAGACCAAAGGTCATGCTCTTAAACACAAACAGCTCGCTGGCGAAATGGCCCAGCGCCACCACGTACGTCCAGATGGCAATATTGTACATCGGACCACTATTCAGGTGGTACGCCGCATAGCATCGAACGATGGAGGTGATGATTGTCCACGTTCCGAACAGCCTTCCGGCGAGGGGCGTCAGCTGGTCCGCAGCCTTGGGGTCGTTCTGGGCGTGGACCAGCTTGTTGGCCGAGTCTTCGGGGTTGAAGTTGGCGGACGCGGGGGGCAGCTTGGGGTTTCGGATGAAGCGGCCGTTGTAGACGCGCCGTGAGAAGTGCAGGGTCGTGTAGGCTTGGAGGGAGTTGCCGATGGATACGACGGAGAGCTGCGGTAGAGATTTGATGTTAGTTGGGGACGGGGGATGAAGCGGGGTGCTTGCTGGGAAGCGAAGTATTTGGGTTGATGCGTACAATGAGCATGTAGTAGGGAAGGATGCCATTGGCTGGCGGCAGGATTGACTTGAGCAGATCCATGGCTGAAGAGAGTGGTTGGTGTTGTGTTGAATGGAAGTTGGAGAATGGAAGATCGAAAGACTCGGCACGTCTGTATTAAGCTGCGGGTACCCTTGCTTAAAGCACTAACTGACAGCAGCCACCATCACATGAAGCATCGTTGCAAGCATACTGCATCAATTGACGAAAATTTTGATGATACTGCAGTGCAATTGAAATGATAGGTTATTTCTCTTCAAAATTTTCCCCTTCAATTCCCTTTTCCTCGTGCACTCATTGCACCACTGGCGGTTGGAATATCCAGGCCGCCCGCATTTTTTGGAGATTACAAGTGATGACCAAATTGTTCACATGCTGTACCGCCACATAATAGAATTGATTTCTTATAAATGCGTAAATATCGTCGCCAAAAGAAGAAAGGAAACGAAACTTCGAAATTGCAACACTATAATATTAGATGAGAATATAGCCTCACTCAATCTCGGATTACTATCACAAGCTGCTGCTGGCGGTACCTTGATCGAATCCAATGCCGCGGCTGGACCCAGAGCTCCTGCACGCTTTAATTGGCCAAGCGGCAGCCCAACGGGATTGAAGGTTGAGCTCGCCCACTAAAGCTCTCATCCCACCAAAATCTTCTCCCTCTGTTTACCTCCCAACTTGCCACAGTTGTCACTCTGCGCAATCATGGCATCCGTCACGAGCTTCTTCGATAACGTGCCTCAGCCCGTCCAATGGGCTCTGGCTGGAATTGGCGCGCTCTACCTGGGATCCAAGTTCCTTGGCTACCTTCAGCTTGTCCTCAGCTCATTCCTGCTGCCGGGCACCAATGTAAGAGAGAGAGCCCCTCCTAGGCCTGGAATTGGAATTTTCTGGTTGCTGACTGCGAGATAGCTCCGCAAGTATGGAAAGCCTGGCACCTGGGCTGTTGTTACCGGCGCCTCCGATGGCCTAGGGAAAGAGTATGCCTCGCAGCTCGCTGCTAAGGGCTTCAACCTCGTTCTTGTTTCTCGAACCCAGTCGAAGCTTGATACTTTGGCGAAGGAGCTTGAACAAAAGTTCACCGGCAAAGGTCTTCAAGTCAAGACGCTAGCCATGGATTTTGCTCAGGACAACGACTCGGACTACGACAGACTGCGAGAGCTTGTGCAGGACTTGGATGTTGGTATCTTGATCAACAACGTCGGCCAGAGCCACAGCATCCCTGTTTCCTTCTTGGAGACGCCCAAGGAGGAGCTGCAGAACATTGTCACCATCAACTGTCTCGGAACCTTGAAGACCACTCAAGTCGTTGCTCCCATTCTCCAGAAGCGCAAGCGCGGTTTGATCCTGACCATGGGCTCATTTGGTGGTTGGACGCCCACTCCTTACCTGGCCACCTATTCCGGCAGCAAAGCTTTCCTCCAGCAGTGGAGCAACGCCCTGTCTGCCGAGCTGTCTGATTACAACGTCGATGTCTACCTAGTCCTCAGCCACCTGGTTACGACTGCCATGAGCAAGATCCGCCGTACCAGCCTGCTTATCCCCAACCCTCGCGGCTTCGTCAAGGCTGCGCTGGGCAAGGTCGGAACCGGCAGTTATCAGACGGCGCCAAACACTTACACTCCCTGGTGGAGCCATGCTTTCATGCTGTGGGTGGTTGAGAACGTATTGGGCGTCAACAGCCCCTTGACGATCTGGTATAACAAGAAGATGCACATTGATATCCGCCGCCGGGCTCTTCGCAAGGCGGCTCGCGAGGCAAAGAAGCAGTAATTGATCTTGGACGCCAGGTTCGCTTAGCTTTGGCGCTATTGACGAAGCCTCAACAATCTTCTGAGCTTCTAGCTTTTTTTTTTTTCAAGCAGCTACTCGAGTAGAAACATGGGATAAAAAGGAGTATCATATCATTTTATGTACTTGAGGGGAATTAGTGGTTGAAATGTTTAAACAAACTAAGTCACGGTGCTTCGAATCGAGCTATGCAAGACAAAACATGCAGCTAGTTCAAGAGTAAATAAATAAATATAATATAACTACTTCCCAAGACTATTATGACGAATGCCAGCATTACATCAACCGATATAGCATGCAATTTTTGAGCTGCAGCAATACCGTGAGTTGTTCTAGCCCCAACGTGTAAAACCACCTTTGAATAAGTACATAGTTTGGTCAAAGCAAAAAGACAAGAACTTGAAAATGGAGAAAAGCAAAGAGAAAGAGAGTATCATCACCTTGGGGTTACAAACTGCTTGCTAGCCCTTCACCTACCACATAATCTCATCAGGCCACAGGTACTCATTAAACCTTGCTCTTGCTTGTTGCGCCTCCCTCAAGCCCTGCGCCTCTTCGGGGGGAAGAATGCTTTGCCAAGCGAAATTGTACTGGGCTGTTTTCTCAAAGGACCATGTTTCGTATAGCCCTGGAATGAGGCCCAGGAAAAACATTCGCTTCCTGTCCCATAATGCGAATCCAAGTCGGCGATAAGAATCGAATCTGACGCCTATCATGGGCGATGAAAGAATGTCGCTAGAGAGGCCTGCCCAGTATTCTATATTTGTGGAAGGCTCATCGATGGCAGCACATGTCTGATCCCACCGGGCGACTGTTGATCTAGATGACTCGCTTTCCGTGTCTTTCAAATCAGGCGGCAAACCGAATTCAACCACTTTGTTGGGATAAATCATTCTATAGCAATGGCCATCTTTCCATTCTTGTTGCCGAAGCTCGGGAAGAGGTGTCATCCAGCCCGCATCACTATAATCCCTTGGCGGCCGAGGGAGGCGGTCATATGGTCCTTTTTGCTTCATTTCTGGCTGTGTTCTGAGGCTTTTGAGATATAACATGACGGTCTCGACCTCTTCAGCAGGACCATTTATGAGCGAATGATTTACGTTACCGCGGATAAACTCTTGCGGGTTCTTGAACTCGGCTCCATTCTCATGGTTTCTCCATTGAGGAGCTGACGAAATCATTTCGTAGCCGAGCTGAACAAACCACAGAGCTCGCAAAACTCGAGTTTCCTCGACCCAGCTGGGCTGCCCGATATCTATCGTTACTAATGGTGTACCCTCAAGTTCATCCATGGAGGGAATTGTCAGGTCATCGGTGTCGATGCGATTGCGAGTACTATCGAGGTAGTTTGGCGTAAACGAAGGATTTCGTATGCGGGCGAGATAAAATTCCAAGCAGCCATGCGAGAGGATTGAGATGTGCCGGGCTGTCGCTACAACTGACCAGAGTATCTCACTAGATGGCTTGTCGACTGTGATAGCGGCTGCTAGAGAAGCAGTGACTGTAGCTGTGAGATTGTCCAGTTCATTGTATTTAATGCCGTTATCGGTATTCTTTGCCATGTGTTTATGGATAAAATAGACAAAGTCGTCTGGACATGCGAAAGGCTTCTGAGAATTGCGTAGCAGGATGAGGGCACGTATAAACTGTTGTATACCGGGAGCTAGGAGAGAGTCCGGAGAAGACAGGACAGATTCGGTGATGAGACAGGCATATTTGTTGAACAAGCGCCATGCTTTTGGCGATGCCACAATCAAAGTATATAACGAGTCGAGGTCGGTCAACTCAGTCATGATGGCGAGTAGAGTTTCAGGTGCTAGGTCATCTAGCGAAATGCAAGACTGAATCTCTAGCTCTGGGTTTTGCTTGTTGTCTGTGTTTGAAGGAACACAAAGACTTTGGAGAGAGGCCTCCATGATTTCGAATTATTTATTTGGAGAGCTTTCTGGTGTTTCTGATCATTCACTGTCTACTCAGGCAAGATATAGGGTGAATGCCTGTAAGACAAGACTCCAATAAGCCGATACGATGGCCGAATTTGCTACTATCGAGCGTAATTATCCTTCAACAATTCAGAGGCCTCCGCAGTGGACAAGTAGAAAGTGCGTGATTAAAGATTAAGAGAAGAGCGGGCTTGTAGCCTGATACCTCTGATACATTGATGCGTGGTGAAAGGACTCAATGAAGGGACTGGAGCATCCTCGAGATTCACTGGGTACTTCAAAAAACAAATTGGCAAAGAGAAATCATTTCCAATAAGGCTATCCCAAAGGGTATTTATATCTGTGTGAGAATTGGGGGCGAGGAGAAACAGGATTTTCTTTTATTTGCTTTTATTACTGCGATAGGTAGCAGGTATTCAGCCTCTGACATCTTTTGACGAGGGGTCCAGAGAAAGGAACGACTAGGATTAGATGGGATTTCAAGCGCAAACAGATGGAGGTACGTACCGCGAAAACAACAGCCCTAATGCGGACTAGCGCAATTCGGCGCCCAGGACGGAAAAAAGCAGAGCTCTACCAACCTCCCAGAGTGTACACCAAAATAATCCACGACGTCGAATCTTTTGCTCGCGGCGCTGCCATCGCCATCTTTTCCCTGCTCTTCGCCGCGCACCCACCACTCAATTCGCGATCGCAGGGACCAGCTTCGGACTTGGACGCGAAGCTTCAGATTGCGCCACCCACGGCACGTGCAGCTGGTCCTTGATGGTCTGACCAGCGCGTTTCCTCCATCCGCGGCTCTGGTCCAGGTGAAGCAGCATCAACGCCACGATCTGCCGCCCGACATGTCGTATCCTCCCGCTACGCCGATGCGCCCTGTGCCGGGTGCCTTTGTGAACACGCCGGCCATTGTCGCGCGTTATCAGACCTCGCACGATCCTGTCCGCCGGACACTCTTCCCCGTCGGCGAGGGCCAGAATGCCCAGACTTCCTCTGCGGGGACTACTACCACTACAGCGCCTCTAGGCACGGCCCCAGCGAGCTCGACAGCGGTGACGACGACTTCAGGAAATGTCGAGGGCTCGGGATTATCTTCTCTGACGCCACTGGCACCTCCACGCGTCGAAAACATCCCCCCAGTCCTCAAGGCGGCCAAGGCCATCAATGCTTTCCTACAACAAGACGAGAGCTTTCCAGATTTAGATTCCTACTGTAGACGTAAGTTGACATGTTGTTCTCGTCAGATGGTAAAAGACGGAAAAGGAGACATGGGCTAACAAGAGACTCTGTTGAAAGAGGGGGCATCTTCCGACTATGAGCTTCCCGGCGCCGATTCTGCCTGGGCTCCCTTCCAGAAGACGAACATGTACCCGATTCCGAATCAAGTCTTCGACCACTACAACGCAGGCCAGCTTCAAACCCTCATGGGACTATTTGCTGAGATCAATCATGCTTGGGTCGTCATTGATAATTCGCTTTTCCTCTGGGACTATACTCACTCCGACCCAGAGCTTATTGGCTTTGAAGACCAACCGCACACGATCCACGCTGTTGCTCTGGTGCCTCCCAAGCCTGGCATCTTTGTAAACACAATCACAAATATCCTGGTTGTGGCGACATCCTCCGAAATTATCCTCCTCGGCGTGTCTGCCACAGAAACGTCTGCCGGCACCAAGAACGTCACCCTGTACCAGACAAAGATGGTCTTGCCCATCCGTGGCAACGACATCCGCATCATCAGTGGCTCTGCCGACGGTCGCATTTTCTTTGGCGGATGCAGCGATGTGGACATTAACGAGCTTTACTACCAATCTGAGGAAAAGTGGTTTTCGAATCGGTGCGGTAAGATCAATCATTCGAACCCTGGCTGGTCCTCCGTTGTCAGCTTGCAATCCAGCTTATGGGGTCATAACGATCCTGAACACCTGGTGGACATTATGATTGATGACACGAGGAAGCTGGTTTACACTCTCTCAAGCACGTCGACCATTCGAGTCTATCACATGGAATCCCCTGAACGACTAAATAAGGTGATTGAGAAGACTAAGCTACACTGCCTTCGAGATATTGCACACATGATTACTCAGTCAAAACTCTTGACTGATCGGACCAACTTTGTCTCCATCAGCCCCATCTCGAAGCAAGAGGCTTCGAAACTTCATCTCATGGCGTTAACCGATACTGGCTGCCGTCTCTTCTTCAGCGCTACCAATGCTTCATCTTACCTATACGGATCTCAGGCCAACCTAGCCCCCCAGAGCATGCAGGTTCAATTCATTAAATTTCCCCCTTCGGCCGCTGCCCGACGGTCAACTCAGTTTGGAGTGGGCTCTCAGCCTTCAGGGGAGACGGTGGTTGATCTCGATTCAACTATGTTGGTAGCAAGCAGACAGGGCGCTCGATTCCCACCCGGATTCTTTTTGGACTTTGTGAGCAAGAAAGATGATCCCAACTCTGACTTGCTGTTTGTGGCTGGCCCTGAAACCGGAAGAATAAAACGGACGTCTCCTACTACCCCCCTGAGATACTTTGAGCAGGCAAGTTGGATCGATATTGGCAGCCGAGCCGAGGCTGTCGGCTTAATCACGAAGCCCTTCGCGGCCGCTAGCCAACCGGTCGGGTTTGGCAATGAGCTGGCTGTACAGTTTGACGAGCCTCCTAGCGAGTTTGCTGTTCTTACTAATACGGGAATTCACATCATCCGGCGACGACGATTGGTGGATACTTTTGCGGCTGCTATTCGAGACTCGCCCGGAGACGAGGCACTGGATCTTATGTGCCGTCGCCTCATTTTCCTCTACGGTCGTGTAGAGACGGTCTCAACGGCTTTGGCTGTGGCCTGCGGTCATGGAGACTCCCGGCGAGGCTCTGTGAAGGCGATTGATCAAGTAACCGAGGACCGAGCAAGAGCTCTTTTTGTCGACTTTGGTGGTCAACCTACGATTATAGAAACTGATGGATCATCTCTCACAACAGACTCGGTTAAGTTGTCATCCCGGCATGACGCATTGGCCATGTACCTGTCAAGGTTGATCAGGAAGCTTTGGAAAGCTCCCGTCATCAACGCAAGCGTTGCTCCCAATGGGACGATTTCTGTATCTTCATCTATCGCTCCCGCTAAGCTCATCAGTACCCAGGAGAACCTTGAGCGGCTAAGGAAATTCATTGAGTCTAACAAAGGCCTCATCCAAGGGATGTCAGGCCCTTCTGACTTACAACGAGTTGCCAGCCGACAGGAGGAGGTGGCGCTGCAGGCAGAGCACCAGGCACTG
The DNA here is from genome assembly GCA_026401215.1 of Trichoderma erinaceum. NCBI lineage: Eukaryota > Fungi > Ascomycota > Sordariomycetes > Hypocreales > Hypocreaceae > Trichoderma > Trichoderma erinaceum. The sequence goes on from JALIRY010000030.1 coordinate 51,911, forward strand.
CATGCGCTCCAAAAACTGATGGAGAGCATATCAGAAGGCATTTCATTTGTGCTTATGCTATTTGACGAACGTGTGTCAGACATTTATGCCAGACTGGATGACACCTCTCGACAGCAACTCCGGGATCTGACATATGAGAAGCTCTTCTCACAGACAGATGGCAAGGATCTTGCCAAGCTGTTGGTCAAGGCCATCGTCAACCGCAACATCGAGAGTGGCTCAAATGTTGAGACGGTAGCAGACGCGCTAAGGCGGAGATGCGGCAGCTTCTGCAGCCCTGATGATGTAGTCATCTTCAAGGCCCAGGAGTCGCTGAAGAGAGCGTCTGAGCAACCGCCCAACACCAATCAGTCCAGGATTCTCCTCAATGAGAGCTTATCCCTGTTTCAGAAAGTAGCTCGCAGTCTGACATTCGGTAACCTGCAAGTTGCTATTGCGCAGTACATCGACATGAAGTACTACGCCGGCGCTGTGCAGCTGTGTCTCTATGTTGCCCGAGAGCAGGATAGAGGCAACACGGCCCTGATGTGGATCAACGACGGCAAGCCTGCGGCTGATCCTCGCGCCAACGCCTTCAATGAGAGGAGAAGGGTTTATGACCTTATCCACGAGGTTCTGCGACACCTTGATGCTGCCTCAAGTATGGAACCGCTGACGATTGACGGCCGACCAACACTCATCGCTACTAAGAGAAACGAGGCTTACGAGGTGGTCAATGGGTCAGACGATGAAGTCTTCCACTTTGACCTGTACGAGTGGTACATTGAGCAGGGATGGACCGAGCGCATACTGGGCATCGATTCTCCACACGTCATTACTTTCCTGCAGCGGCTGGCGGGCACCAACGTGGAGCATGCCGACCTCCTCTGCCGCTTCTACACTAACCGAAGCCGCTTCTTCGATGCAGCTGAGGTGCAGGCCGAGCTGGCCAGCTCCGACTTTCCGCTCAACATCAAGGACCGGCTCAGGCTTCTCAGTTTGGCAAAGGCCAATGCCAATGTGGCGACTGTTGGCATCAGCCGACAGCAGCAGCAGCGACTGAACCATGAGGTGACGGATCTGCTGGAAGTTGCCAATATCCAGGATGACCTCTTGGGCCGCCTCCTGGCAGACGATAGAATTGATGCTGAAAGAAAGGTTGAGATTGAAAAGGCCCTCGACGGAAGGATCATTAGCCTTTCAGATGTAAGAATATCCCTCACCACGTATTAGCATTTTTATGGAACTAATATTATTTTGTGCAGCTTTTCAACGATTACGCCGATCAGGCAGGCTACTATGATTTGTGCCTGCTGATCTATCACACTGCCAACTACCGCAACCCTACCACAATTGCATCAACATGGGATAGCCTGATCCAGCAGACTCACGCCGAAATCATGGCGAAACACGAGGCGACAGCGGCCGGCATGTCACTACCTCCCTTGCCATACGAAGCCGTGACGAGCAAGATTCAAAATATTGCTCACCACACATCATTGGACAGCTTCATCTTCCCGATCCAGACTCTCCTGCCGCAGTTATGTCGGTATGCCGTCACCTACCAGCAGGATGCCACCATTGGTGCCGATCCTACGTGGCCGGTGCAGCTATTCCTGTCCCTGGGCGTATCCCACGATATGATTGTGCGTGTGCTGGAGAACATCTTTGACACGCAAGACTATGGCTTTAGCGGCATGGTGCGCAACCGCATCATCGAGATCATCGTCTTTGTGGTGAACGATTGGGTGGCTGAGGTACGGCGACGTGGCGGCGCAGCCAAGGGAGGCTTGCTTGGACCTTCCATCGGCGACCTCCTGCAACGTTGCGAGGCTGCCCTGCCGCCGGCGGGCCAGGGCCACAACGATGGCGGCGCGAACCTGGCGGATATCCGACGCGTGCTGAGGATGCTGCGGAGAGAGGTGGCCGGGCTGGTGGAGCGGCTGCCAGCAGCAAGCACGAGGTTTATGTGAGATGTGAGATGTGAGCGGATCCCTGGAGTGGACTCTTTTATGCCTTTATTTTGTTTATGTATGCGGTAGCTGCATTTGGGGGAGAGGGGAGGAGGAGGATGGTGGTAATCATTTGTCCGGCTCTTTTTATTCCTTCTCACTCCATTTACATGATTCAAAATGAAGAGACGAAGAATAGGGGGAGGAAGCGAAAGAAGGAAAAAAGGAAAGACGGACATGTAATTTCTGGTTTTATTGTGAAATGGGGCGCCAAATGGAGGGGATTAAACAAAGGGTCAAGATTTTTAAATTTGAAAAGATTATTTGTATAAGAAAGAAGGAGAGAGAGAGAGAGAGCGCGCGAGACACACACAGAGAGAGAGATGACGCACAACACGAGATACAAGAGGCAAACACACGCACACGCATGGGGCATATAATAGTAGGTATGTAAATGTGCGTGTATAAAGTAGAAACGCAGGCTAGGTTTTAGTTTTTCCAAGGTATGTGTGTATGGAGTATGTAGTAGCCCATTATTGTTATACGAGGGTTATAAAAAGAATGGAGAAGCGTCTTTTAACACTAGCCATATCCTTCTTTTGTATTGTCAGTTTGTAATGTGAAGTCTTGAGTGTATTTTCCTGTTCGCTACGATTGCTTTGTCAATGGGCTAGGTTGCTGCAAGTTGCTTTGAATTTATGTCTAATGGATGCCCAAAGCGATTTCTAACCAGTTACATGGAAATTTCACCCAAAAGAAGAAAGCGTTGCGGTGAATATTGGCCAGTAGGAAGCTGCATAAGCGAGTGAAAACGCATCAATTGGATCAGACTCTGGTGATGGTATGAGCCAGTCAAAAAGCCTTGTTTTACGGCAAGGCGAGCGGATCTGCGGATTTGATAGGTTGGCGTAGCGTTGTTCCAAGTACGTTGCATGATACGTACGAGCCTGACCGCCTCACTTTTTGTTCTAGCAAGTAACGCGCAATAGATAGTAGCACCACTGCCACCAATAATATCCCCTGTTTCTCCCAGCTTTCATCAAGCTTCTATCACTTTTCGATTTCCTGCTTTTTTAGCACCTTTGGGCCTATTTGGGCGTGGAGGCATGCACGAGGGACGGGTAGAGATGCCAGTTGTAAGCATGCGCTTCCCGTTTGGGGATGCAGGGCCGGGATGGGCGTTTACGTGGCATGGCTTGAGTCGGTGGTGAGAGCTGCAGGTACCTTTCTTGGTATGTTATCTTTGCCTTGTTGGTTCGCGTATTCTGCTGTTTCTATGTAGTGCTACGTACGTGCTGGACTAGGTATTTCGGAAGTGAAGCGAGGAGGGAGGGGGGGTTTTGATGTTATGCTGTTGTGGAGACTGGCGAGGTTACGAGTATATAAGAAGAGAGTTGGTTGCTGTTTTGTTTGCTACTTGACAACATCCGATTACCAAGAAAGGAGGAGGAGGAGAGTTATGGAGCTGGTGATCCAGACTCTGGGTGAGAGTTGGCCAGCTGGTTCTGGCTTTAACTCGTCTCATTCATTTTCATTGCAGCATATTTGCAAGATGTTTCATTTGTTTCATAAGGATTGAGTCCTATCATTAATTTCTCGAAAATTACATCATTTTATCCCATCTGGGCATTGAGTCTCTGTACACTCATCACAATACGAACACTACCATTTACGATATACCTCAAACATGTATAACATTTGATACGATAGCGAGTACCACAGCGTCGGAGTTATGAATTGCACGACTCCGTACCGATCTTGACTAAATACGTTTTTTTCTGGCCGGAAACCCTCCGTACGCCAGCCCCCACTTTTCGGCTCCGATTCGACAAAGACCGTTCAACACCGGATCGACCGAACAACCCACGTTTTGAACAAAGTATCCCGGCTCTTATTTTTTTTGAGTTAGCGCTCGTCAACATGAAGACTTGCGAGATTCAGAGAGCGGACAAGAAACTCACAAGGGCAGTTTGCCAAAGTGAAAGAGCCGGATCAGGAGCTCTAGGAAGTGTCCGCCAGGTCTCCCGTAGGCAGGAACACACAGAGTCCTTTAGTGAAGAAAGAAAAGAATGAAGAAAAAGAGAAAGCCGAAAATGGTATTTGGAATTAAAGAAGAATTTGGAATTGGCAGTACAAAGTTATGCTTTTGTTTCTTTAGTTCTTTAAGCTTATACTAGCTAGAGTGGCTGCCTACGTCAGGCAGTTGAGTGCCGTGGGCGGTTAGACCACTCAATCCAACCTTATATCAATTGCCGGCTTACAATTTCAATACGTGGTTGCGTATTTTTGTGTGGAAAGTTTTAAATCTTGCGTATTCACAACCATGTAGCCATAAACGGGCTCGCAAACAATGCGGAAACTTTGGTAGTAGAGTTTTGGAGAGCCGGGGTGGCGCACGGTGACTTCTCGGACACTTGCGCCTCTCTTCAATAAGAGAAAGTTACATGGGTATATTAAGTATAAAATAGACAGTTGAAGAATGCTTCTTTGGTGTGGCATCATTCTATTGAATGGCACGTTTTATTCGGTATCTGAACAAACAATCTACTTTTTTGAAACTTACAATGGCTGCCACGGACGACATTGAAACCATGGCAAAGTCCATGTCGGCGCACTTCAAAACGCTGCCGCAGCAGACGCCCACGTTTGAACAGGACTTTATAGAGGTCTCGCGAGGAGTCATACGACGAGTTACCGAGCCACTGATCAACGACCTTGGACTCAATGGCAAAGTCACCGAGCCTGTGACGCTGCTGGACAGTGCGTGCGGCGCTGGCGTAGTGACGCAGGAGGTGCAAGCTGCGCTGTCAGATGAGATTCTTCGGCTGAGCTCGTTTACTTGCGCCGACAGCTCTCCCGCCATGGTGGATGTAGTGAAGAAGAGGATTGTGAATGAGAAGTGGGTGAATGCAGAGGCCAAGGTGCTGGATGCCACGGTGAGTGACATGCGTTTTTGTCTTTGCATCTTATTATATGCGGCTAATCATGTATACGCGTCATGGTCATAGAACACTGGGCTTCCAGAGAGTTCATTCACTCATGTGGCAATTGCTTTGGGACTTCACATCATCCCAGACCCAGATGCCGCTGTAAGAGGTGAGATACATAAAGCGCTATACTTACTCACCAGGACATTCACTTATAATATCCCCCTAGACAGCATGAGACTGCTCAAGCCTGGCGGCAGATTCGGCGCTTCCACATGGCCCAAGAGCAACGGCACCATGTTTTGGATCCCAGACATGCGCGACGCAATGCAATCGCTCCCCTTTGATGCGCCTATTCCATATCCAATGCCCATGCAAATTCACAAGTCCGGCCACTGGGACGACGCAGCATGGATCGAGGGGCATTTGAAAGAGCTGGGGCTCACCAACGTGGCTGTCAAGGAGAACCGGGGCACGTACAAAGTTGAGAACGCAGCAGACTTCATCAAGTCTTTTGGAATGATGCTGCCGTGGATGATGAATACTTTTTGGGGCGAGGAGGCGAGAAAGGCGCATTCGGCGGAGGAGGTGAGGGAGATGATCAAGCAGCATCTGGAGAAAAAGTATAACGGCGAGGGATGGGATATTGAGTGGCTGGTTATTACGATGTCTGGAACGGTGGACAAATGACAGACTGGGAGTATAAGATGTTTATTGTAGCTACACTTGTACCACTTTGACAGTTGAAAAGCTGTAGAACTCATAACAAAAGTTGTTCATATCAATTATTTGCACGAGTCTGGTGTTAAATCACCGTTGTAATTGGTTCATTGAAGTCCCCGTACGCTGTAATCGCCCAGCCACAGCGTCTCCCACGCTTGTGGTGGCGCAGGGCTGTCGAAATTAGCTCCCTTCCCCCCTGCGCGCATCTTTGGCATGTCCCTCCAATATGGGACCAGATCTCGCCAGCTCATGACACGCCGCGAACAAGAAAAGGGATCTGCTTGACCGTTTGCCGCAGCGACAACCAGCAGATGGATCGCAACATATCCTGAACTTGAAACTGGTGGTAGCGACGCAGAAGAAGCCGAAGCAGAAGCAGAAGAAAGAGCAGCGCCGGGCAGCAGCCAACATCTCCCCCTCCGTCGCCATCTCCAACAATCATCAGCTCCCACCACCACCTTTCGCCTTCAATGCTGTTTGCCGTCGTCGCAGCGCTGGTTGGTGGCCTGGCCTCGTTTGCGGCCGCCAACGCGCCTCTGCCATCGTACCATTACGGCGCGCCCATCCACGTCGAATGCATGAACCGAAGCTCGTGAGTCGCAGCAGAAGAAAGCGAAGATGAAGCCAGAATGCTGACTTGAAGCCTCTAGTGACACCGGCGAGCACATTGAACTGCCCAACCACCAGCTGCAATGGATTCCCTTCCCAACCTGCAACGAAACCGGCGAGCCGCTGCAGTTCCACTACGGCGTTGAGGGCGAGGTCAACTGCACGATTCCCCTCATCACCGACCCCTTCTTCCACCTGCTCGAATTCTACATCCACAACGATGCGCCGCTCTCGTGCCGCCTGCCCGCCCGTCCAGCGCCTCACGTCGAGGTCATTGGCGAGAAGCTGCCTGACCAGGAGTACATTCCGCTCATCTTCGCTCTGGCCGGCACGCTGCAGCTCAGCCACATGCACATCAGCACGCACATGAACGTCCTGCTGCACAGCATGCCCAAGCACCACATGCACAACCACGACAGCGGCGTGCTCGACTCGGCCGTCTCCTACAGCACCAGCCCGCTGAGCCACATGACGGGGTCCTTCACCAAGAAGCTCGTAATTGGCGACCCCTTGCCGTTTAGCTTCTCCGTGCGTTGGTTCCCGACGCCGATGCTGCCCAAGACGGAGGGCCGAGTCGAGTGGCAGGGTCTGGGCGGACACATATATGCGAGCACCGTGTTTTACAGCCTCGTCTCGTTTATTGCTGGCCTTTTGGTGGCCGGTATGTATACCCTGGGAGTGATTCTGCCGCGCAGACTCAAGGGGAGATCTATGGGCGGAGCTACGCCGCTGGGATACGGAGTGGGTAACGGATGGGGATACTCGAAAAGAAAGGATTAGGCGGGGACTGTTTTTTACTCCAAGGACGTATACGGATGCAAATGTATGCATTTGCGATGTTTTTGTATGATGGAGACTGGAGACTGGAGTTTGGGTGGCGGTCATATATTTAAAAAGGGGCATCTATCTATGCTGAGCTCCTGGGCGGTTGGTTTTATACATTGTAATACTCTTATACTATGACAATGGGCAATTCTTTGATTCAAACTTTGACGAGACAAAACCCAATTAGACATCTCTAGCCTTTCCATTTTAAAAACCTCATTTACAGAGTCTTTGCCTTTGCACCAGACTCTCGAACCCGAGGCAATAGCCGCAGATACATGTCCACAGCCAACAGCGCAGCTAAACTCGTCAGCCAACGTGAAACATATTCCAAACAAAAGAAAAGTTGAATCACCAAAACTTACGAATGACAGCAAACGGGAGATATGTCCCATACAGCAGCGACGCCTTCTTATCCTCGCTCACCATGTCATCGCCCATATGGAGCAATTCGAAACAGCACGCCGCAGACCCCATGAACGTGACCGATCCAAACGCCAGTCCGGCCAGTTCAGCAGGTCCCGACGTGCCTCTTTTAGAAACCAGCTGAGAGACGAGATACGCTGCCAGTGGAAGTTGGACGAGGCCCTCGATGTAGAGGAAGATTTGGAACCATGGCTGGTGAGAGTCGTGGGCGAAGAAGGGGTCGCCCGTGGAAGAGACGTAGAATCTGCGGAGAGAGAGGAGGAAGTGCAGGGGAGCAGAGGGAGACTGATAAAGGGATTTGGGATAAAAGGCGACGAGGTCGAGAGCTGAGCATTGGAAGTGTGAGCATTGAATTGAGGATGTATATATGAGGAGGATGAGATTCTTACCAAGCATGCCAAAGAGCTGAGTGCCAATGATGAAGAGGTACAGCCAGTCGCGCAAGGCTTTTTGCTGCGCCATTGTGGAAAATGAATGACGTTAATAGTTGTATTCTCAAAAATTAGAGTTAATGAAGCGTGGATATGCTAAATCCTTTTTTCAACGAGTTTTTTTAACGTGGTGATGAGGTGAGAATGTTAAGCCGGCGTTGAAAACGTGGGGAGAGCTTTTGGAGCTATCCCTATTAGCGGATTGGCCAGCCAGAGAAACGCCTACGGGAGGGATTTTGAGCGAGCGACTACGTTGAAAACTAACAAACGTCAATTCATGAGCATGATATGACATGATATGACAGATAAGAGAGAATTAATGTTGTGAATAAATGGATTACATATTAATTGAGTTTATTCATGTTATATGGATGGTAAGATGCTTGATGCCTGACTGCATATGCTGAAATTAACCCACTTAAAAGACGTATTCATTCATCAATAACCATGCAATAGTAGCAACAAATTCGAGTATAGGCACCAAATATCTACTACAACCCTATTTACTACGAATCCTCAATACGCCATCATCAAATGTGTTCAACTCACACTTCTTACAATTCAAGACAGACAAAACTTTCATGCCAATTCCAGGGTAACTCACCTCACCATTCCCAAAAACCCAGAAATATCCCAACACGATTCCTCATCTCCGGCGTACGATCTCAGCATCGCCCCTCAAGATAAAACACTCATTTAAACATCTCGCCACTTATACGAACCCTGGTACGACTCCAGGAAAAAAAAAAAAAAAAGAGCATGATCTCTCCTCCCTGGGAATAAAAAAAAGCAAAGAAAGCCGAAAAATATGACATGTCGGTTCTACGGCCTTTAATATGTAGACCCTTCGCTCGAGCCTTTGCAAAAGTGACATTCATCCCCGTGCCGTGGCCCCGGGTCCCGATATCCGCAGAAAAAGGCGATCGACACACACAAAAGAAAGAAAAAGAAGATGAGGGAGCAACTGCATCACACAAAGAGCCGAGGCCAATCTTAGATCCCCAGAAACATGTAAATGTACGCCCGTCCGTGCACGAAAGCAGTAGAGTGTCTCCTTAAAAAGCCCACACACCTCATCAGAATACGCCCCTGGCTTCCAATACAATGTGACAAGTCAGCCGAGCTACATTCGTAGAGTGAATTTTCCTTGGACGAAACAGCTTGAGATTCCTTGAAGCTGGTAAGAAACACTAGCATCGCCAAGGAACAAGATTAGGCGGAACTCTAAAAACTCTAGTCCAACGACGCTAAACGATCCCCTGTCTTGTCAAGGGATAAGCAGCAAGAAGAAGACTAGAAGCTACCAGCCGAGCTGAAGTGGTGCCGCAAGCACCAATACTACTTATTCTATACCGTCCATATCATCTCTCACTTCGATGCTTAGGGGGGGTGAAGGGAGCAATATCCGCATCAAGCAAATGCTCAAGGCAATGTGACACAGGCACCTATGCAACTCGAAACATCTTAGATGAGGAAACGCGGGCTGATCTTCCCTGAATACCCCTAGTTTTAGCGTTGTCATGCCGTCCCGGGTGTCGTTCCGGTAGATCTTAGCCTTCTTTTCTCTTCTTTTTATGTTATAGCCTCTTACAATACCAGAAAGTGCGGATATCGAAGAGTGTCATTCAATATCATGATAGGAGGATATAAGCCCGATTATCGCAGCAATATAAACCACAAAGGAATTACGTGTGTTTGAGGTAGTAAGATCATGATTAGCTACATCAGTAGATTCTCTCACTCAGGTGGCGGCCTCTCTATTATATTGCACTTGGACATGTACCGTGTATCACCTACCTGGATTAACTATGTAATGGTGTACGCATTAGTATGCAGCCAAAGAATGCGGCTCGCCTCCCCGAAACTGCCCGTTATCTATGGCGTTGTCTCAATACGATGGAAGAGTCAAAACAGAAAACTCCGACTGTTGTTGATCTTGCAGTAGCCTCCAGCAGCCTTTCTTTATTTTCCTAGAGATGTTCTCTCATCTGAACTACAAAGGGAGAGAGGGAGGCAATAAAAAGGAGAGAGCAAGAAAAATCTCGCTTCTGCTGCTAGTTAACCAGAGGCAAGATTTGCCAATAACACCGGGCTTTCATAGCTGTTATTGCTAGTCTCCCATTTACTACTTATGTCTCGTTCTGTGTTTGTGTGTTCTCATGGATTACAACCACCTGTTGAAAGATTCAAGGTGCATCGTCATAATAACTTGCGCGCCATTAGAGTGCTGCCGCTGTCATAAGCGAACCCCATACCCGGTGGGTGGGATCGTCTCAGCCGCGTGGTCCGAGTGGACACAGGTCATGGCAGGCCAAGTACATAGATACCAAAATGAGAATGCTACCAAGTTCCTGGTAGTGGTTGCGTTACGGAGCACCACTCTGAAATTTGCCTCCGTACTCTGTCCTCCGGGTGGGTGGTAACACTGGCCCCCAATATACGCATAGTTAATTTCGAGTGTCTCGAAGAGTGGTGTGGGAATGTGACATGTCTGGGGCGCATATGCTTCGCCGATCTGTCTCGGGGATAAAACATTCATGGTGCGTGAATGAGATGGGAGGGAGGAGAAGAAGGGGCAGAAACTTCTGGCCGCCAGAATCTGCTGGACCGAAGTGGACCACAGTGGCAAGGGAAAACAAGGGAAGAGAGACGTCAAAGACACAAGAGAGGGGCCGCAACTGCGCTGAGCTCATGACCGGGAGCTGGTGTCTAAGCCAACAGAGTCTCAGATGGAAATGGTGGTGGAATGCAGCAAAATGTGAATGTGTCTCACTCCAGAAGGCTCTTTCGGGAAAGACTTTGCTTCTGTCTGTCTCTTCATCCCAGATCGGATGCGACCTGCAGCGAAAAGTCTAATAATCAGTAAATATAGAATCAACCATAAGCCTGTTCAACCTGGATCAATACAGATGCGGCGATCTTATGCATCTACTTTAAAGTGACTGAGACACGAATGGGGTGTCGCACCGTCATGTGATCTGCATAGCTCCAGGATCCCGTCCAATATAACAAGTCGATTTAATGAGCGTTATACCGGCTCGGGCCCAGCATAGACCCGAGAGTTGAGATGTATGGTGGCACAATCTCAATCGAGCCAATCCGCGGACCGAGGGGCCAGCCCCTCAGCTTGTTTCCCCATCGTTCTCGCTCCCATCTCGCTTTCCAATGGGCACCTAATGCCTCTAGCTCTCATGTGCTGCCACATTTAAAATGTAGCTGGGGATAGTAGTGCGGCGTGCAATTCCAGGGCATGACCAGAATAATTTAAGGTCTGAGTTGCCGCTGCTGGCTCTTCCAACCAGGATGTTAAAGCCGCCGCCGCAGTAGCTAGCTATACAGTTATAATGGCCGGTGCTCACGTGTGTTCTAGTTTCATCCGTTTTGTTAGTATCATAGCAGGTATACCTGAAATGGTCGTCTGTAGTAGAGATCGGCCTGCATATGGCCGTACTTGAAAAGCAGGACTGAAACATGTTAGCACTCATGTACAAGAAACGCAACTATTATTCGCTGGTATACGAAAGGTCTTACTTCCTGTGGGATACTTGATACACAAAACTGAAAACCGAAAACCGAAAACCTCCGTCGTAGAAATGCCTTTGCATCAAAATGTCTTGATAGCCGGAGTATTTCTTCCTACATGGGACTATACCACGTGTGGCTTTATACCATCGCGTAATAGCAGCGTCAAACAAGCTGAAAAAGAAAAAGAGTGATACGTTCACATTAAGAGAGCATTGCGATCCCACAGCCACCATTACGGCAGGTGCTTTGAGAATAAGAGACCCGATGATAATAGCACGTTACTTCAAGTGGATTTGTGACTCTGCCTGTGATGCCGAAAGATCATCCCTGAAAGATAACAATCCATTAACCGTTAATAAGCTGTTCTCGCAAAGCGATGTTTCTGAGATAACGGAATGAAAAGGCTCAATTTGCTATACACCCGGCGTGTACGGCATGGACCATGATTTTTTCTTTTCTCCTCCTCAAGGCCGATGTGGCATCAGAGGCCTCATTTACTGAATGAGGTAAAAAGACACCATTCCTTCCTTTACTTTTTGAGGAATCCGTTGACACCCCTTACTTTCTCTTCGGTGCCCATTGTGATGTAGTAGAGGGTCCTCTCGTATTCGTCATCACGCCCAAGGCTGTCGGCTATCGATGGCAAGAGAAAAGACAATTTTTGCGTCAGTGATTACGATGATGGTGATGGTGACAAAAGTTCAAAGGAAGGATGAAGAAGTTCTTACCACGGCAGATGGCTTCTTTAGCAAGCTGCATAGCTTCGGTCGCATTGGCGGCTAGATCGGCGGCCACCTTGACAGTATTTTCGAGCACCGTGCCGTCTTCAAAGAGTTCACAAACGAGGCCATGTGAAAGTCCTTCCTCGGCAGAGATAGGTTTGCCCAAGAGAATCGTGCGCATTGCCTGAAGAGGTGTAAGCAGCGCACACAAAAGTATTTCAGATATGTTTGTCCAATGAGATCTTGGGCCAGTAGCAATTGCTCCTGCATCCACACCTGTCTTCGGAAAGAAGCAAAAGTGCCGCGAGTGCTGCAATGGAACAACAGCCACACCAAATTGCATAATGGAACTGAAACAAAACACAAATACAAGATAAGAAGAAAATTTCGGAAATTTTTGAGAGCTGTTCTTGAAAGCGTACCTTGAATTTTCCGAGCGCAGCTGTGAGGCGCTGAGTGCCTCCGGCGCCGGGAATCAGGCCTCGTTTGACTTCGGGCAGCGCAAAGTAGGTTCGAGTTTGAGATGCAAATATCATATCGCACTGTGATTGCATATTTGTCAGCGCACTCTATTGATAGTCCTCAGGTATTGGTAGGGCTATGCATATCTGTATGTTTATCGGGCGATACGAAAAGGTGAAGGAATGCCGGCCGAAAAGGCCCAGATAGGAAGGACGAGAGAACATTCAAAGATGCAGATTTCACGTGAAGATTAGAAGCACTTACCATAAGGGCAACCTCAAATCCACCCCCAAGCTGTAAAACGGCAACCCCACGTCAATATATCAAGCATGAAGAGTACCAGGGTGTCATGCGTACTGCAGGTCCTTCGACAGCTGCCAGAAGAGGCTTCCGAACTGCCGCCATGCCGTTGCAAAGGTTCTCAAGATATCGACATGATCTAGCGCCAGCCGCGTCGAGCGCTGCGATATCCTGCAGATCGGCTCCAGCTATTATGCAGAGGCGGGACCCCGGTCATGATTAGTTGGGGGTTCATCTCCAACAGGTCTTGGAAACACGTGTAAAGGGAACAAATGGGTGGAAAGAAAGAGCCGCCTCCTATAAACCTCGAAATTTCGTGTAAGTCAGCGCTCAAACTTACCTGAAAAAAAGCCTCCAGTGCCAGTAAGCACAATGACCTTGACTGCTGAATCTTTAGAAGCCGCAGACAGCTCAACAAGAAATTCATTCAAGAGCTCCGTAGATAGGGCATTCCGTTTCTGAGGACGATTGAAAGCAATGACTCTAACACCCTCAACAAGAGAGGAAGTGTGTATGAGCTTTCCAAGGGAAGATTCAGATGCGGACATGGTGACGAGATTGCCGATCAATCCGCTATAGCCAAGAACCTTGCAAAATGACACGTATATGGGAAGTGACTTGGGTAGCTGGCGAAGCTGTTGGAGGGAAAAGGCGATTGGAAGGAATATGATAGCAGATTGGGGTACGGCTATTGGGCTGCAGAGGCGAGGTTGGCGGGGACGTCCTATATAGGGCCATGCGAAACGAATGGCACGGTAGCATTCCGACAATATCACGCGCGAACTCCACTGATAGGTCGGCAGCAGCTCTAGCTCGAGCTCTCAAGCTCTGCTCATAGCCTGTTTCGCGCTCGGTCTGCTTTGTTCCGGTGGGATAACGAACGCGGTAAACGACGCTATGCCTATCGGGAGCCGTCTAAGAATGACAGGTCGGACTGGTGGAGGGTGGTTGGACAGTTGAGGCGTCCAGTGACGACATGGACGGGCTGCAGGCGAGGATATCGTGATCGATTGCACTATGCAGGCGCAATCCTAGCCGCGCTGGCGTGAGCTGGCGAGCCTCTGTCGTACTCTGCTCGCACTCTGCTCATCCTTCTGTAATGCTCATAACACGTCACATTCAACATCCATCAAAGGGCGGCCACGCTCGCAAGGACCTGGTGATTAATTTCCTCTGTGTTATCGTCCTACTCACGCCTCCCCTGTAGGCACGGACGAGGTGTCAAATGCACCCCAAACGGAGAGAAAAAGACTAGGATCAGCGTAGCAGGCATATTTCTGGTGTGTGCGAGTGCGCGAGTGTGTGCTGCATATCAAGTGCCGAGCGTAGCAGCGGGAGAAGTCGTGATGTTGGATAAAAGATGCAAGTTTGCTTCAAGCGAAGGTAGATGCCTACTACTACCTAGGTTGGTACTAGTAGGTAACAGTCTACTACATAGGTATTTACAAGCACGGACAGAATATGACGGGTACATGGAAATAGGGCCTTGGTGCCTGTCTAGTTGCCCTCACTTGCTCGCTTTAGGTCTGGGCGTTCCTTCTAGTACCCAGATCAATTAAAATCAGTCAGAGACAAGGTGGCAAGTGCGGTTCAGAAGAAGGTTTGCAGGGTAAAACAGGGCAATCGCGAGGCAAGAATGGCTTCAGGCACAGACAGGTACCTGCCTGGATAATAGCGGTCAATAGCGTGCGTAACATATTGAGGCAGTCGCGGATAGGCCGTTGCTCCCACCGCACGGGTCCCGTAAGATGCAACGGAAATTGCCTAATAATTGCCTGTTTGGGCTGCGCTTTCCTCAAGGAATCACAATTGAGCCTATATTGATCGGATAACATAATGATAGCATAATATATTAATGGGGCAACTTCTTGATATATCTCTATATTAACGTTAAAAGCAGAATTAAAAGCCAAGACTAACAAAAAGTTCCTTGGTGTACCCTCGCACTTCCGTTTCCAGCACCATCAAATATATCAATTCTGCCACATCGCTTTCTGCCTTTGCCATCATCATCGCCAGCAGCTTCATCATCGCTGTGGCCGCCTCATGCACCACCTACCACTTTCATCCGCATCGGCCGCCATGGGTTACCGGGGTAGTGGATCTGCCATCCAGCACCGCCGGCTCTGCACAATTCTGCACCACCGAAGTACTTCTCCTCACAGTCCGCCTCGCACACGCTGAGGCCGGGCCGGGGCGTCAGCGTACGAATGTGGGGTGGTACCTTTTTCCGTGGCACCCTCTGGTGTATACCTTGCACGAGTATTCTGTTCGACCCCTTCCCAATGGCATGGGACGGCATGGCACGGGGATAGGCTCTGGCAGATAGGCCTGAACAGTGTCTCGGTTGGCGCAGTCTCGAGTATGGGGTGCGTCCAAGGGCGTCTAACAGCTAGGACTAGCATGGAGGACTAACAGCTAATAGGCGTGTCAGTCTAGTCGACAGCGGCTGCATGGCAGCAGATCTGCACCATACAAAGTACCTAGTAGTACACACGATACGAGTCCCACCCGCCGACGACATCTCTCGACTGCTTCTTGTATTACCCAAGCGCCGAAACACCGCACGCTCACCTATCGACGGACAAATTGTTTCAGCCAAGCCCGAGTCCTCAGCCAACTTGACGTCTCCCAATTCGGCCATCAAAGTACTGCTCGAATCCCCTTTGGTCCGCTGTAACCAGTCGCGGCATTCCTTCGTTTCTGCCTGTCTCTCCTCTGCTTGCCTTCAGCCCGCGTCCCTCTTTTTCCGCCGTCATTTTCTTTGCATCTCCTTGGCTGGCCCGTTTTTCACTCTCTCTACCCGGTCCTCAGTCCCTCTCCACAGCTGGCATGGCCAAGATTCTAGTGGCATTGTGAACGGGTATCAGCTTGAACTGGTTCATATCCCTCTAGTCATCCCTCTATCCCTCACCATGTCATCCCCCCCTTCAACATATAAGCTAGCCTTACACTGCTGCGGCTTACTACTCTGCATGCACTCTTCAATTACGGGAATGTGATGGAAAAAACTGCTTGGCCCTGAATTGTCTCCTTGCTAAATAAAGTAGCGGATAATGCCTTTTTTCCTCTTTATCACATTTCTACACCTCGTGATGAAGATGGGAGGGGAGAAAGAACAGGAGAAACGGGGAAATAAACTATATCAACAGGAGTAGCTTTAGTAGCGGCTCTGCGTTTAGTAACAAACGCAGTCGGATACTGTCGCTGTGGGCATCGTCTTCCAGCTGCATTAGTTTGCGGACATGGCAGGCCAATACTCTTCAAGGTCATCTGTATAATCGCCATTCGCGCTTATACAAGCATACATATATTCTTACGATAGACACACCCTGGCATCCCACACGGCATCACCTGCGTCCTTGATCTCCTCCAAGCCCTGTCCGTCCCTGCTCTGCCTCCACTTCTTCTGTATCTCTCGATGTTGCAGTTTCTGCCCTTGACCCTGGATGGTCTCAGCCTCCACGCGTGTGAGCGCTGGTGTCTTTGCATTGGGCATCAGCGGCTCGATGGGTCTTCTACCGAGACCACTCACACACTTTCATATTCGCCCAAGAACGGCAAGGACCGTGCAATTAAGTCGCTCGTCTCTGCATTCAATACTTCTCATTCGTTATAGTCCATATGATATCCAGGGTTACGATGGATGGCTCGCTATCCACCACGGACCAGACCCTTCCCATACTGGGCCCTGCGAGACCATCGCCGTTGGAAGAGGGGAACAAGGGAACAAAGGCCGATCCTCTTCTCACTTATATAAATGGTGGTGCACTCGGTCTCTTCCTCGGGTTGGACAAGCAGATATTCTCAACAGCACGCTTCAAGCACAGCGCCGTGCTTTTTTCTAACTTTCCTCTTACATCACTGCTCCTCTCTGTCTACCATCTCTTCCTCCATCACTTGAAGAATTCTCTTCTGCACTCTCAGTACAGACTAGAGTCACAAACACATACACAAGCACATATACACACACATCAATATACATCCACCAAGACCAATCCGCGTCTGCTCAGCCAGAGTCATGGAGACTTCAAGTCTTCGCGCAGACTATACTGCCATGCAGTATGGTCCCAAGATCGCATGCCCCTTTTCAACAGTGACCTCATCTTTCTACCACTTTGCCACGTCCTTTCCTGAAAATATTGCCCTCCACGATCTGTCTGGTGCAACCACTCAGCAGACCACATACCGCCAACTTGCCATTCGGGCTCAGGCTCTTGCCACAAAGCTCCGAAATCTTGGTGTTCGCCCCCACCAAAGGATTCCTCTCGTTGTTAAGAGGAGCTCTGAGATGGTGGTAGGCATCTGGGCTATTCTCTCATGTGGTGCCCAGTATGTTCCTCTCGATGGAGGTGTTGTTCCCGACTCGACCATCCGGCACGTTTTTGAACAATCTGGTGGCGACATTATCTGCTGTTTAACGTCTACCGTTCACCGGATTCAAGATCTCTGCCCTAGCGCCACTCCAGTCATTATTGATCAGCAAGAGCTTGACAATATGCCGCATGAGGAGAATTGGGTGGATTTGGCCACCTCAGACAGCGGATGCTACATCATTTACACATCTGGTACGGCACTTCCCGCGGGGAGTCGCTAGAGCGCAGCTCTATACGATCTTCTTCTCTAATTCACTAGTAGTAGCTGGAAACTAACATTTTCAAAATTAGGTACAACTGGCAAGCCCAAAGGGGTTGACGTGACACATAAAAATGTTGCCAATCTTGTTTGTATGTCTCCCGGTAACTTGGGTATTCGACCAGGTAATCGGGTGGGACAAGTCCTCAACATTAGCTTTGACATGGGTATGTTGCTCCCTGGGGTCGTTTTTCATCTGCCCTCCAATTGCCGCTGTGGATCAACATTTATTTTGCTAACAATAGAGTGCAGCCGCCTGGGAGATCTTTGCATGCCTGTGCAATGGAGGTACCCTTGTCATTCGAGGTTCTAAATGGGAACCCGCTATTGAGCTGGTGAGTATCAAAAGAAGACTGGATTGCACTGAACTGACGAAAATTTACGTGAAATCTGGACTAACACTCAACTTAGCTCGATACTTTGATTTGCACACCAACTATTTTGTCTAAATACCCTCCCACCAAGTATCCTAACATCAAAGTCGCCGCGACAGCCGGCGAGCCCACATCTCAAGAGTAAGTCGGCTCAAATAGCCAGCTTTCGGCGCCATCTCATTCAAGTCTATTTATTCTAACGTCATCTCTCAGTCTTGCTGATCTGTGGGCCAAATATGCAATTTACTGGAACTGCTGCGGCCCTACGGAGACGACCATTGTCAACACCATGCAGAAGCACATTGTTGGGGATGGCTTGTCTATCGGTCGCCCTACTCCCAATAACAACGTCTACATCCTCGATGACAATGGGAATCCTGTGCCGGTAGGCGAACCTGGTACTATGTGGGCCGGCGGGTATGGCGTGTCTCGCGGCTACGTTGGCCTCGAGGCCAAGACAAAGGAGTCTTACATTCCAGATCCCTTTACCAATGATGGGTGAGTTTTCTTAAGGGAGTGCTCTTGGGCTTCCTTCTTGTCCGAGATCTGTTTGATCAGACCTCTAAGAGGCACAGCACAAATGACTGACTCAACTGTTTTGTCTCACAATAATAGATCCAAAATGTATTGTACCGGCGATTTGGGCCAGTGGCGGCCTGATGGCTCCATCGAAATCTTGGGTCGCGCTGATGACCAGGTCAAAGTCAAAGTGAGTCTACTGTTTCCATCCATACAAATATCTTCCTTCCGATGCGTGTTGCCATGGCATTTTAGTGAGGGACAGAATCTAATATATCGCTGTAACTAGGGCTTCCGTGTCGAGCTGGATGGCGTTTCTTCGTCAATGGCCTCTGCGCCGGGCGTCACTCGTGCATGTGCCCTCCTTATCGATGGAGAGATCCATGGTTTCGTGGTCCCGTCCAACCAGGATACTGGAGCCATCCTAGAGCACACTCGTAGACTTCAGCCATACTATGCCGTGCCCTCTAATGTTCACTTGCTAGATGAATTCCCTACAACCGCCAATGGCAAGATTGACAAGAAGTCCCTCCGCATATTGGCCAGTGGACCGGCTTCTCCTTCCATTGGATCAGCTTCTCCTACTATTGGGCCAGCTTCTCCTACCATTTCTGAATCATCAACTGTTTTCAGCACAACAGTCCAACCAGCAACTCTATCAAAGGCACTCAGTGGCAAAGCGAGTCCCTTGGTTGGATTTCGATCTGTGTCTTCCTCTTCGTCTCTTACTGCCGATTCCACTGAAGAAGAGAAAGAAGGCAAGGCTGAGGAAGAGATTGACCTCTCCCGTGATGTTCCCGACAAGCAGTGGGCTAAACCCTGGAGAGGCCTCAGAAAACGTGTTCTCATTCCTTATCGATTTCTCTTCAGCTTTGTCGGCTTCATCAACATCGGAGTGCTCATTGCTGTTCTTGTTCTTCGCCCTAGAGTGGAATGGCTCGCAACCATCACAGCTGCTAATCTTGTCACCGGCGTACTCATCCGCCAAGATGTCGTCATCAATATCCTCTACACCACGTTCTGCTCTGTTCCTAAATCGTTCCCACTTTGGATTCGCCAACGCTGCGCAAAGATCTACCACCTTGGCGGAGTCCACTCCGGTGCTGGTATCTGCGCCACTGCATGGCTTGTCGCGTCTACCATTCAAGCTACTGTTGCTCGCTTCCAACTAGACGGGCCACCATCTAGAGCCTCTCTAGCCAACCTAGTCGTCTCTTGGCTGCTTTGTGGTCTCTGCTGCTTTATTGTAGCGGCTGCCTGGCCTCCCTTCAGGAAGGCTAATCACGACATGTTTGAAAAGATGCACCGCTTTCTCGGATGGTCCGCACTTGCGCTTTTCTGGGCCAAGACGGTTGTCTCTGTTTACGACTCGACACCAGCTGATGAGAATTTCGGGCATGCCTTGGCCAAGACTCCAGCCCTTTGGATGCTCAGCGTGGCCACCTTTAGCGTTGCCTTCTCTTGGTTCTTCCTCCGCAAGGTCAAGGTCAACGCTGAACCGCTGTCGGAGCATGCTGTCCGCTTGCACTTTGACTATACAGTTCCCGTGAATGGCAGCTTTACGCGAATTTCCTACCGTCCGCTCCTCGAGTGGCACTCTTTTGCGACGATCCCAGCCCCGCAGCCAGACCTCGAGGCGGGCATTTCGGCAGGCTACTCTCTGGTGGTATCGAACGCTGGCGATTGGACCAAGTCATGCATTCGGAATCCTCCCACTAGCATCTGGGTCCGTGGTCTCCCGGCGTGCGGAGTCATGCGCATTGCCACGCTGTTTAACCGCGTTGTCGTGATTGCCACGGGATCTGGTATTGGCCCCATGTTGGGTCATATCGGACACCCAAGCTGTCCCACTCAGCTCATCTGGTCAACCCCGTCTCCCGAGAAAACGTTTGGGAAGAAGATCATCGATACCATCAAAGGGTCCATTCCTGGCGCCGTCATCCACGACACCCGAACCCAGGGCCGGCCCGACCTTGTTCGCATGGGTTATAACATGGTCAAAGAGTTTAACGCCGAAGCCGTTATCATCATTGCCAACGAGAAAATCACTAAAAAGGTCGTCTATGGTCTGGAGACTCGAGGTGTTCCCGCTTTTGGCGCCATTTGGGACAGTTGAGTGATGACAGCGCTGGTCTAATGCATGTCTCAGTCAGTGGTTGAAGGAGCATGGGGGGATATCCATATCCCCCGCTGTTGACGTTTTCATTCTTACATTCTCTGCATAAATTTTGCGTGTTTTGTACTATCTGGCTTTTGTGTTTTGAGGGAGTGGCAAAGCAGTGTTTTCTTTTCTTTTTTTTTTCCCTTGTCTATATTGGAGTACGCAATTGTTTATACGTAGGGGAGGTCTTTGTTCATCAGTTTTCAGGCTGGATTTGGCTGATGATGTGGTTTACGTTGTACAGAAATTAGTTGTTGGTATCTTTAAAAGTCTCGCTCCAATTGAAAGCTACAATATATTCAGCTCAACTATGACGTGGCGTTCATGTATCCTGGTCTTTGGCGTGACGTTGGGACTACCTGCCGTATCAAGATGCAAGATCGCGTATAAGGCGAAACTCCAGTCGCCCAGTATAATTGACTTGTCATCGACACTGTGCTGCAAAGTCTCTCTTCCGAAGGCCCGCCCCGCAGACAAAGGCTTGGTTCCCGCCCCATCTATCCCGGAAGAGGGGAAAACACAGGCAAAAAAAAAAAATACCTGCAGTAGCTGATAAGCCCCACACGTGGGTTCCGGATCTGAATCCTTTTGAGAGATGGTGATATGATAGGTTCTGGGGGCGTGTCTGATCGTCGATGTTGCGTGTTTTTTTATATCAGATGACGGAGAATATGAATCTTAGGTTGATGAACTAGAGTAGGTGTCAAAGTTGCGGTCTGAATACCGGAATTTGCTAGTCCTACTGTAGCCCGCTATATGGAGATGGTGATGGAGGTTAAACGGAGATGTGTGAGGCAGAATATGATAGTTAGCATGTGCTTCCCCTCTCTTTTGAGCAGGGTATACCATGTCGTGCTGAGGCTGTTTTCAGCTGTGCTAAAAAACCTATACGTATTGTTTCCCGATAATACGCTGGATTTGGCATTTGGGTGGTGACACATGTGCGAGGTATCGGGTGTGTAAGTAGAGGTGCATAGAGTGAAGTGGAAGAGGAGATTCCGAATGGCGGCGGCGGCTATCAGCTTTTTTGATCATTGGTGGACCCTGGATGATGGAAGATGGGTAGATTGCATGTGCTTTTGGCTCTAGTATTGTAATTGATCTTTGAGTATGCATTCTGCGCTGGTAAAAAGTTTCGAGCTATTGTTGATATCGCTTTGGAGGGCGTTTCAAAGTTTTGAAACCTACCTAGCTACAAGCAATTCTAAATGTGTGTTTTGGGATAAATTTCTAATACATAAAGAACAACACAGTATCCAATTTTAGCGGTATAATAAAAACACAATACTTCTACTATTTCACTATTTCCTCAATCACTAGTGTCAGCATTACAATATGACTGATCGGAAGAGAAGAGGGGAAGCAAGAAATAGATCCTCAGCTGGCCCTAAAGATTGTAATGTCTTACCCGTGACGTTATTCACTTTTCTTAGCTTTTACGGGCGCTTAGATTTAGTTTAAAAAGAGAACCCTTGTTGACTGCGGTTCTCGGTTCACGCACCTTCTTGTGGGCCTTGCGGGAACTCCATTGCTTACAGCAAACCCCACTTGGGAAATATCAGCCGTGATGATCATGTTAGAAGAGGGGAAGCAGGGCCTTGTTAATTCCGGTGAATTGGATGAAATAGCGCAGGAACTGCCTGAAAGTGTGAGCTTGTTGCTCGTCCCGCGACTTGTCATTTGACAACAATGCATCTCAGCTCCCCACCGCTTGTGGGGGTCCACGCTCAGCAAGGATTGTGGCTAGGCATTTTAAGCGTTGTAGATCCCTGGGGCGATGTTGGCAGATCTCATAAAAGCCGAGCTATACACTAATGGCTGTTATTCTTACTCCTCAAACTATTCAAATCCTGTGATTTTTTTAGCATCCAACCATTGTTAAGTTGCGCTTGCTGCGTCGGAACTGCCGGCATGTTGAGAGACAAAATCTGAATCAACATCAGGTAACAGGTGTCTCTAGATCGTGTTTTCACTTTGTCGATTATGCAATTGACAGCCAAAATGTTTCTCTATCAGGTCACGCTCTGTAGTATTCTGTCTACTAGCGCTGGTGGACAAGGGATGCCTGCAAGATGCTAGAGGAGAATTGGACACTCACCTGACGGCGATGATCCTAGCAAGACAAGGCTTGGATCTCGTCACTTTATCGGCAATAACGAAAAGAGATGAACTAATTCGACTTTCGTCTCTACCTAGTTGTAACTAAAAAGCTCACTACACGAGGGAAGCGAACAAGGGCAATGGCAGAGCACGTTTCTCCGCGCCTTAGCGCCCACATGTGCTGAATCTAGGATGTGCCCACCATCCAAGTGGTAGTAGATCAGTCCCGGCACCCATTTGAAGAGGTTTGGGGGCCAATATTGGCCACAAGGAGATGTTGAGCGAGTCAAGCAGTGGTGTATAGCGACAGGCTCTTAGAGAGGTTGCAGCTGATATCGGCACGCCTACATTTGCCCAGGTCGTATGGGCTCGCTACCCGCTCACACTAAACAGGGGACTACGCCTCATCGTGAGCAAGGCGACATGCAGAGTAACATGGCATAAGCCGACAGCTAGATTGGAAACAAAATATAGCCCAAGTGGGAAAGCAGATTGGCGCTAGACGATGAAGCTGAGACAAAAATGGTGATTGTTGGCCAGCTTGTCCAGGATGTTGAGCTGGAGTATCTGTATGAAGGCACAATTTTTCATCGTCACAAGACTTGTCTTGTTTTACGTTGAGCGACGTGATGTGGTAGTTGAATGGGACCAAATTCAGTTCAATTGATGACTTGATGCTGCTCCGAAAGTCGCCGTGGGCTGAGACTGTCTTAGAGAACAATCCATCCTATCCACTAAGACATGAGGCTCAAGTGCATGATGCCAAGCGGCTGATGGTGGTGGGATAGGCATGAGTTTGCTCGTTATGAAAGAAATTCTGCACTTGTAGCACGAGTTGAGTTGCCATGCCTTTTAAAAGACGTTGAAGAGAGAAGCCACCAAATTAGCATGATAATCCAAATCAGGCAAGAAGCTGAAAGTTACGGAACCGGCACTTGAGAAAACTCCCGTAACCGTAAAGCCGTAAACACGTGATTGTGCGGCGCTGCTGGTGTCGGACTACGGACGTTAAGATGATACCCGAACTACCGTAACCTTCCTCCTTCTTGGGCGTGGCATCTGGAAGGATGAGCAAGACTGCTGTAATTTTTTTCCACTACACTCATTGAGTTGATCTATCAGTCAATTAATCACGATATCAACGTCTCACATATCTCTATACAACTATGGATGGTGATTCAGCATTCCAAGCCAATGAGATTGGCATCGCGATTCAGCCGTCTGAAATCGGCTCCGGAAGCCGTCCGGCAGTTGCGGAGCCGCCGAAAACCCGGGCCTGTGCCAACTGTGCCCGGTTGAAAATGAAATGTCGATGGCCGGCATCCGGCGCGGGCCACTTGCAGGACACCAGCTGCATCCGGTATGTGGTTGTAGGAGAAATGAATGTGGATGGATGGATGTATGGGACGATGCTGACTTGGCCTGCGCTTATGATGTAGATGCGGCCGCATGAAGATTCCCTGCCATGTGCCGGCGCCGGTGCAGCGTAAGAAGAGGGGGAAGTCGACGTATGTCATTGTTGTGATGCCATTTGAGCCTCTTCCACTTTGCTCTTTGTATTTTGCTTACATGTAATTGTCGTCTACAGGCGTGTAGCTCAACTGGAGAAAAAGATTGACAGCTTGGTGTCTATGATTGCGTCTACTCAGCAATTGCAGACCTCCGGAACACCCCCTTTGACTCCTGAAAGCCACGATTCAGTTGTAGTGAACGATGTATCAAACACATCTCTATCACAGCCAATGCAAGATGCAGTGCAGAAATCACAGTCAACCCACGCTGCCCCCAAGGTTCCCCATTTCCCACTCGCTATTCCGTCCGACTCTTCGACAATCTTTCAGTTGATCCCAGGGTTCAGCTTTACCTTAGAGGAGGCTCAATCATACTTTAACATCTACCGGCATGAATTTATGCCCAACTATCCTTTCGTCATCATTGCGGAAGATATGGACCCACGCCACTTATATGCGACATCGCGATGCCTCTTCTGGACCATCATGGCCGCAGTGGCTCCCCAGTCATCGGCGACTCAGCAGGGTGTTGACAATTGGTTTCGTCAGTACATTGCCGACAGGATGGTTGTGAAGCAAGAGAAAAGCTTGGCACTTCTTCAAGCTATTCTTATTCACCTGGCTTGGTAGGGTTCTAGAAGCGTAGCCTGTCGTTCAATTGCTGAGCTAGTCATACTAAGAATTTGGATAACGATAGGGCCGATTTCCACTTCTACATGAGGACAGAAGCGACAAACTTTGTACACTTGGCCACTGCGCTGGCTATGGACCTGAAGCTAGACAAGTCACCAGAAACTACCAGATTGCACCCAAAATCTCTGTTGGGAGAAGCTTGGGCGACACTCAACAAATGTGCGCCTAAAGTTAGAGGCCATACTGCCGATGAGAAGCGGGCTGTTCTGGGGCTTTACCATGCTACGTCGCTGTAAGGGACCCTTATTTGTGTCATTTCTATTATACTAACGAGTTACTGTATAGCATCTCTGCTTTGTTCAAACGAGGGACTACCTTTCCTTGGAACAACTACCTTTCACAATGTTGCGAGTCGATAGCTGAGTCTCCTCTAGAGTCAGATATGTTTCTGGTGGCTCTTGTCAGGATGCAGCGTGTTGCCGATCGTGCCTACAGCATGTTGCCTGGATTTGATGTAGTTGATACTGGATCCAGCGCCTACTTGTCACCTCTTGACATGGTCATTAACAATGTTCGCCGAGAGCTTTACGAATTTATCTGCATGCAGCCTGAGAGTATTAAAAACAGACGTGAGTTCGATCAATTTTCTAAAGCCCTGTTTCGACGCCTGTTGCTGACTAGCTATCATGAAAGACCTATTCAAGGCGTATTACCATGTTACTCTGATGCGCCTTGCGGAGCCAGCCATCCCTACACAGTCTCCTCTCGCTGTCGAAATGGGTTCTTTACACCCAGAGCCATTACAACGTTTTGACACCATTTGGAAGTGCTTGCTCGCCGCCGTCGACTTCTTCGATGCAATTTTCGCGATTCACTCCAATGAGTTACCCGGTCTGCCTGCTTCAGTTACAGGACTACTGGCCTTTGCCATTGTAACCAGCTCTCGCCTGCTGCTCTTGGATCCATCTATCGACTGGCAACCCATAATGGCCCGCAGAAAGCTCGACTTTGCAGATGTCACAAAGCGTCTTAGCGAGCGATTTGAAGAAGCAGATGCCTGGGCCAAGGAAGCTGGTCGCAGGCGACGCCTTCTAGACGGAGGCGATGCCCAGTTTTGCAGGCTGAGTTTCAAGCTTCGGTGGATTAGACAGTGGTATCTATCGCGAATACCCTTGGAGCAGCAGCCGTCCATGTCTGAGGTGCAACAGCAGCCTGCGGGCGATTTGCTTCAGGACTCGGATGCTGTGTTCTGGCAGGAGTATGAGTTTGAGGATGCTCTTTGGCCGGAATTTATGACGACTTTTAATCCTAATTTCGCGGCAGTACCTATGACTGAGACGTAATTCTTTTGGTGGCGCCGCGCAAGATGCGATAAATTGCATGATGAGGGAGATGGCAGGTGATAATTGCACATATACCCGGACAAGTTTGATGAGAAACCAATAGGTTACTATGTTTATAATCTTTCCAAAAAATTTTTATAAATTTGTTCATAGTTCTCTATAGAATTGTTCATCCAATTTAACAGTTTTCATACCCTATGTAACAATCGCTGAACCTAGGATTGAGTACAACCCTTCAAAACACCAGTCGCTTTGCGACTAATGCGATGTCGAACCAATCGTAAACACGTCTATAGAGCAACTGTACTCATGAATGATATTGCTATTATAGTAGGTTTTTACCGAACCAAGGTGTCACTTCCTCGTATTCTAATTCGCACACATATGTATACCTCATGGGAAGTGTCTATTCTCTTAGGGATCATGTTACTTATCAATGATGACTTAATGACTTAAAGCTTGTGCCTTTTATTGCCCAAAATAAACCTACTCTTCTGCAAAACAAACCTCGGATGTCGCCTCTGTAAACCGGCGATCAACCCCTATTTCGCGATCGTGGCGACAGAACCACTCATCACATATCGAAATCTTCATCGATCGGCGAATCGATATCTATGAAATCACATCAACCATGAGGGCATGGATTTTCCAATCTCCTTCCGCAAAAGGAGAACTCAGCCCAATCTAATCGTGACGGTCAATTGAGCGCGTTTCGTGCTGCGGATCCTCTTCTCCACTCTTCGCAGTCAAGCGAAATAGTGAGTTGCTTGTGCCCTGAGAAGTAACAAGGTACCCTTGAAAGAAGTATTTCCGGGACTTCCAGGCATTCTAGGACAAAAGTAACGCGCCAAAGTGGCTGTCGTCACAATGATTAATGGCAGCGAGGGAGGAGTTAATTAATGTTTATTCTTGCTATGAGAAGCGGATATCATTTGCTAGAGGTATTCATAGCATTGTTTCAAACGCTCAAACCGACCCTTCAAGTCATAACCACATAATAATAAATTCACACTCGCAGTGCCCACGTCTGATAGGATTCAAAAAAAATAATAAGATAAAATAGTCTTCTTGCGTGTTAAAACGAAGAATGAAAAGAAGGGAAGAGTGAGGGGATAACCATTTCCTAGCCTGTATACCTGTTCCACAATAGAATAATTATTTTCGCTTTAGAGGATGCGATATATGGTCCTAGACTGAATATGGACACAATTCTTTGTCAGTGGTATGTGCATGAGTGCCTAGTTGCTACCGGCCTCAATAGCGCTGGCCATGTCAAAGGATCGCCTCTCCTTGATGAACTTGGGCCATGTGTTTGTAAGAACCAGATACTTAATGCTAAGCTCGGCATCGTCAAAGACGCTCTCACTGAACTCGGCAGGGACGTCACCCCAGTAGCGAACAATGTTGAGGGTGCTCTCCGAGTCAACGCGATGGGGAGTGTCATCAAAAGGAGTGCAGGGATCGGTGCTGCTACTGCGTTCGCTGCCACAGGTGACGCGCGCAGCGTGTTCAAACACGGTTTGGAGGCTCTTGAAATCTGTAGAGGAGAGGTTGATTTGAAACTCGGCGTGGGTTGCGCTGATGAACTCCACGTAGATCTTGAGCGCGCTTTCGAAGCACTCGCGGGGTAGCTCCTTGACAGCGAGATCATCGTCCTTCTCTGATGATGACTTGCTTGCAGGGAAGTAGGTGGCCTTCCATTCCTTGACACTTGTGAGGAAAGCAATGTTCTCTCCGGAAAAGTCTCGAAGCGCTGAGAATTGCTGCAGCGGTTCGGGGTTCTTGGTCAGAGTGTGCTCAAGGGCCTCCATGGTTAATATACTTCCGCTGGAGCTGTTGTTGGTGAGGACAGAAGCTGCTCCACCCATTCGCCATGAAGACCTTGTGGAATCTGAGTTGATGGATTTATCGGCGCCGCTGAATCCCTTCTTTCGCGACTCCCAGCGGGCGATGGAGTTGAGAGTTTCTTGGGTCAGACCCTGTTGCTTCACAACTTCGATAACGGGTACAAAGACTGTGAAGATTTCGAGCAGCATAATGGAGACGGCGATCCTATTGAATCCAAAGTTAGATGCATATTGACACAAGAGTTTTGAAGGATTTCGGTTTACCATTGCGGAGGAATAAAGTAGTTGTTGACAGGCTCCATTGCAGGAACATACAAGGCCACCAGCCACATAGGAGCAGCGTGAAGACTGTTCAAGGACGTTAGTAACTGGCGTAGCAATGGCAATCGTCAAGATCAACGTACTTGGAAATACAGCAGGCAATTGTTTGGAATCTCCATCCTTGAGTGTCGCGGAGTTTACGCGCGCGGAAGAGGATGTAAGGAGCAAAGACCCAAGCCCAGAACATTTGCCAGAAGATGGAGGGCCACCACTCCCAGCCGCGGCCCTGAGCTGTCTTTCGTTCCATGTTGTTGCCGTGGACTTCAGTTCCAGCGATGCCAAAGGAGTCGTGGAATTTGCGGGAGATGAGGAACATGAAGATGGTGAGGATAGCCTACATGCTTTGTCAGTCAATCATCTTTAAGCTAGAAGAATTCCACTTACATGAAGAGCCATGCCGGTGGATACAAGAATAAGTGTTCGGCGGTTGTAGTCCAGCTGCTTCCATCGGCCCAGAAGATTCCCGCGGGCAACAGGTAGTGCTGGAGTTTGAGTCTTTTGGATAAACCTTTTCTGAGCCTCGGCGACGTAAAGGAATCTGCTATTGGCGGCGTGGAATAGAGCAATGCCAAAGGGGAACCAGATGCCCATGATCCAAAACTCGGCGACTTCAGGCATCAACGCGCCGTACCAGTAGCCAAGTTGAACAGCGAGCCAGTAGGCATGCATCAGACTTATTGCTGCAAAGGACAGCGGCAAGCCTCTGATCCTTAGAATGGGCATCTCACGTCGAACCCAGAGGAAGCCCATGCCACTAACGAGAATGACAGTCCAAGTGATGGCAAAGACTATCCAGAAGATGCCCACAGCGCCGAGCCGAAGCTCGGGCTTGGTATCTTTCGTGATACCAAACTCTGAACCCATTGCTATGAAGCTACCTCGTTATATCGACAAGTAGAGGAACGTGAATCAAAGGTATATGAGACAAGAAAAATTGATGAGTCGTAAGGGGATAATGAGAAATATTGATAGAAAAAAAAAATCGCTGAGAAAGAATAATAGATGCTTAAGAGAAAAAGGAGCGAACGGCTACCCAACACAACAGGCCAGTGTGACAAGGGAAGCCAACGGGGATTTATGTACTCGATAAATGACGAGGGCTGCCAATGTGAAGGGAGGCGACATGAAAACCTCGTGGCAGGTGGAGGAGGTAAGTCATAAATAAGGAAAAGAAAAGAAAGAAAAAAAGGACCGTATCGAGATACAGAACTCCTTGTCTCTCCCTGTGTATGTTCCTGGGCAAGAAAAGCTCCGACACGTGTGTGGGTGGGAATAGGACCTTTTCTCGAACTAAAGTAGCGCTTAACAAACGCCCGTCGTGTATGTTGCTTTTTCCCATGCCGATCATGATGAGGACGGGGTATAGCGGCTAGGAGTTGCTAGGAAGGAAAAAAAGGAGCCAGGTTAGGCTAGGATCCATCTGTCCCCCAGGCCACATCAAGAGGTTTAGGGAAAATAGGCCAAATGCCGTTGTGAACGCCTTTTTTTTTTCTCTTTCTCTTCCATGGGTTACCGAGCCAAAGCGGGTTCCCTTTACAAGGGTGGTGGATAGGACCTGACGCAAGGTCTAAAGCAGCACCACTATTCGAGGGAGGTCTCGGAGACCGCACAGTTGCAGAGTTGCTCCCTGCGTTTAAGAAGTTGTTGTGTACTGTTGCCGGCCCTTGCGCGAGGTACAATGCGTGTCTGTGAAGAAACAGCATTGCCAACGACAATCATTAGGAATACTATTGGTGAATTCCTTTCCTGTATGGTCAAAAGTCATGATTTGGTTGTTACGGTACTTTGCTGGTTTGACTTTGCTGGCCAAGTCTCAACGTGTGCAAGATATTGATCAGCCACCAGTTGTGGGAACTGTGAGACATACAAGGGTGGCCCTCTGTGTCACGCTGCCACGCCCTCGCTTGTCAAAGGACGTTTAGACGTTTACAAGGTAAACAGTGTGCTAGTTAGTACGGAAGCCATCCTATCCGTTCAATTGAGAACTACCTACTACGTAGATGGCACTCGAATTTGCACTACGGCCTTCAAGTTGGCAATTTAAGATTTGATCGTCATGACGGCTTGAACAACCCACTCTTATAGCGCTGCTCCAACCACGCAGATGAAAGCTGAAGCCCGGCAGGGAACCAGCGGAACACAGATCCCCATGCCCGGTTTAAACTGAGCCTACAAGAGACTAACACACAATTGCTGTGTGTGCCTGGCCTGCTAAGAAAACGCCACTAAGCAAGGATTTCCAGCTTAGCGCAGGTGTGAAAAGCTCTGAGCAGCCAAGCAAATGCGATGGCGGCGGTGCGACAGAGCGGGCCGTGTGTGTCTGCTAAGAAACCTTGTCGGTTGTCCAGCTCAGGTCGAGCACGCTGGAGCTATGCCGCATGAAGTGGTGATGCTGGTTCATCATGGTATCATCGCTTTTAGATGGGCTGGGCATTAAGCCTGGCTGCTGCATGGTATGTATGTAACCAGCAGTCGATAAGGTTGATCACGGCCATTGATCAGAGGTAATGGATGATGGTAATAAATGAGATCGATCACTTTTCTGGGATCATGTCCAGGATACTGGACAGGGCCTCTTCAGCCTCACTCGTATTAGCCTGCTTGCCTGCGCCCATCGGCTCTTATCCTGGCCTTGCAACTAGGAAATGCGTCTGGTGCCCCTGATCGCGGCGGCGTTTAGCGGGTGAAGCTGGTCTTTACTCATTTTTTCATTTTCTCATCATCTACGGATTAGATCCTATACTAGTATCCTTTTCCTCTTTATTTTATTTGCCAAGCTGTTTGCTTCGTGGCAAACTCATAGATAATGGGTGGCTGATAGACCACAGCACTCACTCTGAAACAATTCCCTTTCCCTTTTGGAGGCGTGTAAGTCTTTCTTTTTGTCTTTTTTTAAACTCAACACGGAGAGCGCCGCGCCTCTTGTTTACTTTGTGCTCCTCTTTACTTTGTGCTCACTCATCTCCCTACTTCTGATGCGACCCTGTATCGCCCTGCAGTCGCCGGTGACGCTCAACCAGAAGTGGATGCCCAATCATTTGCTCTTTCCCAGGGTCTCTTAGATGAGCACACAAGGTCTGCCACTTTTTGCTCATTACTCTCTAAATGAGCTTGTCATGTTTTGACGTCTTCGATCTTAATCCAACCAAGCAGGGCGTCACCCGCAACGCCTAAAGAATGCCCCGTGATTTAAGCACGACGGCGGCGATTGGCATGGTGGGCCGGCCGACCAAAGCTGCTGAAAGCTGGTGGGGAACTGTTGTGGAGGCGCTGCTGTCTCCATTTTCATCTCATTCAAGCGGCATCCGAGCCGAGGTCGTGACCCTTGCTCATCGGTGGCTATGGTTGCCGCATAGGCCATGCTCGAGGGCTAGTATGTAGTATTAGCTGGCATGAACTTTGCGGATACAAGCCATTAAACTGTTGGCGGGGAATAATCTGGCTCGGTATCGATTTACGATAGATACTACCCGTAGATATAATTTTCCGTCGGGGTAGCGGTAGTCTCAGAGATTCTCAGCAGCTCTCCATAGCTTCGCCATTGAATGACAGCTCAAGGCTCTACTAGCACTCACAGTAGCCAAGGTTACATTTCATCGTTCTACGGTGACGACTGCATATTGAAATGCAATTTTGTTTCCCGTGGCCATACCCCCTTTCATAAAACCGTTTTACTGTGTAACCGAGAGCTTCTGCCAACAACCAGAGGGCAAGTTGGTGCGATTCATAGGCTTTGTGGCTTACCAACTGAGACCTTTTTCCACACAACTTCAAAATCGGTTATAATGGGTGATGGCGGCACGCTTGGACACATGTTGCTTGTTGGTGGCAATGACAGCCACTTCGCGATAAGTCATATTGGGGGCTACGGCAGGTATCTCAACCGTATGCACGCGGATAGCGCCCCTGGCAGCAACAACATGGCAAAATGAGCGGTTAGCATGTGCTACCAGACCTCAATGAAGCTGGCTTCTCTCATTTAAACCTCCGTCTGTAGAGATTGACTAACGGCTCGATGGAAGCCTAACATAATCCACCTTCAATACTAGCACCAACGCAGCGCACAGATACTCAATCGTATCGGGAATCGTACTTGGAAGCTTTTCCAAAAGGAGCCGCACCAATTTGCGCTACAGAGAAAAGCAAAGTGCGCTCCATGTCCGTGCGAAGAAGTACAGCTGCTATGCATGTGTGCGCTTTAAAGGGAGGCCGGTTACGCCATCATAGGCACTTACTTTTGGGATACATCATTTATCACCTTGAATGCAGGTCTTCTAGGCCTATGATTTGGATGCCATCCGTCTCAGTATCAGCCGCTCTCGAAAGCTCATTGATAGGGCATCGTCACTGAATGACACGGGACAATATGCAAGGGAGCAAATCGGGCATATAGAACTACTAATTCGCACTCGGTCTAACAGACTAGACTTGTAAAATGTCTTGTGTGACAACGCGTAATGGATCAGTGATGCTGAATTAGCGCGATGCCTTACCCGAAGCTCATTAATTGCTTCACTGCCAACGCATGGTCGTCACAAACCTCTAAGAATTGCTTCCGCATCTCTTAGCTCTATGTACATGACATAGTACATTCTATATGAAGTTGAGGAGCTTGTACTACCTAATATAGAAAATCACTTGGTCGCTTCGGATACTATTGCGTTCCTCGAGCGTGTACGGAGCCAGCATATTCCGTCATGAAAGTATAGCCTGTAATTAGTGTGACTATGATTTTCCATCATCGGTCGGTATATATGCGTATAGAATCAAGGATACATATACAGATAGGATTTACAGACCATAAAGCCGCACATATCCAACATGCTTGCCTTTGCAGATACCGCTTAATGATACAATATGGCATAAGCAAGTATAAACTACGCTTGTAATACACTGCCGTTGACCAGCAGAGAAAAGACTAGAGTAATTCCAGGGCCTCGACTGCTGCCTCTCAATCAATTTAGCATGGGGACATACCCAAGAATGCAATCTCAGACACGAGAAGCTTTCATAAGACCAAGGTCATCCAACAAGCCGGTAAAGCTAAGGCTACACAAAGGGTGGACTGTCTCGGCTACTTCGCTGGGATAACCCAAGAACCTGTTCAAGCGTGCAAATCGAAAATCTAAAGTGGAGTATAAGACGTCGTTGGAATTCCTCCGGGCCAACTGTAGCCATGCTCACTGTCCACAAAGAGGTGTTTGCGGCAGATTTTGACGTAGTTGGAGATGGGATTGATGCTAACGAAAAAGAAGTGGGCCAACTAGGTAAGATTTTGGAAAATAGCTAGGTTCTAGCGAAAACCTTTTTCACTGCCAAGTCCAGGCTCCAGCTATCATGTTTGATTGATATTGTTCATGGCCAGTCTAGTTGGTGGCGAGGTGGATTGATGGTTGGCATTCCAATGTGAAGCTGATTTTGGTAACAACGAGAAAGGTACTTGTAGAGAAAATGAAATATCAGGGAGAGAGAAAGAGTAAAGAGAAAAAGAAGGAAGGAGTTGTTGGTCCTTGAAAAGGCCTCATTAAGCATACTGTGGAAGAATACATGTATGCTACTCCAAATCTGTCACTCTTATACTCAGACCTTATGTCATCCTGACCTGGTGCTATAATAGACATCGACGATGCGCCAGAAATCTAATTTCGCATAAGCTAAGATAATCTCAAGCCTGCCGTATAGCACTCATCAACAACTTGTTATTAGGATCAGTCCACCTTCAATTAGACGGCGAATATTGTAGCTAGAAGGATGCCATCTAGGGTAGTTTGGCACTATTGTATATCAAAAAAATAAGGTGGGTAAGCACAGCGACTACAGCAGCTAGAATAGGTAGGTAGTTTAAATGATGTACTTTGATATACTTGTCTATCCAAAATCTAATTTCACTTAAGAAGTCAATCGCCATTACCCATTCCAGTTTACTGCACTTGATGCTTTCTACTACGAGTTTGCGCTACGAATTATATAGGCTGTTCAATTGCACCACAATTTTGCGTATCATCGCACAACATATTCGAGTAACAAGCGAACCAAGACAAGGCCATAGAGCATCTATTACAGCGTAGATACACGTAGGAATATCCCCTTTTCACAGCCAAGTTTGCTTTGCCAATAGCACTACTCCCAGTAGGATATAAATTGAGCATAGGAGTAGTATAGTAGTAAGCGAGATGCAAACACCACCCCTTTGGGACGCTAGAGCCGTGGCATATGCTGTTGGTTGCATCTTATGTGTCAGATTCGGAAAGGCAGCCCCGAGTATAGTAAGCTGCAATTGATCGATCCTCGCTCCAGCCGCGATCTGCTCAAATGCAATCTGGCATTCTCTGCAGGAGCCTGTCGGGGGCAGGCCATTGTGAATCTAATTCCATCTCTGCACTTTGTGTACATGTATAGCATGTATAGTGCACGCAGCAGCAGCGTAGCAATCAATGAGCCGGCGCCCGCCATACCACCTCAATATGCATGCAATATGCATGGATATGCAGGGTTGGCCAGCTCAAGCCCAATAAGATGGTCCAAAGCCCTGGGCAGAGGCTGTAGCCCTGGTCTCAGCTCTTGGAGGATCAGGCCCTCCTCTTCCTCTCCTCTTTTTCCTTTCATACATCCATCAATCACTCCCTCTTTTGGCCCTCAAGCCACCAACTCGAGACTCCATCAGCAGCTTCATTTTCGTTGCCATCACCGGAAACGGCTTCTTGGATCCCCGCGGCCACATGTGGCGTCCGCGAACAAGCCTCCATTGGCACTGTGAATCTAACCATCTGGCTAACATCGAATCTCGAGGGCCTGTGCTTTTTACCCACGGCCAATTTCGCGATCGCCGCTGTCAAATCCCCCCAGGCCCCGCTACTTGCTTGTCACTTTCGCATGTCGCGTGATTGACGTCGCTCTGGAGTCCTCGCTCTCTCTGCTCTTGTCTGCGTTGCGGGCGCGCATTAAACGATTCTACGACGCCACTGTTGCTAGAGCGGCCATGGGGAGCCCTACAGGGAGCAAGAGATCCAGCCGAAGCGACTCTGAGGCCGGGGCTGCTCCCAGATCCAGCCCCATAAACATATCAAGTCCTCCGGGACACTTAGGTGAGAGAGCCTCTTTTTATAGTCTAGCCGCGTCTCTCTTTTACAAAGCCCATCGGTTAGATAAGTGCGCCGGCTCGGCGTTTATGCGTCGTCTTTTTCTATCTGACGCTGTGAAACCCTCTGCGGAGGATGCTTCTCTCATCGTATTCGTACTGTGCTCGGGGTGAATGAATTGACAACAGGCCTGTTAGACGATCAAAGGCACCTGGACGAGGAGCTGACGGCTGAGAATCTGGGCCTCTTACACGGCGATGCCGTCATCGAGCCTGGTGGTAGCGACGAGGATGGCGAGTTCTCGCCTAGTGAATTCGACGCCGAATCGCTCAGCAACGTTTCAGATTCCACCTCGCTGAACTCCAGTATCCTGCAGCATAGTTTTGTGAACGGACGACGGTATCATCGCTA
This sequence comes from Trichoderma erinaceum, assembly GCA_026401215.1. Taxonomy (NCBI): domain Eukaryota; kingdom Fungi; phylum Ascomycota; class Sordariomycetes; order Hypocreales; family Hypocreaceae; genus Trichoderma; species Trichoderma erinaceum. The sequence continues at coordinate 87,726 of JALIRY010000030.1, forward strand.
TCGACATGGGAGGTATCCGATCCCGAATGATGATACCGAGCAGAACCGGGAGGATATGCTGCATTCTATGATGTTGGAGGCGACAGACGGCAAGCTATATTATGCTCCAATCGGGGATCATCCTCAGAAAATCATTGACTTGGGCACTGGGACGGGCTTATGGGCTATGGACAGTAAGTTTTAATGAAACATACCTTCGCTGCCTGCTCTGCACTATATCGCCACGGATCGGAGCAACCACACGATGAGTAAAAACAAATAGTGACTCGAAATGCCAGTGGGGGATAAATTTCGAGGTGCCGAAATTCTAGGAATCGATCTGAGTCCCATCCAACCGCAATGGGTTCCTGCAAACGTCACATTCATCATCGACGATGTAGAGGCGGAGTGGCTCAATGGCGATAACTGGGATTTCGTCCACCTGCGCAACATGATACCCGTAATGAAGTCACCGGTTGATCTCCTCAAGCAAGCATACGAGTAAGCAGTTTGTCCCTTTTATGATGGATAAAGAAATATTGCTGTGAAAATGATGCTGACTATATGTATTGTAGCCATATGAAGCCTGGCGGTTGGGTTGAACTACAAGATGTAGATGGAGACGTTCATTCCGACGACAATACGGTACCGGATGACTGGCCGCTCAAGCGATTTACCGAGATTCTGCTCGAGGCATTTGCAAAGTTTGGCACGAATGCTCATGCAGCTGTTTTTGGAGGACAATACTTGGAAGAGGCAGGCTTTGTTAATATCCAGCATAACTATATCAAGCTGCCGTATGGCACATGGCCAAAAGACAAGTGAGTGTACAGCCTCTTTTGTGAAATGCTCTTCACAAGATCGTTTATATCTGCTTATTCTTAATGATTCGCTCTTCGTCTAGGGTTATGCGTCTGGTCGGCATGTACTATCGCATGGCCTGCGAGGATTTCTTTCCCGCCGTCGGCGCCATCCATTTCCCCATGCTCGGATGGGAAAAGGACGAAATGGAAATCTTCTTTATGCAGTGTCGCCAAGCTATGCGAGATCCTAAAGTGCATGCGTATGGCAAGATGCACTTTTGGAGTGGTCAGAAACCTCTTGATGCGTGATAAACCGACTCGGCTCGATTCAAGTCGGTATCATGGTGCGATTAGATTGACGGCGTAACTGCGAATCCACAAGTACAGGAAATAGCTATGGAAAATTATAGAGAAGTGAGAAGCAATTTCATATGAGAGCGTATTGTTTTGTCAGGGTATCATTTATATTAGCACTCTGCCCGAGTCTGGGTAGGGGGGATTCATCTTGGGAGAGAATTTATGGTTTATATTACAGTATATAGTGAAGTAGGTATGTATGTCGTGGAAAAATTTATTCCTTTTTCTCGCCAACCTATATTGTAAAGACTCCCTCTTGAGACAGACGCCAACTCCCTCCTACTCTATGTTCATGAGCATACAGCCCTCATATACAAATGTTCTAACTGCAAAGCCCTTTACCGTCGCCCCTTCTTATTCTTCTTCCCACTTGGTCTATCCTCCTCCTCTCCGCCGACAGCCATCTTCCTCTTCTTTCTGCCCTCCTCCAACAGCTTCTTCATTCCCTCAGTAGCCTTGAACTTGGGGTTCGAAGGATCAATAGCAAACTCATGGCTGTCAAACACAGCCTTGAAACGCTCGTCCTTGACGTCCATCTTGAAGTCTTCCTGCAGGCCCACTTCAGCCTTGGTCTTCTTCTGATACTTCTTCTTCTTGCCCTTCTGCTTCTCTGCCTTCAGAATCTCATTCATATCGAAGTGATCGAGATGATCCACCTGGTTCTCTTGTGCGTCTTCAGCCATGACCTTGGTGAGGTGGGCCTTCTCTTCGGCGTCTCGGGCCTCGGCAGCTTCGCGGGCCTTGCGCTTCTTCAAGCGCTCTTCCTTGCGAATAGAGGTCTTGGACGCAGGCGCGGGGTCATCAGTGGTGAAGAAGGGGTCGTTGAAGCCAAGATCTTCATCGTCATCTTCGTCGTCGCCCTGAGCAATTTGGATACCACCATCATCATCATCCTCTTCATCCTCATCAAGAGCTTCGCGCTTGGCTTTGGCAGCTTGTCGCTTCTTCTCTTTCCTCTCTCGCTCTTTGCGGGCGTACTTTTCGATTGTTGTTTCTTCTCTCTCATCCTTTTTAGACTTCTCGCCTGATAGGGCTGGTGTAAAGGTAACTTCCATTTCGCCAACGGGGCCATCATTGGACTTCTTAGACTCTGGCTCAGGTGCAAGACCTAGTGCCTCGCGCATCTTCTGTCGAGCCAGCTCCTTTTTGGTCAACTTGGGCTCACCATCAGCGGGCTCGGTGATACCGTCGGCATCATCCTCGTCCTCCTCGCTATCGCTGTCTCCAGCGAGATAAGCTTTCAAGTCTTGCTCGTCAATCTCTGCTCGGCTTCCCTTGAATGCTCTCTTGATGGATTCTTTGCGATTCATATCCTCGGGACGTGTGTCCCAAGTGAGCTTCACCTTTGAGCTTTGCAGCGCATTGGTGACAAACTCAATGGGCTTATACGATTCGGGGACCTTGTCGCACTGATCTCTAGGCTCGTCGTCGAAAGTGACATCGTCTGGGACAAATCGTAGGTCGATGAAGTTGGAAGAAGACTGATACTCAGTGCCATCGGTCGCCTCGTAGATGGATTGCGCGACACTTTTACTTGAGCAAGTCATGACAGCATAGTAGTATCGTAATCTGTCAAGCTGATATGCTCTCAAAGCATCGCTATCGAAGTCTTGATCGTCACCTTCTTGGAGCAGCTGCTTCTTGATCGCAGCCTCTTCGGCCTCGCTATCGGACGCGCTTTCGTCCTCTATTTGTTCCTTTTTCTTTCCCTTCTTGAAGAATTCCCTGGCCGGCCCCTCGAGCTCTTCTCTCTGCATGCGTTCCTTTCCAAATTCACTTGGGTATACGGATACGTTGAGAACTTTGCCGCTCTCGTTGGCGGGAATGAAGCTGGTGAACAAAGCCATCAAATCCGTTGACTTGACATGGTCCCAGTCGAGGTTGACAATAGCTATCCGGTTCGTGACATCGCCGGTTTCGATTTCCTCTCGTTCCAATCGCTGCATATCGCCACCAGTAGCAAGATCCAACTCTTCATCAGATTCTTCATCAGAGTCTGAGTCTTCTTCAGAAGATGAAAAACCTCCCTCTCGAGCAGGATCGTATCTTCGAGGTCTCGCGCCCGCGGCTTGCAGCTCTTTCTGCACAATGTCATCATCCTCAACTTCAATATCCTCTTCCTCTTCCTCTTCGCTATCTTCTTCGCTGTCTTTGTCATCTTTCTTTGACTTGTCGGCCTCTTCTTCGTTAGAGCTGTCTTCCTCCTCCTTCTCTTCATCGTCATCTAGCTGATAAAGTCTTTGCAGGGCCTTCTTCTTGGCGTCTGATTTAATTTTTCGTCCGTATTTGTCTACTCGCGCAGTGGCCGTAAAGTCATTGTCCTTGAGCATGCCCGCAAATCGCTTGTCGACGGTTGTCTTCATGTGCTTTCTCGACGGCAGCCGGAATCGAGGATCGGTCTGAAAGCTGGCAAATCGCTCGTCAGCGATCCTCGCCTGCGGAGCTGCGCCTCCATTCTTCTTTTTGTCTTTTCGCTTGTCCATATTGGCGGTGTTGGCGCTCTGTAAAGAAAATCTCTTTTCTGAATCGCAGTGGTGGTGCTGGTGATGCCTGTCGCAACTTTTTCTTGAATTGAAACTTTTTGGCAGGGATATATGGTTATCAGCTTATCGCTGTTTAGACCAATCAAGTCGCGTTAACCCAAATTGGCATTGTTGAAAGATGGTGGGGCATAACTACCAATACTTGAAAGTCATTGGGCGGGGCATTTTTTCATAGAAGAAGCTCAATTCGCCTAGAGTATCTATGGATGCATTGCCTTAGAAGTTTTCTTATCTTGTGGCAGCTTATAATACTAATTGATAGATCCTGAATGAGTGTGTCTGATATTTTTCACCACTAAGTTCAGTGAGAAACAATATTTAGCCGTCTAAGCAGATGGTGGTATCAATGTCAACTTTCTACAACTGTCAGGGGCTAAAGCTCAATTCATCACAATCAACTCGTTCCCAATGCTCAGCACCACCAAAGCGGAAACAGAAAGGATTTTAAAAGGAACTGGGAACTCCTCCGAAAACAGAAACAAAAAAATGGATTTCAAAACTCCATATAAAGGTCAGGAGCACGCGCGCGGCTTTATGTAAGCAACCGAACTGCGTGCGCTAAACGACTTACACGTTTAGGCGAATTTTCTACGTTGCCCCACTAACTTCGCGTAGACTCGATGCCAAGACTGTTTTATCTTTTCAGCCTCTTCAAAATAAACATAACAATAGAAATGAAATAAACTTTTCCCCATATTTGTCTTTGTCAGGTAATAGTATGTGTTACTCCTTTTTAGATGTTGAAATTCAAGCAGACTTTATCTCCATGTGCATCTACTTGCAAGAAAAAAAATGGTGCAAGAGCTACATAGAAACAGCGTTAGACACGGCAAAAAAAAAAAAAAAAACAATGAGATATAAGTTGTATCCCGTACGATTGAAACAAAAGCTTTTCTACCCAAGATGGCATGTCCGTTGTAGCATTCTAGACAACCCCTGCAAATAACCCCCAAGAGCCCCAAAAACTATGCCAAGGGCTACGTAATGCATCCCTGCTTAGGTAGTATGCTAAAATCTCCCGCGGCCAAGCTTTGCGGGCAGGAGATTTCGGATCGAATCCTTTTAGGTCTAGGTGTATACGTATGCAAAATCTCTGCTACATTAGTTGATGGGGCCAATGAAGGCATGATTTATTGGTCCGTTCATCTCGTTCAGCTTGTAATTGGTGGGATCCGACAGCAATATGCGCTCTGCTTGTTGCGGGCCATGGAAAATATTCTCAAAGTGAGCTAGGCCTACATCCCACGATAGTATCCGTGTCTATATCCATCTGAAAATTTACAGCCTCATATGCAAAGTCTGATAGCATTCAAGTACAGAGAAATAAAATGTATGAAAGATATGCGTTTCTGGCATAGATATAAATGATATGATGCAAATTATCCATATAGGCTTGATACATTGCACTGAGAGCAAGATGTGGGTATTGACGAGAACTTATAACAAGGTAGAACTTTGAACACTGTCAGCTGATTTATGTTACAAAGAGTACATCATGGTAAACAAAGTTAAATGATAAAATACCAGTATTCAATAGAGCAAATAACAAAACATGTTGAGTGCAAAATCTCCCAACATCCATCAACCTCGGGTAATATTTGGCCGAAGACGTTGAGTCAGATCATCACCAGAGGTGCCCCTTTTGAAAGTTTTACTCCTTTGGAAGAGGGGACAAAAATTCTGAAGCCGTGCTGGCATTGGCTGGATCATTTTTTGAAGCTTCGTATCAACTAGCGCCAATGCAGTGTATCCCTTTCTATTACCAATACCTGTCATGAGGAGCGTATTGTACGCGTCATCACCATGAAGAGATTGTAAGCTAAAAATAGAATGGGCATAGAGCTGAGCAGCCTCGTGTTTCCTAATATGACAATTCGGTGATCACAGAGTAAGTGACCCTATTATCTTGTTGACGATGTTTTTGTTTTGAAAAGAATTATCTGTGTTTTCTAGCTTCACTTGTTCTTGCAAAACGATCGATATACTGCATGCTACGACTATGTTAGTCTCCTGCCGAAGAGTTGCGCTTGTGACGTACGCCGTTATTACTCTAATCGTTATTACAACATATGGAATTTTCTGGGAAAAGCGCGGTGCCATCCCTATCAGCTTTCTAAATGCTTTCGGCAACTCGACCTTCCACAGTGACTCTCTGGATGTCAAGTCACCCGTGGCCATTGTACCGAATACAAACCCTCAACTGCCTGCAACAACGGATTTGACAACAGATTTGACTGGGCAGAAGACCTCACGATTCGCCTACGCCCAGTACGCTACTAACTTAGATTACTTATGCAATACAGTGAGTACCTGCATCAGGATACAAACGCAGCGCCAAGAACTAAAATTGGGTCATAGGTTATCAACTTCAACCGCCTCAAGGGGTACGGTATCCAGCATGACATGGTCCTTATCTATCCGAAAACTTGGGATGATGAGGTAGAATATCTCTCTGATGAATAGTTAAACCTGGTTGCTAAATTGTCATCGTTTTAGAGCAAAAATGCCCAAGAAGCCAAGGCTATTCGAAACCTTCGATCAAGCCATCCCGATATCGTTCTCCGCCCCTTCAATGTCCTCTCTACGGAAAAGGGGGACTCAACTTGGCACGATAGCCTCACTAAGTTCCACGCCTTCGCCCTAACTGATTACACAAGAGTCTTGGCATTTGATTCAGACTCTCTCGTTCTCAACAATATGGACTCTCTCTTTCTTGCTCCGGATTCGCCTGTGGCCTTGCCACGCGCATACTGGCTTACAGAAAGACATAACGGAACTGTAACGCAGATTCTAGGGTCGCACCTCATGCTTATCAAGCCAAATACTCACTTATACGAAAGGATAGTTGGTGAAGCTACGCGGAGTGGCGAGTTCGATATGGAAGTTATGAATGAGCTTTTTAAAGACTCAGCTATGATACTTCCCCATCGACGCATAGCGCTGCTAACAGGCGAGTTCCGTGCAAAAGATCATCGGAAATACCTCGCTCCTGATGAGGATGAAGAGTGGAACCCGGTTAAGGAACTGAAGATGGCATTTCTCGTGCACTTTAGTGACTGGCCCCTTCCAAAGCCATGGCTATCCCACTCTGAGGCGCAATGGGAGGCGGCATTGCCTGAGTGTCTGGACAACGACAAAGACATGCCGGGTCTACCACGATGTGCCAATCGGGTGGTGTGGACTGGAGTATATTCGGATTACGACCGCGATAAAACAGAATTTTGTCAGATTCTCAGCCTATAGGAGACTATAGTCGAACGAAATTGCGCAAAGTATAGATTCTACCTGCTAAATAATTAGACAAAATAGCATTTCCTTACGTACATTTATAGCATCAAAGTATATATTAATATTATAGAGAAATTATAATCTTCAACAATTTTACGTGTATTAATTGAACTATCGCATCTTTAGTTAACAATTAGATAGACTTGCAGTTTTTAGCCTAAAAAGGCATCGACTATTTTTAGAGTCATGGTAGATTGCTTACAAGGTCAATTACAGAATAGTCGCTAAAGCCGGTTATGGCCGCTAAGGTAATCATTCGGCTACAAACTCATCTTACTTTTCCTGCGTGAATTTGGCAAAGCGAATGAACGTGAATCCTCACATCTCATATTGCCAATAACAGAGCCATAAAGACACCATGGGTTCTTGGGATTGTTATTGTGCCATATGTGGTGGGCCGCTTCGCACAGTACTTGTGGCGGAAAATCCACGCAGCGAGCGATTCTTTCGCCGTCACGGTCTTAGCCAACCGCAGTCGTCCAGCTCAGCGCAAGCAGACGACTCTTCAGAAGATGGTAATGAAGATACAACAGCTGATACAAGCGATAGTGAGGCGGCTGGCGAAGCACCCATCGATAAGATAACGTCGGAGGATGAGCGGGAAGATGGCTCATACGACCCCGATGTTATAACTTCAAGAAAGACAGCCTGGTTGGAAGATATTCACATCTTAATGACGAACGACAATGAAGATACAGGAGAAAAGGTGTAAGTAAAAGCGCAATACTTCATCTTAATCTGTAAAACTTAAAGGAATTCTGACCTTTGTAGTGGCTGCGTTTCAGGTAGTGGCGAATTTTACGATAACACCCAGGCCAGCGTCGATGAAGGCGACGACCCCAACTGGGATCCAACGGCTGAAATAGTCCTCTACGACGGTAGTTTTCCGTTCCACTGGCCCTGTTTTGAGATCCTGGGCACGGTTCTTGAGGGCAAAGCTGGAATCGCTGGCTTGAACAAGTTGAAGCTCTATAACGCTATGATGAACGCCCATCCTATGTTCTCTAGTCGCCTAGATAGGCTCAATTATGGCAATCCTGGCCCAGCCAATGAACAGTGGTGGGCTTGTGAAGCCGGGACAGAATTTATCCTTATCCACCCAACAATTTTTCTGAAGAAAACCACTAAACTGGTACGAGAAAGATGGATGAAGAGCACTCAAGTGGTCAGCCCTTCTGATCGCTTGCGCCGTGTCAGTGCAGATATCTTTTCAAGATTCCCATTGGAGTTATTACTCAAGACCTGTAACGGGTTGGATTTTCAATCTCTATACCAATTGGCCTTGGCATCACCGACTGTCGATGCTCTGTTGGGAGACAAGCCGTTTTGGAAACAATATCTCTCGATCCATATGCCTTGGAGCTATGAGCTATTATCAATTATCGATGATGACTCGGAAATATCGTTTAAGGATGCAGACTTCAAGTCTCTCGTGCGGTGGGTGGACCAAGAGTCGACACCACGGCTCTGGATGCGGGGCCCATTTATGAGCATTGCCAATCGTCGACGCATATGGCACGTTTGCGAACAGTTAAAGACGGTCTATTCGGGTCATGTTAATCGATTTCCGTTAACGGAAACGGAGAAAAAACAAATAAATCAGAGAAGGGCGCGCATGGGTAGGCCTCTACTGCCATGATGTAAGAAACGGACGATTTTTCAAATACAAGCAATCGGTTAATAGGCCAATGCTTATTAGTGGATTACAACCACCGAATTATTAGTTTTACATGTTTGGTTCTTTGCCTTGCAATAATATTTAGCTACTCTGTTCGAAACATTTTGTTCATGGCTTGTGAGCAATGCAAATGTAATCAACTGCCTCTATAAGAATACGTATTACGTCTTGTTAATTCTTTATGACACGATCGACAGAGTTTTGGATCCAATAGTCACCATTCAGAGGAATGTTACGCAAGAAGACCGTGGATGAGACTGCACTGGGATGTCCCACAAGCAATCCGTGCGCGTTGCATTAGTACCACTGCAATAATCCCACGTCTGGTCCTCTCACAAAGTATGTAATTTTGAGTTGCACTGCAACATTAGAAACAGTCAATAGTAGGAGCGAGACAAAGGTTTCCGTATGTTCATCTTGGCAGCTGTATGTTGTCGGCACTTCTTGAAAGGAGCCGTTTCAGCCACTAGGATTCAAGACATCGGACTGCGTTTGGCTCACCTCGCGTAATCGTTTCCAGTAGAACGTACCGTGCGGCCCCCCAAAAAAAAACAGCTAGTTCTTGAATCAAGACAGGTCGAGAATCGCAAGTCTAAATCTCTGGTCTGAAAAGCTTACGCTGAGTTGCCGAGTAGTAATACACCCCTCACGACAGGCGATCTTCTTTCTTTCTTTCTTTTTTTGTGTGTTGCGTGGCATAAAAATCTTGAAAAAAATGATAAGCCGATCTTCTTGTAGATCAGTGTATGGAATGGATGGGAATCCTATGAATCCTACCGACGATTGCATCTCCGAAACTCGAGTTGGCATCTTATATTGGCTGAGACATGTGGGGTTAAATGGAGGGATGACCCGATGACTGACTAAATGACCGAAATCTCAAACAATGAGAAGATTCCTTACGCATGTTACCAACAAAAAAAAGAAAAAGAAAAAAAAAAGTAAGAGAGAGATCCTTTAGGAGTATGGCTTGCAATCCTCCCCTCCTGTTTCGTGCGATGCTTGTGTAATAGTTGACCAGGCCGAAAAGTGTCTCGGCCAATGCTTGAAGAATTTTGGAATATATAAAGTTGTCATTCCCCTAGAAATCAATGAGAATCATCAACGCAAATTCGAGACTGTTCTCACTCCAGTGATATTATAACTACAATATCTTTATTTTATATCAGACTTATTAAGATATTCACCATGGTGCGATACACAGTTCTCCCTCTTGCGATTTTCGCCGCTCTTTCCTCCTTCGCTGCGGCGAATAATTGCAAGGTCAACCTCAAATATTGCGGAGCTACTCTCCTACGAATTGGTGTGTAACCCAAATTTAAGAACTGCTCAGCTGCCATACGGTTTACTGATCGACGAATAGGAAATTATGATGAACAAATTCGGGAGGCACTTAGAGCCGCACACCAGCCAACAAACGGTGTTCATATTGAAAGGTCTCTGTTCTTTTGCTCCGGGGGTCCTAATGGGGAGATTGAATTCCTTCAATTTTGTGGCAACAGGTGTGTTGATGGCGGTACGAACCACAACGACTACTGCTATTGATAAAGCTTTGTTTGAAGGCTGTCTCTTCGCAGTTACTTACCGCAGCCACCCGTTCTACTACAAGACTGTTTCTAAGTTTTAGTTACTTTAAAGTAGTTTGAGCAATCATATCAAAGCTATTACCATACATTTTTTTCATTTCAATGTAAATGAAGCAAATTGAAAGTACAGTAATCTACAAGTAATTCAATTGTCTATGCATATATCAATAAATCTCTATCTTATCTATGCTCGTCATACCCATTGAGAAACTATTTAGTTCAGCAAGCAGACCCCCTAGAAGTCGTTTTGACTGCAACGAGCTGTCCGCCAATGACCGTAGTTCCATTCACCGGCGTTTCCATCCCGCCAGCAGTAACCACATAGAGAATATGCTTATCATGTGGGCCTCTACCAAACGCACAGGATGTTGGCTCTGCAATGGCAGTAGAATTGAGGTTACCAGCGATATAAACTTGAGTTTTGCCGTCGGCCGAAATCATCTCAATAGTATTTCCACCTCCTGTGACAACAAATGCGTTGCCGTCGCAGTCAAGAGTAAAATCATCATACTGGTCCAGTGGCCCCTTGGTATTTGCAATTGTGGTGACAGGCCCCGCAGGCGTTCCGTCCTCGTTGATAGGCACCTTATTGAAAGTGCCATTTCCAAAATTTGTAAAATAGGCGAAGTCACCGCGAACATGGACGCCATCTACTCCAGAGGCTGAAAATGGAGGTGATGAGTAAAGCGCAGTGTAAGTATTGTTGATAGCGACTTCATAATTCCCGGTCTTGATGTCCAAACTCCAGATAAGGCCTCCATTAACATCGCTTATGAGAAGTGTTTGGTCGCGTTCGGATAACACTGTTAGGCCGTTGAGAAATTGAGCCGGTTTGACGTGTGCAATCTTCTTCACCACGGGCGGCGAGGAGAGTTTTGACTGGCCATTTTCTGTGATGATTCTAATACCACGCAGATCAACACTCCAGACCTTCCAAGTACCGGCAACTTGAACAGTGCTTGTGAATGAGTGATTTCCAGATATAACAGCAAAAACATCAGGCTGGTACTCTGCAATGCCTGCCAAGCCAAGAGATTCATCAAAGTCATGAAGGAGGATGGGTGTGTTGGGCGCGGCCGTTGAGGGATCAAAGATAAAAAGCTCCGATTTGCTTAGATCCGTCATGAGAATTTGACCATTGCTTCGGACAGCTATATTCTCAATATACGAGTCTTTAGGGAACTCATAGAGGGTGCGGACCGAATCAAGGGGCGGCGCTGTAGCTATGGAAGCGCTACAGAGAGCGAGTAGAGAGGCCGCGAGACGCAGAGCCATTGTAATAGTGACGAATGTGATAAAGTTTCAGGAGAAAATATCTTTGATTACTGCTACTTTTAATGCATCAGAGACCAATAGAGTCGCATGCATTTTATAATGCTTCAAACTGCCGTTGTTGGGGTATATTCAATCTACTCCAAGTCCGTTCGTGGAGTAAATTGGGGTCAAAACACTTGCAATTATTACTACTAATCAACTAACCAAAATTTGTCAGGGTTCGTTAGGGGATCTTCTTGAAAGATTAGTCTTGAATGGAAAAGGGGCAGCGATCGCTGTGTGCTTATTTCTGCTATTCGGCTCGCTTCTACGGCGGCGATAAGTTTCGGCTTTTCGATATGCGCCTCATCGGAGCTGCCTGGTCCTGCGAGGAAAGGTGTAATACTATTGGTCCAAGCACCTTCTGCCTTTGTTTCCTGTTTTCCAATGAAACATGACCGTATGCTCCATGATACCAGAGAACTATGCGGCATGTTCGTAGCTGCACTTATAAGCAATGCGAATTCCTCTTTCGCTATCTTGTAGATGAGTTACTCAGTTTCTTGCGTGATGATAAGGTATATCAACATCAGTTAGCGATGCATGCCCACACCTATTTTAGTGAGCCAGGTTTACGTTCAACGTTGGCTCAAGTGGGCATAAGCGCAGCGAGAAGAAAGTGGTTGACACATCCATGTAATTCCCGCGATGTGACCATAGACGACGCTTTGACTCGTTTCTACAAGTTAAAGTCCGAAGTATCCTAATGGAGAATTGCATTTAACACCGAACGTAGAGAGACTCAAGCTGACAGTAGAAGAGAAAAGAGTCATATATAACGCTTCGGTAAAACTTTAACTAATGAACTAAACGTTGCAAAGCTCGAAATTGATTGAATGTTATCGCTAATCTTAAACATGTTCCTCTCCGAAGGTATCGCTACATCAACCCTAAGCATCGTTTAATAACGATTACTTCTGTCCACATAGGCATAATTCTTCAAAACTTGCCGATTAACGATACCTGTTTCATTACTTCCTAGACTGCCGGCGAGATTCTCATTAGCAGACATTTTTCTACATCTTGATTTTGAGTTACATGTAGCAAGTGGCGTCTGTAGTTGAGGCGTAGCTAGAGATTAATGCCATTTTGGCCGCGTGAGCCACGCGCACAGACAACGCCTCGGTAATAGTGACGGGTAAATGATGAAGATTAAAAAAAGAAAGAGCAGAAAGAAAGATATGTCTGAGAAAAAGACAAAAAATAACAGAGACTGACGAGTGTGGGATTCGAACCCACGCCTCTTGCGAGATGCGAAATCCTGTTTAAGGATCAAGATATTATCTTGAGTCGCACGTGTTAGACCACTCCACCAACTCGCCTTAGCGTCTTCGTTGGAGACTTGAGAGCAAAATAGGGTATAAGAACATAGTCTTTATCAGACTCTCCAAAGTCGCTGTTTAGCATCATCGCTACATTTTATGGCCGACGGTCAACTTATGCATGAAAAAGACGACATAAAGTCTTTATCATGTCGAACGAGTATGAAGATACTACCATATAACTACCTAGAGTGCTTGGCAATTTGACCACATGCGGCATTGAGTTGTGTTGGTTGAGAAATTTGTAGACACAATCATCTAACGTAAGAGTAACAAACGCTAGCTGCTCAGTTAGTTTGAAGGCCCGAGTCACATATCCACGTGTCACTATATGTCTTATCCTTCATCAAAGTTTCTGTGCTTGGCCAATTCAGCTATTATCCTTCTTATTCATCGTATTAACTATATTAGATAATTTTCCTCAAAGTCTAGCACTCATGGAACACTTATATGGTAGCTTCTCACAACCAAAACTGAGAATTTATACGATGGGATGATGGCAACTCTTATCTTGTCTCGCATATCCTGGGCTGAATTATGTTTCTATACATTGAGTAATCAATCTTTCCATCACTTCTTTCCCCTCGCCAAAGCTATCTACTATTCTTGTGGTCAACTGCGCCTTCACTACCCCAGCATTCATCTCGCGTGTTTGTCCGAATAGAATTGTCGACTTCCAGCAACGCGGCTCAATCTCTGCCTCTTGGCGCCAAGCAAATTCTCGTGCAATACGCGTCTCTGTCGTTGCGCTCATTGGGCCTCTGATAGTGTATCTATCGATATGCATAGCAAGAACGAGACACACCTCCCAAATAGTCCAAACGTATTGGATGAGCAGGGGCATCCACAAGACCGAGCATAAAAGCGAGACAGGGAAGTAGAGGCCGAATGCAACTACAACTCCGATTTGGATAACTTCGCGGATCCGATTTCGCACTGGGTGGCCATAATGTCGAAAGAATTGGTTCACCACGCTTGGAGGCCCAGTGATCATCATCAACCGGCCTTCAATTGGAGGACATTCAATTTCCCAGTTTCGATGCTGCTCTTCTTCATCCGAACTTGAGAGGTCCTCGAGTGGCTCTCGATGAACTGCAAAAACGACGGCGAGAATGCGCAGAGCGAATGGTATCAGAAATAAGACGGCCCACGATGTTCGTTTAACAATGCCGAGTCCAATCGCAATTCCAATGCCGCTTAGCTCGCTTATGATGCTGGTTATGAAGCCATAGAGAGACACATTGCCTGTATGCTCTTGAACAAATGGCATACTGTGGTTAGACATATCTTCAACCATGGCCTTTGTGAGAACGAGGTGTGTCACTGCAATTCTGGCTCGTACTGGGTGATTCTTCTCTCCAACTTGGCCTTCCTCTGCGGCGCAAGATCGAGAGCCACTCAATGTACGCATGGAAGATACATCTGGGAGTTGTAGGTTGAGTAACGCGCGCACCCAAATGCAGCTTCTGGCCTGTGAGCTTCGTCCAAGCTCATTATTTGACGCATGAAGTTGTATCGCCCATCCAATATCGGGATAGAATGCCGAGCCTAGCATTTGACCCTGTTGACGACCTGCCAGAATGCCATTCTTGTAGGCGCTATCAATAACCTCAAGGGCCGTGGCACTCAGTGGTCCACCCATGGAATAGAGCGCTGCGAGTTTGATGAGGCTCTCTGGTTGGGGGTTTGATAGATAGCGCTGAGGCCATAGTAGACGCTCAAAGATGGTGTTTGTGGCAGCCTGGCCGCCGAGATAGCCTAGAACAGCGTTGAAGCCGCCTAAAACATTGTTATTGCTACTATCGCCGGACATTTTATCCCTGTCGTGCGCTGAGCTGGATCTGCGGCTGCGTATCGTTCACTTCTCTTACAACACCCAGTTGGAAACTTTTTACAACACCACTGAAAGTGTTATTCATATCAGAATCTTTTTGGCTGGGAGTTTGATGCGATTTCTGGTTTTAGTCAACAACCACCTCACTCAGAACGCGGCGGAGACGTAAGGCTGCATTCTTGATCCTTCGAAAACCTGCTGACTGGTCTGGTGCTGCAAATACCCCGTAACCCTGCATATTATCCAAAGGCGGGGGATCCATGTAGTATACGGTTTAACAGCTAGCCAGTCATTCGCTCGTTTGCTAAGTGACCTATTTACCTGAATCCTCGTAGCGTTTAGTTCACACCACTACAGGTAAAACAAGCGCTGACCATCCGTTTGAATGGCAGATATAACAAGTGTCGAGCTGCACTAGCACCCTTGCACAAGATCCTATGAGACATGGCCCGTCTCGTATCTCCTGATGATGGGGTATAAAACTCTCGTATCATCTAGGCTCCGTGACGTATAACATAAGAGACGATTACGAGTCGCAACCCAAGTTTTAGCTATCAGTTACTTCATGAGCTAATAGCAGAATCCCCCCATATTGATACATACCGACACATCCGATCAACTGTTGACGAAATCAAGCTTGTTGCCGAAGACATGGAATCGCTAGATTTTACAAATCCGATGGCGGTTGAAGCTGAGCTTAGAAAGATGATCGAATTTCTCAGAGGTCCTGGCTTTTCTAGGGCTTTGAGCGCTGAATTTCGGTTCTCCCCCGACTATGACCAAGTCTGGAACGGCGAATGGGCCAAGTACGACAGATTAGAGAAGGCTCGCAAAGACTGCGACATTGAGAGATTGGAATGGCAAAATGAGCTTGATGAATACAGAGAGAACGCTCAAACAGAGAGGCGCGAGACTTGTTCAGATGATTCGATCGACACGAGAAGCAAAGATTCTTTGATCAGCTATTTGTTCGCATTTAGTATGGAACAGTATGGCGAGGCACCCACGATCAATAGGCTCCAAGGCTGGAGGACGGCGATAGCGAGCTGGAGGCTGTTTCGCGAAAAATACAAGTCAGATGATAAAGGGTTTCGCATGTATCTTTCCGATGCACAGCGCGCCTCTTATCTTTTGCTGGACGATTGGTGGCATTCTCGGTACTGCAGCACTGGAGACATGGCTTCTTTCAAAAGCTCGCTTGATGAGCTATCTTCCATAACTTCCACGTCGCCGCCGACAAGTACGAGTTTTCCATATACTTGGAAACATAACTCGTTGTATCACAAGTTGTGTCTCGATTTATTTATGAGGGAGTTTCACCCCATGGAATGGGAGCCATTCAACCCACACAGTTTCCTAGCTGGTTTGATGAGCTCTCGGAAGAAGGCTACTAAAGAGGCCATATCAATGCGCTTTGCGTATTTTGCTTTGCAAGAAAAATCGAAACCAAGCCATTCTGGCTCCTTTCCTGTATACCCTCGATACGCGAGAGACAAACAGCTCTGGCGTGAGAACGAATATTTCAACGAGCCCGCGAAGGATGGCATAGCAAGAGAAATTTGGAAACTAGTTGATAAGAATTTGCCCGACCCTAGATACCTATGGGATGTCAGATCCAAAAAGACGATTCGAGTTAATCAACACCATCCTGAATATGTCTGCATTAGCCACACTTGGGGCCGATGGACTGTCAAGCCGCCTTCTCATGTTAGTATCCCCGGCGTACCTTGGAAAGTCCTTGAGAACACTCTATATAGTGTCCAAGATCTACCTAATAGGCTCCTCGAACTGAAATACGACTTCATCTGGCTTGATTATTTTTGCTTACCGCAGGACGATTCACCCGAGCATCGAGCGGAGGTTGCCAACCAAACAGCCATATTTCATCGAGCAAAGAAGTGTATCGCTTGGCTGAACGATGTGGAAACTTGGGATGGAACTAAGGCTGCCATAGATTACTTGGGTATGAAGTATTTGCGAATCTCAGCTACTGACCCGGAGCTCGCAGTCAGCGACGCGCGCTTGAAGTCTAGTATTTCCGCGGCAGCGGACCATCGTTTAGAACTGATGAAGGCAAATGACGAGCCTTCGTCCTGGTTCTCATCTTTATGGACTCTTCAAGAGGCAGCCTTGTGCCCTGATTTACATTTCTGCACCAGAAGCATGGAACTGCTGGTGGACAAGACTGGCACCCCAATAAGTCTTTCAACATTGATGGCCATGCTCTCTCTTCTCAGGACTCCAAATAGAAGCCAAATGGCAGAGTTTCCTTCTAATCCACCATTTGATATCGTTCCTGAGTGCGTGTCAAAGCTTTTTCTTTTAGGAAAGATGACAAAATTGGAGTGGCTCTTGGAACATCTATCGCCGATGGATATCATGGTCACATCGAACACGCGCACTTGCAAACGCTCTCGAGCAGTTGCTATTATGAATGCCCTTGGTGTTTTGGACTGGTACAAAACAGAGTCTGAGGGAGGCAAACTTGGTACGGGCGGCAAGGAAGAGAACCTTGTTTTGGATACATTTCCCATTGAGTTCGTCAGAGAAGCCGCACGCAAATACGGAGCTGTGTTCTACACAGCAGTCAAATCCGTAAACTCTTACAGGGTTAAGACACACGAAGGACTCTGGGGATTTCCGGATGTTCATATAGGAAGTATGATGCCTTTTTCCGAAACACATGGATGGTACACATCCGTGATGAATGCTGTGACAGTACCAACAATACAGAGAAAGGACCATGAAGCAGTTGCTAGCTGGCACATCAACGAAAATGGGAGCGTAAGAATACGTTCTGCAGGCATAATATCTTGCTCAAGCAATTCTACCAACAAGTCCCCTATCAAATCATTCGTCGCTACCATGGAAGGACGTGAAAGGCTCAAAATTGTGCAAAATCAAAAGGCCCACTCTGATTTACATGCTTCGCTTCGGGAATTGGCTGGGGATACAATGGTATTTTATGCTGTTGTACTGCAGGAAGATTATGGACAGAAGTCTGGTATCTTGCTTCAGGCGCCTAGAACGAGAATTCCAAAGCCTGGTAAGAGATGGCTGATCAAAGCAGGCTTTTTCAATACGTTAGAGTCTTCTCCACCAACGCTTTGCACAGCTGTTAACTGGTGCGTTGCGTGAATAGACAATAACAGTGAGTAAGAAGGCAGCTTGCATTACACGTCGCTCTTTAGTTGCGTTAGTTGTTCTAATCCTCCACGTTTAGCTATCAACGTGTAGGTAACAGTGCAGAAGCAAAGCTCAAATAAAATGGTTAGGTGGTAAGAACTTTTCAATGAGAGTAGGAAATCATGATGTATAAATGCTTGCTCTTCTAGAGGAACAAATCTACAAACTCAGTTTACATTCAACGATTAGCTATGCTAGCATTCTCAGGACGCCGACCAACTTTTTTAAAAAGGCTGTAATTACTCGCTAAAAAAGTTTCGTACTACTTCAAAATTCAGCTACTACATGCGCTACGATATTGCGATTACTACGGCACTATCGTGCCAAATGAATCACAAGATGCATCACAAGAGAGATAAATATAAGACATAGGCCAGAATTATTATAATCCGATACGATTGAAGATCTATAGTCTATAAAAGAGTCTATAATGTGATTTATATGAATCTATGAAAGACAGATACTATACATATATCTATATTCTATCTAATTAGTATAAATAATATACTCAAGTCAGTCAAAGAGACGTTCAATTGCCACAATTTGCTATACATTAGTTGCCTTGCAGCCAAGGCACAATTGTCGTCCAAAAGATGATATCAACCTTGAGATCGTT
Source organism: Trichoderma erinaceum (assembly GCA_026401215.1). Lineage (NCBI taxonomy): Eukaryota > Fungi > Ascomycota > Sordariomycetes > Hypocreales > Hypocreaceae > Trichoderma > Trichoderma erinaceum. The sequence continues at coordinate 106,232 of JALIRY010000030.1, forward strand.
AACCGCGAAATCAACAAACTCTTGCTTCGTAAATGGCTTTCCAGTAGCTGCGTTAGTCTCATTCAGAACATCGGGCTGCTGGACGGCTACAACGCTGATGGGCACCTTGTTATGATACTCCGGGATATAGACGTATGAGTTCGCCATCTGCCCTGGCTTGTTTGGGATCAAATCAGGTCCACCAACGCCCACGCCATGCTTCGCGTAATAGTTGAAGGAGTCTGTGAAACGGTTGTTCGTGTTGTTCCATCCATCAGGCCAGAAATTGACATACTGCACAGCATAGCTCTTCTTGAATACGCTGGCTGCATAGCCGGCATTCTCTAGCTCGCCCAAGAAGTAACCTTCGTCGGTGTAGTTATTCGCAGTTACATTTACAGCGATTGACGTCTCCGGTAGGTTGAGGCCAGTAATTTTCCCATCAAAATCCAGAGCCAACTCCTTCAAGAGAGCCTGGTAACGAGAGCGCACTCGTGCATTCCATTGCTGCGCTACGTAGCCAGTGATATTAAAGTTTGTGTCGCAGGAATCTCCATCACAGCATGGCGCACTTCCATTGTTGTAGTATGGCGTGTGCAGGTATCCGGGGACAGGATCAATAGAGGCGTTAAAGCTTCTGTCCTGAATTTGAATCCAGAGTTTCTTGCCTTTGCCGAGTACATTTTTATAATCGCACCAGATTCTGGAAAAATTATAGTTGTTTTGAGTTGGCTCAAGAGACTTCCAGGTATATTGAGCTTGAGCTCCCACAATATCAGGTCGATCCAAGAGGTTCAATGCCACGTCATCAATTTGAGGACTGTACAGCCAATTCTGCGGCGATGAATGGTTATCAGCTGCTGGTGAAGGGGCAGCAAACGCCTGTCCAGCCAGGGCTGAGAGAACTAAGTGATAGAAGAGCATTTTGACCATTGACAGTATATGAAAAGGCGGTGCTGGCTGCTAGGGAAGATGTCTGATTGAATTGAGGTGCTGCTGAGTACTGTAAGGGATCAAAATGGTGATGGAAAATGTCCAGAACGTCAGAATTTATATGCAAACTTGAACCTATCACTTTACTACGTACCTACATGATCTTCGTTGTAACGTTGATCCCACAATGTTCCATGTTGTTGACCGTTCCCGGCCGTGGATACGAAGTACGAGCAAGCTGAGTATCCACTATGCTTAAGCCTGGATACGTGCAGTCCCGCAGCGAAAATAGTGCGTCAACTAGGCGACTCCGAAAATGGAGAAGGGAGCCCCCGATAATGGCATTCCCAACAAAGATGCCTCAAAGCATAGTCTTCTAGAACGAGAAGTGCATGTATAAAGACACCGAATTGGTTCAGCCGGATAATGTGACAATAAGGGTCCTTCGGCAAAGCCTTTAGCGCTTATTATGGTGACCTTATCAGCTGTCATAAACTTTGTCCGCCGGCCGTACATGAATCAGGTCACGAAAATCAGGATACGAAAGTCATCGGGGAATTAAGAGAATTTCCCTTCGGCTAATACGAGTTTCAGCGCTTCCAAAACGCCTGCTAGCGCTTGTAGTAGTAATCAAGCGGAAAGACTTGCCTCTTTTACTTATTGATTAAAGAAAGAGAAAGATATGATGTATTTGTGGTGCTAGCTGTGGCTTATATCAATGCAGGTGTCTCACTGTCGAGCTTTCTGTAAAGTAGACAGTATCGGTTGTCAATTCACATACTTAAAAAAGCTCAATAGTCCATATCAATGGTACCATTTAGTATTCGATACGGAGCTGCGAGCTTTAAAACGCTATGCTTGATGCATCAATAGGGGTAGACTGTATTACCGGCAGATTTTTCACTGTTCCGCAAACCGGCCAGTTTTCAAATAGTACATAGCCAATTACAGTTATAGAAAGATTCCGAGTGTCGCTAATATAGATAGATACTGGGTTTTTAAATCCAATCAATGATTATGTTATTACCAATTCGATTTACTCATGGAATCTGCAGTATTCACCCCCTTTTTATATTCAGGACAATGTGCCTGCTGGAGGCCTCTTCAAAAGCCGTTGAAGACTAATCAGTGCCTCTGGGAAGATCTATCTTCTTCAGCTTATCCATTCGCATAATCCACCAAGTTTCTCAACTGTAGGTGGCCAATGATTAGTGTTGATCTCACAGTTAAACTCAAGCAGCCTGAGATCTGTGATTAGCTGAATATTAAGCAGCCCAGATTAGATGAAGTCATCCAATGATCGCAACGGTAGGAATATCAACAGAGAAAACAATCATAGAAAAAATGATAAGTGGTTAAGAATATGTGTATATATAGAGCCTGACTCATACTGGTAGCATAATCTTGTATTGTAAACGATAATTGTAAAAGAACCATATTCACGATTAAACGAAGCAGCTCACTTCGTTTGGTTCAGAATTAGTGTATGAGCGCTCCAAAATGCGGACCACAGCTCAAAACATCGTTTTATGAGATTTTTCCAAGGACAATGTCAATGCGTTGTGGGCCGAATATTCTCCAACTGCCTTTATTCTATCTTCAAAATGCTGTCCGCAACTGGAAAAATGAGATGAAAGCCTAAGGCTTTTGTAATCTCACTAAGACCAGTAAATCCAAGATTTTAAGGAGCTAATGGAGAAATTATGTACATATCAATCTTCGAAAAGAACACGGTCAAACAAATACAGCTTCTACAAAAGATAATTCAAAGGACAAGATTTGACTGCACACGATAATTTGACCCTCATATTGATAGACCCTAAGAGTGCTTCGAACTTAGCAACCAAGACGGTACTAAACTGCACGACTCATAAACCACTCAGTCGTCACAGTACTACATAGGCGGTCGGGGCAGTCTCAAATAAACCGGGATAGAGGCTTTGCAAAAAGCAGCTTTGTCAAATGCAACCCAGTACCCAAAATTAGTATACATGTGATACAGTTTATTGTAAAGCCAAAGTGCTGTTTCACACTATTACCATCTCGCTTGGTATTTGGTAAATAGATTAGTTGAGAAGAATTAAGCATCTTGAATATTACAGAACCGTACCATAAGGGAGTATTAGACACTATGAAGCGTGTTCAAGAGAAATACAAGCAATATATATGATCAATCCGAAGCGGCGATCGTCAAGTAGTTCATGTAAGAGAAGGCTATGTAGTGACTCAAAGCTATAATATTTGCTTTGTGGAGCTGCTTGAACTGTATCAGAGAATGTTCTTAAAACTCTTAACTGACGGTAACATTAATTAAGTGACACATTCATGCCCTGTCGACAATGGCTGGGATAAATTTCAAGTCCGGTCGTGCACCCTTAAGGCGCAACTTACCCCACCTTGTATGATAACTACTCCTACACAAACAGATGGCCAGTCTTTGATAAAGGTTTGCTTGTTTGGCACGAAGAGACGAGCAAAATTAGCATCTTATTGAGGGTTGCAATACTACCTGACGGCTTGCATACGGGTGCAGCCGCACGACCCCTGCACGGTGTGAATCCATCACGCAGTGCCAGCGCATCCAGCATCCATGCAACGAATCATCTAGAGCCTTTAAATTAACTGTATGCAACTAGTTTAACTCTATGCGACACATACGCATCGTGATTCGGGCTCTACAGACAGGTATGGTTGATGGCGTGAATGTGGCTCTCCCATCGCCTTCTTGTTCTCGCTGCTGCTTCTCATCTCCTCTCTTCAAGCCCTTTTGCAGATTTTTCTTGGTCGATAAACTAAGTGCAGCTTCTTTTTGCCTGATAATTGCAATAATGTCGGATTCTCAAATCTATACAGTCGGCTGGATCTGCGCTATCCCTACCGAGCTTGTGGCTGCGCAATCCTTCCTCGACGAAGAACACGACGATGCTCAATCGGCTGCCCCAAACGATAACAACACCTATATCCGGGGCAAAATTGGAGATCACAATGTTGTGATTGCTCTTTTGCCTTACGGGGAATATGGTACGGCCTCAGCTGCCACCGCTGCGAGGAATATGCTACGCAGCTTTCCCAATGTGCGAATCGGATTGATGGTCGGCATCGGAGGTGGTGCCCCAAGTCCAAAGCATGATATACGATTAGGCGATGTTGTGGTTAGCAGCCGCAGTGGCGACAAAGGCGGCATGTTTCAATACGATTTTCGCAAAACTATACAGAACCAGACTTTCGAAGAGACAGGCTTCCTTGACCAGCCTCCAACGGTGCTGCGGACCGCAGTTGGTGTACTTATCGCCCGATACGATATGAATGGTCATAATCTCGAGCTTAGCATAGAATCGGCGCTCAAGAAAATAAAAAGGTGCAAGAAGTACTCGCGCCCAGCGCCAGACACCGACCGGCTTTATCGATCTGACTTTGAGCATCCGTCGCCAATGGACAACTGCAGCGTAGGATGCGGCGATGATTCTTCTCATCTGGTTAAACGAAAAGATCGAGACGAGGAAGATGACTATCCTGTAATTCACTATGGGTTGATTGCCAGCGCAAATCAGGCCATGGACGATGCAATTATTCGGGACCAGTTGGCGGCAGCAAAGGGAGTTCTTTGTTTCGAGACGGAAGCAGCCGGCTTGATGAACCACTTCCCATGTATTGTGATACGCGGCATATATAACTATTCGGATTCTCACGGGAACGACGAATGGCAGGGCTTTGCAGCCATGGCGGCAGCCGCCTACGCGAAGGATCTTTTGCTCCGAGTTGCTCCTAACAAGGTCGAAGAAATACAGAGGGCTTCAGATAAGCTAGCTTTAGGTTGGTTTCATTCACACCGATAGAAGACTAAAAACTGACAATAAGCAGTGCACGAGGATACACAAATTATCAAGTACATAAGTATACGCTCATAATAATTAGCAACGATATGGCTAATGATATATTGTAAGGGATACTGTGGCTTCCCTTGATACAACAACACCCCTTAAACAGCTTCCAATTGCTGAAGGAGCCTCGTTTGACTCTCGAGCTGAGGAAGATAAGACGACATGTCTACCGAACATTAGGGTCGATTTATTTGAGAAATTATTAAGGTCGATTGCAGAACCAACCTCCAAACCAGTATTCTGGCTAAACGATGTGGCAGGGACGGGCAAATCAACCATAGCGCTCCCAGGCGAGGTCTCTCTGCTTATATGTTCTTCGCCAACGAGCAGCGTGAAAACGTCCGTGAGGAGAACCCCGGCATCGCATTCGGTCAGGTCGGCAAGCTGCTCGGTGAGCGGTGGAAGGCCCTGAACGATAAGCAGCGTGCCCCATATGAGGCCAAGGCTGCTGCCGACAAGAAGCGTTATGAGGATGAGAAGCAGGCTTATAACGTACGTAGACTATATTCCCTTGCTCAACTTGTGTACGAGATCTCTTTAGTAATATTGTTTTTGATAGGCTGACTAGGAGACGAGTTATTGTAGACTGTTGCTAGTTGAGGGGTGAGAATGCTGAATCATGCTTATGTGAGGCGTACGCAAGTATTCGCGGATCAACCATCATGGTAGAAAGCATGCCAAGAAGAGTCATTCTGATGCACTTTAATATAGAGGAGCTTGATGCTTTAAACTGCAAATATTTAAAGTGGAAGCAGCTTTGGTAGCTCTTTCCCACTCTAGTCGTAATGCAACGTGTGATGATATTTTCGCGTATCAAATGCGATGGCTGCTTAGGAGAGAGGATGTATCAATAACTGAGTCTGGCTATAAGGCCATAGATAACTACATAAGTCAGCGGCATCAATTGTTCTCCAGAGCTGTAAATAAATAAAAAGATGTATTACAGAGAATTTAGTTACTACAATTGTCCGAGATCGAACACATGAAGGCGAAGAACTATCTCCTAAATACAATTCATTATCAGTTAACAGCAAGACAAAGCTTGCATATATGTATCTAGACAATTTTTGCCACACGGGAAAAGATCAAAAAATGGTAAAAGCCATTTTCTCAAAAGCAAGGAGAAAGGCTATTTCATTGCATCTTACCGGTTATCTAGCTACAAACGCGCTTCCAAGTTCCACTTTTCCACTTGGCCCAATCGAGAGGTGATTGCCTATAGGTACAAGTGTGTATGAATCAATAATTAATGACACATTACGACAAAACAGAATCGATATCCTAGCGATAGGCATGGGGCTGCCTTACAGATCTCTAGGAGGAAGCGCTCGGCCCTACAATTTTCATTTCCGTTACTGAATGGTTCGATATTTTCACTATTCGTGAATCCACGGCTTTCTGCTGCTCGCGCAAATTCTAACTCAGTCCAGAGGAATACGCCTATTTCCGCATGACACCAATGGTTTGTTTGGTCTGGGAAGCTAGCTTCTAGTCACATCGTGAAGCAGATGGCATGAGTTCCCGTATGGGTTGCGAGACGTGTATCTAATTGGCACGTTTTCAGTATTTCTGCCCCGTATTACCCGCGGATCTAGATAGAATGCGAAGTATATTCCTTCTTTCTCTCTCATCTGTACCGTTCCAGTGCTTCCTTTTGTACTATGGCCGTAGTAAAGTATGTTGCTATAGGACACGAACTTTCTGTTTTTCAACTTATGGCTTCTTATACCGCGTACATAGATCTAATGATAAAGGTAATGTTTTTCTACATAGTTTTCTAAGAGAAATAGATTAAAGTTACCTAAATTGAGTCTCAAAAGGAATTGTATTCGTGAAGACGTGTATGGCGCCTCCGCATAGCCTACCCTGTAATGGTTCGGTCAATGATTTTCTCTTATCGATAGCGATAAGATATAACAGCCCCGACAAAAAAGTTTCCGTTATCTCTCTATACATGGCGAGGCTCCAGTGCCAGCGCTTTGAATCTCGACGTTGATGAAAATCCTTAATTCGCCATAGCATTTGCTTTTGTCGCCACAATGCCTTCCAGAGCTGCTGCGCGGCAGCCGCCAAAGCACAAGCCAAACAAGACAGAGCTTAAAAAGCAAAAGAGGAAGCGCGATCATGAAGATTTGCAGAAGATTGAAGAGGCTATCCAAGAGCTGGTGGGTTGCATGAAGCGCAATCAAAATTTGGTGTGCATTTCTCTCTGACTGACCACGACTGCGTACAGGATCCAAAATCTGGCAAGATAAAGACCTTTGCCGACCTATCTTCAGCAATATCGCCTGCGACAGCATCCGGCCTTCATTCATCGCATTTCACGAACATGACCGAAATCCAGGAACAAGCGATCCCGCTGGGGTTGAAAGGGAAAGATATCCTCGGCGCAGCAAAGACAGGCAGCGGCAAAACGTTGGCTTTCTTGGTCCCAGTGTTGGAGAAACTCTATCGTGCCCAATGGACAGAATTTGACGGCCTGGGCGCGCTCATCCTATCCCCGACTCGCGAGCTGGCAGTCCAGATTTTCGAGGTCCTGCGAAAGATTGGTCGACATCACGCCTTTTCAGCTGGTCTGGTCATTGGTGGAAAGAGTTTGAAGGAAGAAGCTGAGCGATTGATCCGAATGAACATCCTTGTTTGCACGCCAGGACGAATGCTGCAACACCTGGACCAGACGGCCGGCTTCGACGCGAATAACCTGCAGATTCTGGTGCTGGACGAGGCGGATCGCATCATGGATCTAGGATTTCAGTCCGCGGTAGATGCGCTCGTTGAGCATTTGCCCAAATCTCGCCAGACCCTCATGTTCAGTGCCACACAGAGCAAGAAGGTTTCAGATCTTGCCCGACTCAGCCTCAAAGATCCCGAATACGTTTCTGTGCACCAAGACGCAACAGCAGCTACTCCCGCCACTCTTCAACAACACTATATCGTCACACCCCTCCCCGAAAAAATTGATACTTTGTATGGATTTATCAAGGCAAATGTCAAGAGCAAAATTATCGTCTTCCTTAGCTCCGGCAAACAGGTCCGATTCGTATACGAAAGTTTGCGTCACCTTCAACCTGGTATTCCGCTACTCCATCTTCACGGTCGCCAAAAGCAAATCGCACGATTGGAAATTACAAACAGATTCACAGCTGCAAAGACATCATGTCTGTTTGCGACAGACGTGGTTGCGCGAGGCATCGATTTTCCGGCTGTTGATTGGGTTATTCAAGTAGACTGCCCCGAAGACACCGATACGTACATCCACCGAGTGGGACGAACCGCTAGATATGAGAGCAATGGCCGTGCAGTTCTCTTCCTCGACCCTAGCGAAGAGGAGGGAATGATCAAGAAGCTGGAGCAGAGGAAAATCCCTATACAAAAAGTACACGTCAAGGACAAGAAGAAGAAGACTATCAAGAATAATTTACAGGATATGTGTTTCAAGAATCCAGACTTGAAATACCTAGGCCAGAAGGCTTTTATCAGTTATACCAGATCTATTCATTTGCAGAAGGATAAGGAGGTGTTCAAATTTGACGCCCATGATTGGGACGCCTATGCCGCGAGCTTAGGTCTGCCCGGAACCCCACAGATCAAATTCCAGAAGGGCGAAGATATCAAGAGGATAAAGAACGCGCCCCGCCAAGGCATGTCGAGCGATTCAGAGTCTGACATGGATCTGGATGGAGCGTACGATAAGAAGAAGAAGGACAAGAAGAAGCAAGAGGTGCGGACGAAATACGACAGGATGTTTGAGCGAACGAACCAGGACGTTTTATCGAGCCATTACTCTAAACTTGTGTTGGACGGAGATAAAGCGGCTAAGCAAGGCGGTGATGATGACGACGACGACGATTTCCTGGCTGTTAAGAGGCGATTAAACGACGACGATCTTGATGCAATTTCCGGCAAAGCACCCGTTAGTGGCGCCAAGGTCATAGAGCTAGGCGGCGACGACCTCTACGTAGTCGACTCAAAACGCCGCGAGAAGGCCCTCCAGTCCAAGAAGAAGATGGCCAAATTCCGTGGCAACTCCTCCAAACTTGTCTTTGATGAAGACGGTAACGCGCACGAGGTTTACGAACTTCAAGACGAGGAGGACTTCAAGCAACAAGGCCCCGCAGACGAACAGCGACAGAAATTCGTCGAGAGCGAAACGGCTCGTGTTAAGGAGGCCGACGTGGACGATAAGCTGCTCGCCAAGCAGAAGAAGCGAGAAAAGAAGTACAAGAAGAAGGAAAGAGAAGCTATGGAGATGGCGGGCGGAGCCGACCCAAGACTGGAGGGTCCCGAAGATGGAGAAGATCCACTGGCGCTGCTGCGTTCCCTGCCCATGGCTGGAGAGGACCGCAGTGATGATGATGCTTCTGACGCTGAGCCACCGAAGAAGAAGGCCAAGAAGTGGTTCCAGGATGACTCTGATGAGGAGGATGCCAAGAAGAAGAGCAAGGGCGGAAAGAGGAAGAAGGTCTTTGAGGTGGATCAGGAGCCTGAGACACTTGAGGATTTGGAGGCTTTGGCTGCGGGCTTGTTGGATGATTAAAAGGGAGCTTTGCGTTATACCCTTGGTTGATGTGGTTGTTCATATTGTTGGTTATATTTGGAGAGGATGTAATCTAGAGCATACTGTCATATTTAAATGTAAAAGCATTGACAATTTTCATCACAAAATGGAAAAACAAATGGCATCGGTAACATATTCTGCTTTTTCAACCAAGTGTTGCTTTGTATACCCAGGTGCTCGAACACTCTTCCATTGTGCTTATGAACTCGCAATGCACAAAGTGTCATGGAATCTATCATCTCAATTTCTTCTCTGAGAACAAACATTGAGAATTGTAAGAACAGCGACTTCGTGATATGTGCACAATACTAGTTAGTAATAAACACCGACAGCATGATCATGATCACAAGTAGTCGCAAAACTCTTGATGTGAATCTATTGTTTCATTCAAATACGTAAAAATAATCCACATTCTCATCTGTACAAGACTCGAAAAAGGCATCTCTCTATATGGGGTATTCTTCCTTTATAATACTAGTTCATCTCACTCTCATCTGCCTATCTGTTATTCCGACCTTAATCTGCGCCTGGCTACCACAAAGCAAAAAAGCACATAACATGCTTACCCACTAATAAAAGGAAGAAAGAGACAAAATTCAAGAAGAGATCAAAAACTAAAACGCTCCTATGACGCCGCCGAATGCATTATTTTCTGGTTGTATTTCCCTTTGTCTTCCCTCGTTTCCTTCCCATCTTCATATGTCGTCTTCTTTATACCCATAGAGACGAATGCGGTAGAAACACGTGTGATTCGGAGCACCATAATTGCTCACAGCCCGAACAATCACCTGGTCCGTCTCCGCGTTAAGAGCCACGAGTTCGCTGCTGAGGCGATGGACGTAAACGCCATCATGCAACTCTGCGCCCTCGTACACGAACTGCGAGACTTTGACAAACTGAAAAGGCAGATCAGCCGGCGTATAGTTCCAGTCGAATTGATCTTCTGGGTAATGTGCTGCCGCAAAGTCCAGGAGGCGTTCTCGCACAGCTCTGTCCTCAACCTTAATGTATACTTCGATTTGGCGAGGTCGGGCTCCGGGGTTCGTCGTCGCGCCGGGCAAAATGTGTTCAATCACAATGTGTTGAGGAACGATGGAATGGCCCATGAGGACGCTCAGCTTAGCACCATGTGGGTTACCGCGCTTGTTGACCTCGCGCGCAGCACACCAGCAATCACCGTCGTCATGCCAAGGGAGCAGAGCTTCTATAGGAGGATACGGTTGAGCACCCTTGAGACCTTTATCGTTGAGATATTTGGCATCGGGCCTGAATGTCGTAGATGTCTGTTTGACATCCACAACAGCTCCTGCGCCGACTCCAAAATAGTTGACTTGGTTCTTTAAATCGGTATCCCAGTGCGCACGTATCTGGCCCTTGGCCATGGCCTCCAGGTTGAGGTCAGCAATAGCCTTACGTATGGATCTGTCAACGAGTTTGGTAACTTCTGTACGCGTAAGGCTCGAAGAATCGTCCTTTTTGGCCAGCTCGAGAGAGTCACGTATCTGTTGCTCTAGTCGGGGCTGCAGCTCGTTGATTTCGGCCTTCATCTCAGTCCAGTGGGCAGCGAACTCGTTCTTCAAGTACTGCAAGAAATATTCACGAGTGACGACAGTGCTATCGCTTTTGGCACTCTCAATATGCTTCTTGATTATCTGATCAAGGCGATTATCGAGGTCCTTATCTGAGAGAGATCCGGTAATTTTCATCTTGTCAAGGATGGGACGGAGTGTTTGCTCAACTCTGCGCTGATTATCGCCTGCCCATGCTTCCCACATGTGCGGTAGCTTTTTGGCAATTGCGTCGTTCCCTTCATTAATTTTGGAAGCGATTTCAGGACGTCCTGCCACCCACGCGGCAATATCCTTCCATTGTTTCTCTGTCGATGGTTCATAATTATTGCCCTTCTTGTTGAGCATGGGGAAACTGCCGTCTTTCTCAATCAAATCTCGCATGGCATGCCAAAACTCTTGTGTAATGATTGGTTTTCCGTCTTTGAGCGTCATGTGTACCATCTTGGGGACGACTGCGTTTAGCTTCTCGATTGATGACTCGTGGAGTTTCCCAGCGCCCTTCATCAGGCGGAGATCTCGTAATACCTGGTTGATTAGACCCTCAAACTCAGCATATTTGTCACCTCGCAGGTCATCCAGTTCTGGAAACTCATCCCATGCGCTTCGTGAAGGCCAGGAAATGGACGGAATGAAGTTTCCAATTCGAGAAGCAAGGTCTCCAAAGCCAGGTGGCGTTGGTATTGATACCGATGGGACAGAAATAACAGGTAGCTCATCCAAGCTTGGCAAATTGGCAATGGCAATGCTGGATAGGACCACAGCCAGCATAAAGATGGAAAACCCACTGACCGTATATATCAGTGCCTCGCTAATAACCGAGAGCCGCCCTCGGACAGTCTCCGAAAACAAGCCAGAGAGAAATTCAGAGACAAAGTTGGTGATGCTGTCTATCACGGAGCTGAAAAACCAGTAGATGGCTTGTATATATGTGAGTGGATTGAACAGCTGCTGCCAGTTGATGGAATCGTCGGTGGCTGCGGAATCGAGTTCTGAATCAAAGTCAGAGCCAATGTCGGATGATGTAGTAGAATCATTATCTCCGTCTCTATATTGTGCGTCTCTAGGTGGAAATTGAGTCCTAAATCCCCAAGGAAATAGGGACGCAAGGATTCGTCGCAAGGTTCCCTGACGCATTTGCAGAGCGTAACTTTCTGCCTCTCGGATGTTATTCTGCACGGCATCATCCAATTCGCTGTGATCTGAAGCGAAGCGAGAGCGAGGTTGCCTGGCAGCGGTGGCTGGAGGCAAACGAGCAGAGCTGCTAATATTCCTCCGAGTAAAAGCCGCCCGTTGATCTGTGTCTTGCGGTTGGTTTATTGAGCTTGTGGTGGCAGGCGGTTTCTGAATGCGTGTCCTTGCTGTAGATTGATTCTGTTCGGTTGGTCTGCTCGTGCTAGTTGTCTGACTTAACTGAGAGTCAGACTCAGGAGGACTGACAGGCCCCAGAATCCTTCCTCCTAGAAGGCTCTTGACGGCACTCCAAGCTCTGTTTGGAGTGGGATTGACTCGATCAGGGGTGGTCCGATCATACTGGTCTTGTGTTGTCCCTAGAGACGAAACTAGTGGTCGACGATGATTTGCCGTTCTGTTTAGCGGAACAGGTTGGAGGGCAGGTTTTTGTTGTGGCATCGGTGAAAGCCTTAATGAGGCATTACCAAAATAATCGCCTTCAGCGTTGAAGCTGCGCAAGTCAGAGTCATCACTTTCGGTGGGTGTGAGTTCTCCATCCTCGTCGTCTCCTTCGGTCTCATCTTCCTCTTCCTCTTGGTGAAACGACATGTCGAAAGCCATTTTTGCAGTGGCATCTGTTTTTGCTGTAAGGGTGATTAGTTATCGCATTTCCACCAAATCAAACCGTTCAAAGGAGAATGCATACCTAGATTTGAAGAACGCGGCTGTTGATTTATCTCACTGTCTGAGCCCAATTCTGACTCATGGTCGCTTGAAGTAGCTTCCCTAGTGAGATCATATCGATGAACCGTTTGTGGATTTGACTGAAGTCTCTGCAGCTCTCTCTCTTCCTCGGCCTCCTGCAGCTCTTGTCTCTGAAGAACATTGTTCATAGCCTCCTCGAGGCTCAGTGGCATGCCGTCATTGCTGAGGCGACGAGGGGCAGAAGGCTCAGTTGCGGCGCCATATGCATACTGGCGCCTTGCGCTGGGCGCGCCTTTCAAGGTAGGAAGGTTTGGTTTTTTGAAATCTTCGACTTGCGTCCGCGTAGGCCCTCGCTCAGCATTTCCACGATCCCTTGACCGTAACCTCCCTCCTCGGCCTCCTCCATTCATCATGATAACAAATTGAAATGCTTCTTAAGCTGCGGCGTAAATGAGATGAGGGAGCAGTCGTTGTGTTGAAAAGGATATAAAATTTGGTGGGTATCGAAGATGAGAATGCTTGAGGGCTGATATCTTCAAATAGCAGCAAGTCCAGATTTAAGATTGACAGAACAAAGGCAGACGTGATCTAATTTTGTCTCCAGCTCAAAATCCGGGTTTGTTGGTGGCTGGGGCCCAGATTCTTTGTGTCTTTGCCAAGATGAATCCTTACTGGGCGAGAGCTGCGATCAACAAAGAGCATCTTTGTTAACTTTAGGCACGACGCATGACACCTGAGCGGGCGGTAGAGCAGCGTCAAGACGCTCGCTTGGTTTGTATTTAGGCCGACCAATGAGAACCTTTGAGTAGATCGGGATTAAGAGCGTGAGAAATCGTTTTCGGAAACGCAGAGGTGCCTTTGTGTCTTCTTTTTTCCCAATGAGATGGCTTCGAGCCTTAGTGGTTTGCGCGGACAACTTCACTGAGGCGCGCAGGTAGCGTGACGCGCCGAGGCTTAAGCGGCACATTTTGGGCGAAATATCAGGCACGATTCATCACGGTCACGTGCGCGTTAGGAAATGGTCTGTTATGAAGTACTGCCAGTATTCATATTTTTAAACATAGTGCAGGAATTTTTCCTTTTCCGAGTACATAGTATTTTCTTGATGCTGTCTTCTTATATGATTGATCGAAAGGCACATGCAGTGGCTGACGGTCCCCAACCATTTAGTACACGGCGCCTCGGCGAGGGTCTTTCAGCGCATCGCCCTGCAGCTGCGGTGGGCTTTATTGTTACTCAAGATCAATGAGCAAGGAAGCACAACAGGGAAAATTGGCTTATAGCCATAGACGGATATGAATTTTGTGAGATTATCAAATCGAGTTTCATATAAATGAGACGATATATCGGAGTAAACAATACAAGCATAAGCTGATTCCGCCAGCGCGGATCTTGCCACTTCTGCGCATTGTCAGAATTGAGTCTATTCAGAAAACATGGCGAACAGGGGCCATGTCAGATATGATGATGTGCGTCTCATCTTAGAGACGAGCATCAACAACGCAGATGATCTGCAGCCAACGCAAGCTTCGCATCTCCTATTTTGTGAGATATTTATTCAAACATTGCAGCCCGGAACCAAGGGGCAATGATTTATCTTTTGCATGAAATTAAAAAGTGCCATCCAAATTGCTGACAACTAGAACAGGGCACAATCGTGATTCAAGTGTTCAATATTCAGAGGTTGTAGTAGAGTAATTTGAGCTTATACGACTAAGCTCGTGATAGCGGGCTGCAACGTGTTATACTAGACTGTGGCAATGAATAATGATGCCCCATTTGGCTTTTGCTTCTGGCGTGTTCGTCGAATAATAACTCCCCGCTAGAGATTGTGGCAGCAACGAGCAGATTGAAACTGAAACGAAAATGTGGGTTCCCATCCATGCTCCTCAACGTCCATCCGTCTGCGTCTGCAAGCCGGTCCAATGAATCATCTTTTACTCGATTAACATTAACTATCGTCTAGTTGTCCACGGGTGTTACGAGCATGAAGTGAGCCTTCTGAAACATGGCGTTCCGGACTCAGCTTCAGACGCATAACAGAGGGCTCAACTGGATCAGCAGCCAAGTGAGGCTCTCAATAGCGAGCAGCAGCATCCCATTTTCTGCATTTCCATCTCCATTTTCACGACCGTTCATATCCCTGTCTCTGCCGTTGTCGCTGTCGCCGCCGCCACGTTTGAGATTTGCGGTGGTCGGAGCTCAAGATCGTCACCGGCTCCAGCCAGAGCCCCAGCGGCTGCACCGCTATAACGACTGCTACAGGCACTGCCCCCAGCGCCGCTATCAGCGCCAGCGCGTTGTCGATCCGCGCCTATCAAAACCGCTAATATCAGCCGTATCCGCATCCCACCCCATCCGCATTGCACAAGCGCAATCACAAGCTGCAACTCCATCATCGTCTCGCAGCAATAAATTGCGCTCCCCCCTCTTGCCTCAAGTCCGTTTTGTGTTCTCCAATTCCGCGACTCCTTACATCAGACTCTCTAGACGTCATTTCTCGAGCTCTTCAACCACAACCACAATGCCTGTTGGAACTGTCCTCGTCACCGGGTACGACCCCTCTCTTCCATCTCGCATCTCATGACTTCCCCTCCATCCCGCTTCTTTTTTGCTTGCGCGCTTATTGCCAAATTTGTTGCGCTGCTGTGCGCGCTGCGGTAGCTTTATTTGCGACGCGACGCGATACGATGCGAAGCAATGCGATGCGATGCGATGCGATCATCACCATTTGAGCTTGTTGACTGACAGTTAATGGTAGTGGAACGGGCTACATCGGCTCTTTCACGACTTTGGCCCTTCTCGATGCTGGCTACGATGTCGTCATTGTTGACAGCCTCTACAACTCTTCCAAGGTCGCTCTCGACCGCATCGAGCTGCTGGCCGGCCGCCGTCCCGACTTCTACCAGATTGATATTACCGATGAGAAGGCTCTGGACGAGGTGTTCGCCAAGCACCCCGCCATCGACAGCGTCATCCACTTTGCCGCATTGAAGGCAAGTTTCACCCCGCACTCATTTCCGGTTTGCGACGCGACATAGCAAGCAGAGCAGCTGGACGTGAGAACCAAGAAAGCGAAAGGGAAAATGAAATTAACATAATTCAACCACATTCCAGGCCGTTGGAGAGTCTTCCGTGATCCCTCTCGAGTACTACCGCGTCAATGTCGGCGGCAGCATTGCCCTCCTCCAGTCCATGTCCCGCAACAATGTCACCAACATCGTCTTCTCCTCCTCCGCCACCGTCTATGGCGATGCTACTCGATTCCCCAACATGATTCCCATCCCCGAGCACTGCCCCATTGGCCCGACCAACACCTACGGCCGCACCAAGTCCATGATTGAGGACGTCATCACCGACTACATCAACGCTCAGCGCAACAACCTGGAGAAGGAGGGCAAGCCTTTCCAGCAGTGGAACGGCGCTCTGCTGCGCTACTTCAACCCCTGCGGTGCTCACCCCAGCGGCATCATGGGCGAGGATCCTCAGGGCATTCCTTTCAACCTGCTCCCCCTGCTGGGACAGGTTGCCACAGGCCAGCGCGAAAAGCTCCTGGTCTACGGAGATGGTGAGTGATGGCGTTCCCCTTACATGCGCTTATGAAGCGCATTGCGTGATCTCGAAACTAATACATTGTTCAGACTACCCCTCTCGCGACGGAACCGCCATCCGAGACTACATTCACGTTGTCGATCTTGCCCGAGGCCACTTGGTCGCTCTCAACTACCTGCGCGCCAACCAGCCCGGTGTCAAGGCCTGGAACCTGGGTTCCGGCCGCGGCAGCACTGTCTTCGAGATCGTCAAGGCATTCAGCGCTGTCGTTGGTCGTGATTTGAAGTACGAGGTCGTTGCCCGCCGAGCCGGCGATGTCTTGGACTTGACTGCCAACCCTACTCTGGCCAACACCGAGCTGAACTGGAAGACTGAGCTCACCATGGAGAAAGCCTGTGAGGATCTCTGGCGGTGGGTCAGCAACAACCCCCAGGGATACCGACAGGAGCCCCCCGCGGAGTTGTTGGCTGCTGTCAAGAAGGCGTAAAGGAAAATATGATAACATAACACAAAAGAGATCTTATAGCGAAAAAAAGAAACGAAAAAAGAAGAGTTGGATGAAAAGCTTAAAATAGACATGTCATCGATTTGGAATGTCGCCAAGATGAGCGTTATTTACGAAATTGGATTTGAACAAAGAATTCCCCCTTGTTTTACGATAGAATAAAAGAAGAGAAAAAAAATTATCACAATGAAATATGCTCAGATAGTGAAGAGACAATGCTTCATTAATAGTTTTTATTTCATTCTAAATAGTAATGCTAATTTGTTATTAAGCAATTACTCAATCTTAAGTAGCAGCTTGCCGGTTGTTCCTCTGCTCTCGAGGTCAGTGTGCGCCTGGGCAGCGTCTTTCAGCGGGTAGATGTTGTGGATCTTGACCTCGACCTTCTTCGAGATGACAAGGTCAAAGAGCTCGGAAGTGTACTTTTCAAGGTCTGCCCTTTCAGAAACGTAGCCGTTGACAACGGGTCTCATCAGCTTGACGTTTTTGGGGCCGAGCTGCAGGATGTTGACGGGGGGAACGGCTCCAGACTGCATATTCATTAGCACTCGTTTCTCTCTCTCATTTTCTTTGTAATCGCTTTTCTCTTTTCTTTGTTCCTTATAATTGGGGTCATTACTTACTGCGTTGCCGAATGAGATGAGATGTCCCTTGAGGGCAATCATCTGCAAATCAGCATCAAATGTCGCCTTGCCAACACCGTCAAAGATGGCATCAACGCCATGTCCACCCGTAATCTCCTTGACCTTGCTCACAATATCGTCATTCGAGTTTACCAAATAATCCGCACCATAACCCTTCGCCAGCGCCAGCTTCTCATCTGTGCTGGCCGTCGCGATAATCTTGGCCCCGACGCTCTTGAGCATCTGCACCAGCAACGTGCCCACGCCACCCGCCGCAGCATGCACCAGCGTCCACTGGCCAGCCTTCACTTCACCCGCCTCGCGAATGAACGTCCACGCCGTCAGGCCCTGCAGGAAGATCGCCGCGGCCTCTTCACTCGACAGTTGATCGGGAATGGCAATGACCTTTTCGGCGTCCACTGCGGTGAACTCTGCGTAAGCGGCTGAAGGGGCGCCGGCCATGTACGCCACGCGGGTACCTGGAGCGAAGCCTGAGACGGAGGCGTGCGCGGCGACGACTTCGCCTGAAGCCTCACGGCCCATGACCAGAGGCATTGAGGGCGCAGGGTACAGGCCGGAGCGGAAGTAGGTGTCGATGTAATTGATGCCGGCGAAGCGGTTCCGGACGAGCACTTGGCCTGCGCCGAGGGCGGGCACGGGGATCTCTGCGTACTCAAGCACCTCGGGGCCGCCAATCTTGGAGATTTGGACGGCCTTCATGGTTGCTGGGATGGGAGCCATTTTGGTGGTGGAAAATGTTCTGGTTGATGGTGATGACGGACTTGAGTGAGACAGGACTTGTAGTAGAGACAATGAGGGGGAGGGGCGGCTGAGGGGCAGATGAAGTTGACGATGAGGGGCAGCACTGAGGGACTGGCGAGAGGCTGCTGCTTGCCTTATAATTGGCCTTGCAGTGAGCCTCTGGAGGGGACGAGACGCAATGGCAATTGATCTGGACATTTGAATGTCGATGGTTTTAGGTGATAACTCAACCGATCATCGGCGATATCGAGTTGACTGCCGAGGGTATCCCAGTGTATTAATAATAGTAGCTTGAGAGAGCCTATGTTAAGCGCAAGGCTTATAAATTGACGTACAGGGCGCAAGAGCCCACTGTATTGGACCCTTATCCACAAGTTTCTAGCGACAAACCACAGAGTGTAAGTGAAGAACCTCACAAATAAGAAAGAAGAACACTGGCCTCTAATATGTATTCTTTTCCTGTACATGTCTCTTATGACGAGTAAAGTGTAGTAAAATCGAGTTATTGACGAATGTACCATTATGGAATTTGTAAAAGTCTTGTGAAAAACTACAACAAGCTCTCCTTTGGCCTTTTGGGTCTATCTTATGCGCGGTCTCCTGCTGATTTTCCAAAAAGGCAACTTACCACGATCCCTCAGATAATAACCCGGAACGCACATTTTCGGAACAGCAACCTATGAAAACAACAAACACCAATGCTATTGCTCCCGCTCTAAAAAAAAAAAAAAAAAAAAGGACTCTTCGAATGTTTCTTTTCTTTCTCTTTTCTTCTGTTCCACTCTCTTCTCTCAGGTGTAAGTCCAAATGAGTCTAATTGAGAATAGTCGCTAAAGAGAGAAAAGAAGATAAGCTCGATAGCAGCTATCAAGCGCATATAAGAGCGAAATCATTGAATATCCTTCTCATCATATACATTAGTAACAAATTCCAGGATTCAAGACCGGGCGACAAATTTTATAATTCCATATCAGTACAGAGCGCGGCCGGCCGGCCACTGTACATCGCAGAACTCTCTATATCGGCCTGACCAACTGCAAGTCATGCGGCTTGCCATCTTTTCCTTTGAGATAACTTTGGAGCAGGCATATTCTCCCGTAACATTTTCTGCAAACTCCAAATCCATTGAAATAGGGGCCAACGCATTTCGCTGCGAGTTACAATACAGTTTCGACCCTAACTTTGTACATATCCAATTTGCAGCGGGCCTACCTTGCATCTTTACAATCGCTATGCCCGCCGTTTTTTATATGCATCCCTCGCAAAGTTCACCCGCTGGGTGTCACAGCGGTCGACAATTGAAGGCTAACCAAATTGAGAGCTGAATCGATGACCAGTTGCACCATCATAGTTCCGAAAACCAAAGCAGGTAGCACCTACAGAGACCAAACGACCGGCATATGAAAGGGACAAGGGCCAGATGTGGGTAGATGTATTAGCGAACTCCTCAATAAAGCACCTGTTTCCATGTTGCTATGCGGGCAGCGCCTGCTCCCTTAGCCTCAAGAGCGCGTCTCATTTCAACTGGTAGCATCTGCGGCAATGACTCGTCTTAAGATAAAACAGATCGTACGGTCGTTGCGGAAGACGGAGGGTTCATCTACGCAGGAAGCCGCCACCCACGAGATATTCGACTATTCTACTGTACCTCTCAGCAGCGCCACTGAAATCAGATTGCTCAGCTTCCCCGATTTGGACAACGGAGAGCTCCTCAAGTGCAAGCTGAGCACCTTCGATATCAACAAAGCACCGCCGTTCGCAGCTCTCTCATACGTTTGGCACAATCCTCGCTTCAAGTCAAGAGTCAGTGTGCCTTGTGGCGATGAGAATCAAGCGTTATCCGTCCTAGGCAATCTCTACGATGCGCTAAAACATCTGGTGCAGCAGTCCACCTCAGCATTCAGGGTGTCAGGTCTAACCTACCTCTGGGCCGATGCCATGTGCATCGATCAATCTAACTTGGCCGAACGTGCGGCTCAAGTACTTCTCATGAGACAGCTCTACCAGAAAGCGCAAAGCACGTATATATGGCTCGGCTCGGACCAGTCTACGGCAAACGCTTTCTCGCTTCTGTCTGACATGGCAGCCGCTCGGCTGAAGTACATGGAAGCGGGAGATCATCGCATATTTACCGAACTGTCGGATGAAGAAACAAGCAGATACGGAATGCCTTCCTTGGCTGATAGTCGATGTTCTGATCTGCGGTCCCTACTGGGAACGGGTTGGTTTACGAGGACCTGGATAATTCAGGAACTTGCTGTATCATTCAACCCGATTTTAGTATGTAGCACTGAATGGTTCCAGTGGGAGGTCCTCGACAAGGTCCTACAATTTGCAATAGAGATATCGGATCCATTGGTGTCAATGGCCGGGCTTTACCAAGCCTATGATCTCAATCATATACGGACCAAGGTACAAGCCGGCGATTTACCAGATATACTGGAGCTCTTGTCCTTTGCGCAACGATTCGATGCCACTGATCCCCGTGACAAGGTCTTTGCTTTGGTAGGTCTTGCAAACAATCGTTATACGGCTGCTCAGAGCGTGCACCCGAATTACACGAAGTCTGCCCAGGATGTGTTCCTTTCTACAGCTTTTGAGCTCCTGCTATTTGACTACGAGAACTACCAAGACATGGCGCTCTTGCGGCTGAGCCGAAAGTCCTCGAAGCAGACCGTGCCGAACTTGCCATCGTGGGTCCCCGATTGGGCGCTGGGTCAAAAGTCCATCTCAGTGTCAGACTTGATAACTTCAAATGTCTCTCCCAATCCGGATATCAATGAGCATGATCAGCAGATTCGCAGTACATTTAAAGCAGCTTCTGAACTTGGCTCGCCAGGGGAAGCGCAAAAGCTCGTGCTCTCGCCAGACGGTCTAAGACTACGGGTTTTCGGCTACACGATTGCACAAGTAACGCGCACAGGACCAATCTATGAGAATGTTCGAGGACAGGGCTGGCTAGCCGCCCTGTTTGTGCCCCAGAGGCTTCATGCAGTCTTAAACGAATGGATGAAGATGTGTGAGAGCGATGCTACTGTAAAATTAGCTGGTAACGTAGATGCCTTGCGCAATGCTCTCACTGTAGGGCGTCTGATTCATGCAGACGACGCATGTAGCATTTGTGCGGCAAGGCGACACGATTTTGACGTATGGTGTAGACTGCGACAACGCTTTCTCAATCTGCCGGCGTTCAACGTGCTGTCTCCATTACGTATGTTGATGGTGAGCTGGAAAACAATGGGGCTGACAGATTCTCCCAGCTCGCAGGATGAGATGGCCTCATACTCTAGGACATGGACACTCCTCAATACTCTACTCCTTGGACGCCGCATGTTCCGTACTGCCAAAGGAGAGATAGGCTTGGGCCCGCCATTGTGTCGGAAGGGAGATCACATATTCCTTGTCGCGGGCTGCAGAGTGCCGCTCATATTGCGGAGAGCCGAGGGGTCAGGCTTTTGGGAATATATTGGCGACTGCTATGTGGACGGGGTGATGCAAGGTCAGCAGTTCAGACGGCAGGATTGCGAGGAGTTGTGGCTTGTTTAAGATGATCTGCTGCAAGTCACAGATCAGCGGAATGTAAAATTTCGTACAAAATAAAATGCCAGAAGGTCTATAACCCCTTTATGGCCTGATTTTGACTCAATGTTACGAGAGATTGGTTCAAGAAGGCAGAAAAGCTTATCTCAGAATACTCAAGGGATTTTTCCCTCTCGTCTATGAGGATCCCTGGCTGTGAAAGAAACAGGTCGACAATGTTAGGAGACCACTCTCCTCTTGCTGCTTTCATTAGGACTATTTCGCCCTGGTGCTCTTGTGCGTTGATCTTAGCACCACCTAGGATCAGAAGCCCAAGGCATTCTTCCAATTTAGTGACTAAAAGAGGTGTTTCGTCGTTACGATTACGTTTCCCCAGATCAATCATCTTGCGGTGCTCTAACAGTACTTTGACGGTCTCAGGATTCCCTCGTCTAGCAGCAGCATACAAAGGAGTGAGCCCAGAATATTTCGTGCATGTACTCTAAGGTCTGCGCCGCCCTTAATCAGTATACACACAGTATCTACGTATCTGCGTCCGATCCAAGTTCTGCCGCGTACATTATTGCGCTCCGGCCATACTTATCAGGTAGATATCCATCGACATTCCTATCAATAAGTAGCGCAAATTTCAGCAGCTGGAAGTCTTGTGGCTTTTTCCCGTCATGTGTCAGCTCTATCGTTTGAGGCAGCATCTGCCTCTTCATCCAAAATTCGATATTGGCGGCAATGGCGGGTTGATACAAACACCATATTGGATGAGGCGAAAAATTGTGTCGACAGTAGCGCAGGTGTCGTCATATCGCCAAACTCAGAACTTTTGGCGACTTTTGATAGTGAAGAGTACAATATCATGATATGGAGTGCAGAAAGCGGCGAGTGCATTCAGTTACTCAAACGAGGCGATAAAGATAGCCCACCTGTGGAGCCTGTCTTCTCTCCTAATTCAAAGCTTCTGGCATGCGGAGAGGATAGTACTGGCGATATTCGTGTCTGGCGTATTAGCACTGGAGAGTGCATCCACATATGTAAAGGCAGTGGCTCTTATGAGAAGACAGCAGTCTTCTCGCCCGATTCGAATATCGTTGCATTCATACGTTCACCGGACAATGTCTGTGTCTGGCATATTAGCACTGGTAAGTTTAGTCGCTTGTATGGCTGCACAGGCTCAGATGCAGTTTTTTCAGATGATTCAACATACCAATTTATAAACGAAAGCCATGCGTTACAGATACAAGTCTACTGCATCGAGTTTGGCCAGTACCTGTATTAATACACGTGCCAGGATAAAGAGAAAGGCCGGATTCGCAAAATGATAATTTCTCCCGACTCAAAGTATCTTGCCTTGGAATTGGAAGACAAACAAGAGGTGCAAATCTGGGATTGGCGCACGGATAGCTGCATTTCCTCGTTTAATTGTGTTTCAGTTTCTGCTCATGATATTGAAAGCCTTGTTTTTTCTTCTGATTCGACCACTTTTGCAGCCATCTGCAAGGTGTCTGGTGGATATGAAGCACAAATCTGGGGAGTTGCAACCAGTCTTTGCTTGGCTTGCATTGCAGTTAAAGACGACGACTAGTCTCAGTGGTACAATGACCCATCATCACTTGACCCAGCAGAGGGCTTTATTGATACCTTTTGTGGAACTTTCTTTCGAGAAGAGTCGTTGTGGAACACTGCGACAAGACTCTGCAGTCGATAACCCATTTACCTTGTGGGGATCAAGGAGAAACTCTTTGGATGTATCTTGGAAGCGAAAAGATATGCTTCATTACATGCGACCTCCGTTCGCCTTATGAACCTATTTGCAAATCAAGTTCCGTAATAGCGTACGTAAACGAGTTTTCACAACTCACTATCGTTAGGTTACCTACTGGAGAAGAAGAAGAGGAAGACGAGAAGGGGGAAGACGAGAAGGGGGAAGACGAGAAGGAGGAAGAGGAGGAAGAGTCAGACTGGTACTGGAAGTTTCAACACAGCAACAAAAATTATCTACCTACGGTAGCACAATGCACGCCTTATTGTAAGTAGGCCAAATTTATATAAATAGAAGTAGACATGGATTTGGGGAGTCGCGACCGAGCACCCCAGTGGTGGGTAATCTTGTGATTCTACAGCTAATTCAGATTCTGTATTGCTTTTGCTGCTACGTCAATTATTCTTTAAATTTATTGAATAGATTTATAAAAACTGAATGCCCTCTTAACCTATAGTTAGGACATAAAAACACTGAAATTGAGCGTTAAATAGTATTTCACCTGGTGTAAGTAGCTATGTAGATTATAATTACCAAGTACCTAGTACACAATGATAAATATCTTGTGCTACTAGGCAGGACATTAATACCATTTTTCTTCTAATATCTTTGTCTCGATTTATCTTATATATCTTGAAAACTTCTTGCCTAAATAATCCTATGTATTATCTATCTGGTTTTGCACAACTGCAACTCGGTGCAAATGTTAGGCATGCCTAAGAAGTAGTGCCCCGCTAGGCCCGCATACAGTACATACATGTGGAACATGGTCAATTGCAGCCAAGCTTTACCCATCAAATCTCGAGCAATAATAGTCTAGACATTACTTTCTCTACATTACCGCGAACAGCTTCTACAAAATCCTCACTGAGTTATCCAAAAGATGCCACCTAGACAACCTCTCAAAAGCTTCTTAGCTGCCGCCCGATCTGCTTTGACGGCGCCCCCAGCTCAGAGACTAGGGCCTCTAACCTTTGTCATCGGGAATGAATCCGCAGGTACCTATCAATACCATATCTTTACTTCGCTTCAGGTAAACCGCTAATCATCATAAGATCTCGATTCTCTCTGCTCTGCCGTAGTTTTGGCATATCTCCGCTCCAACTCTCCGCCTCATGCCCTACACATTCCCCTCTCAAACATTCCCAGGTCCGACCTCATCCTGCGAACAGAGATGACAGCCGTCCTAGAGCGCTCTGGACTCTCTCCCGCAGACATACTTACGCTGTCCGAACTGCCTGATCTCAAACCCGAAGACACGCGGTGGTTTCTCGTGGACCACAACGCCTTGACGGGCAAGCTGCAGAGATTTCAGTCCCAAGTCATTGGCTGTATTGACCACCACGTCGATGAGGGTGTGACCAGCCCTGATGTCAAACCTCGTCTCATCGAGCCTTGCGGAAGCTGCATGAGCCTCATCATCGACGAGTGCCGCGCGGCGTGGGATGCATTCCCCTCTTTGGAGACTGAAGACGCCACCGTCGCTGAGGATGATAACCTTGCGAAGCTCGCTCTTGCGCCTATTCTCATAGATACACTCGACCTGAAAGAAGAGCACAAAGTAAAGCCAAAGGATATCAGTGCAGTGGAATACCTCCATACAAAAATCCAATCTCATCAATTCAGCCAAACTAGTTTCTTCCAGGAAATCACCGCCGTAAAGGAAGACATCGCACAACTTAGCTTCTACGACATCTTCCGTAAAGACTACAAAGAGTGGGAAGAATCAGGCCTCAAGCTGGGCATAAGTTGCGTTGTCCAAGATTTTGACTACTTACTCGAAAAGGCCGAGAAGCCCAGAGTCCTCATCGACGAGCTGGCTGCGTGGGCGAAAGAAAGGAAGCTTGACGTGGCAAGCATCATGTCCACGGCAAATCCAGGCGGGGAATTCCAGCGTCATCTTCTAGTTTGGGGGATGACGGACAGAGGAGTAGCGGCCGCGAACAATTTCCCAGCTATTGCGAAGGGATTGCAGCTGGAACAATGGAAAGATGGATTATTAGATGGCGATGATGGTAAAAGAAAGGCGTGGAGACAGAAGGATTTGTCGGCAAGCAGGAAGCAGGTCGCGCCATTGCTCCGCGATGCATTGAAGAGTGTTGATCAAGCGTCTCAGTCACAGCTATAGAGCATGTAGAATAAAGCACGTGGGACAAGTCTTCTTCCCGTCCCGTACCAAGATGTGCATATATACATCGTGTCAATTGTATTATATACAAATGATTCTATAGTACATGTATCAAACGTGAGAACTCAATGGGAGCGCTAAATATCGTACAGCGATTAATCCTTTCGTGTAGTAAGGTAGTTATTGTTACATGGGCTCATTCCCTTTTTTGACCCCAGCCTTACATCCCAATGCCCGTTAAAAAAGATACGTAACTTCTTGTTGAATATGCGTTATTTATTCTAAATATCATTGGACGGCATCCCTCCAGATATTTTGCGTAGTGCCTCCGCTCTATGTGCTCGGGCCTGCTCTCCAGCGTGATGGTGCCGCAGGTTTTCAACTTCTCTCAAGACACGCAAAAATTCTCGATGCATCAACTGTCGTTGGCCCAAAACATCCAATGAGTCTTGTGGTGGAGGATGATGCAGCAGACTCTCGGCACCAGGGTCCGCGACTAATATGCATGCTTTTAATGACATATAGAGTGTTCCAACCGGCCAGATTTGGGGCTCTTCTTTGAGCATCTCAGGATACACCCAGCGCAATGCATCGGTGCATAGGTTTCTATCGCCAGTAGAAGCCAAGACGCGATAGGCAAGCTCATAGAGTTCCGGCGATCGAGGCGTTTGAAATCGAGGCGGTATGCGGAAAGCGTTCCAGAATCTGTCCCAGTCGAGTTGATGCGCATACGCCGTCATGAGCCGCAAGACTTGTTCATTACTTAATGTATTTCCTTTTCTGTTGGACAAAAGATATTCGATATTTGTTTGTGCTAGTTGTAGCTCTTCGCCGTATGCCGGAGAAGTGACAATGCTCTCAATGAGCGTAATTAGCCACTCTTGAGAGATGACGGAAATTCCACGCTCTTCAGCTACCAGGTTAAGCTGATCTACAAGAGCTAGCCTCTCTGACGCTGTGTCTCCCCCAGCTGCTGGGGCTTGAAATACTGCGGAGATGAGACTTTGAATAGTTTCTCGGCTTACAGGAGTTCCAGCGACCTGAAAATCGTGTATATGTCGTCGCAGCGCATTCAGATCAAAGGAAGGGGTGCCCGGCTGATCTTCTGTTACTAGAGTTTCAGAATCAATTGCAGTCGCCTGAGACTCACTACGCTGAGTACGAACTTGAAGGCGTCGTGCCATGGTTGAAAACTGGCGTTGTTGTTGAGAAGCTAGTTTCAGCTTCTGCCACTGGTGGGCGGAAGGGTTATCGGGCAGCTGGATTCTTGATGAGACCAAAGCCTCAATTTCTGAGGAGTCTGATGACATCTTCCCTTTCACTCTCTGCATCTCCTCGAGATTCCGCTTCAATATGCCCCTCCACAGCGTTTCCAAGTCAAGTTCATTCCGCCTCGACTCCGTCATGCATTGGACGACGACGGTTGTCCCCGTCAGCGGAGCGCCAAACCCTGAAAATCGCCCACTTTCGTCGAAATTTGAAGACTCTTGTACTCCTTGGTCATGCGCCGCGAAATTGACACAGACCCATCCCGTTGAGATACCATTGTCAGCGCCAGGCAAGATTGTAGTGTTGGTACCAAGCATCTTTGCCTTTTTCCTCAGTCGGCGGAGTTTCGTCTTGAGTTCACCTGGCCCGATCAAGCCGTCCGCTCGAGCGCCCACTTGGTGATTCCGTCGTAGCCATCGTACAAAACGCCCTGCAGAAACGTGCAGATGTCTTTCACTTCGCGCTGTCCCAAATATCATGATGAGGTTGGGACCAAGCGCAGCAGGCGGATCAAGGTCGCGCAGATCAAGCATTGTCAAATCATCCAGTCCCATGTCTTCGTATATGTATTTAATCATCGGCTCGAGGAGGTGAGGAGCACCCTCAGGCACTTTTGGCAGCGATGCGATATGCTGGAGCGGAGCATGTTTTGGCGGCTCAACATCCAGAAACCACGGGTTATCAGGGTCGTCATCATCGCAAGCGTTGTTTTCGATTTCCTCCTCGAGTATCTGTTGCGCGATATCCGGCTTGGCTTGTGTGTCTTTTTCTTTTTGCGCAGCGGTCCCAAACTGCTGGCTTAACGGAAAAGTTCGCAGTATTGCGCCGGGCGTAGGCCTCATCCCCCGCGCCGCTGATTGCCCAATGGCCGGCAGCGGCCTAGACAAAACAGCCCTCAGGATGGCATTTCGACAGCCGCAGCACCCCAGCGCCGCAGTCACCGGGCGAGTAATCATCTCTGCTCCCTGAAGCCCGCTGAAGACGAGGATGATGCTGCACAAGCGAAATTTCCGGATACGGCAGCGCTTGGCTCTATAGAAAAGCTCCCGCGGTGGCGTTGGTGGGGCTCTCACTCAAAAGCGCCATCTCCACGTGACAACTTGGTCAATTCAGCCAATCATATGCGGCGGACAATGTCGAGTGAGAAAATCTTTTTGGCAGCTTCGGTGGGGTGGCGCACTATGAAACTTCTTATCGTTGCAAACTCGATACTGGAGGAACATTTTGTTCCTAGCCAGCCCAATTTCTCTCTGTTTTCTTTTCATGCTGGAGGCTGCTTATTTCTACTCCAGTTGCTCTTTTGCTTGTGTATATCTCGACCGTCTTCATTGGCGGTGCGATTGATATCCCTGCATTTTAAAATGCTGCCGAGGCACGCGGGCCGCAGCGCCTCGATACATCATGCCACTGCTTTGAGATCAATTCGAACATCCTCAAGGCTCCCGGCTCTTCAAGCCTGCATATCGACTCTCAGCCCGCGAGGAGATACAACAAAGCACTTGCGACCATGGCGTCGAGGGCTGGACCTTGGCTTTGGCTCTCACGAGCGAACCCTCGCCACAGCTGTTGACGACTTGAAGCTGGAGGGAATGCCATATAATCACATCTCAAACCCATCAATACCACCTTTCCAGGCGCCACCACCCCCATTCGAGCTTCGACCCTTCAATCCATCTTCTCCTCTGACAATTCCTGAGCCTGGTCCTCCCAAACCTGCCTCCAAGATGAACACATACGGCATCCCGGGAGAGCCAGAAGACATGTTCATGGTGTTTGATGCATGCATCAAAGTAGGCAAATTGGAGAGAGCTGCTCTGGTATTAAAGCGCCTCAGCTCCCTGGGATCGATATCTGACGAGGAGCGAATCATCCTCAACAACAAGTATCTGAGAGCGTCCCTCAGTCAGATGCGAACGAATCCCGACCGAAGCCAAGCTGAGCAGCTCCACAAATGGTACGAGCTTCAGATTAGAAGCAAAAACTTGCCACACACGGCCGAAACGATTGCCTGCATGTTAAAAGCGTCTCTACTCTCCGAACGAGGCGCCAGATTAGACCGCCTAGTGAAACGATACATGGGCATGGCCCCAGACGAAGCGGGACTGCGAGTCCTCAGCATGGACGAGATTTTAAGCGATCAGGATCTTGCAGTCATCACTGAAATTTGCCCAACTTACAACTTTGCGGCAGATGAAGGAGGCTTGGAAGATATGACACTTATGTCTGAGAACCTCCATGAGTCAGAAGCCTCGCCTGCTCTTGCTACCGACTTAAGCCAATCTGCTGATTCAACAGCAGCCCCGGAGCTAATTCCAACACCACAACGAGGCGAGGGACTGAACACACTAAAAAAAGGCCTAGGACTCTTATTGGGACTACAAGACGTTGACATCTCGAAGCTTCCTCATTCTGATCAAATGGATATTCAACTTCAGCTGGAAAGAGATTCAATTAGCTCAGCTATTGAGAAATGGCGGCTTGATAACAAGACTCTACAGAAGCGGGGGGTTAGCACAGCCTTGGCGCCATCTACAAAAGAAGGTTCCATGTCACAGAACATGGCGTCGTGGATGAGCGTTATGGAAACCCGCATCGCCCAAGAATTGAGACTGATTGAACAATCCGAGGCAAAGAAGTCGAAATCGGATTGGGATCTAACAAGGTGCATTTATGGCCCGTTCATCCAGCAGGGCGACCCAGCGCGTCTAGCAGCCGTAACAATTCTCTCCGTCATCAATATTGGAACTGTTTTAGGTGTCGAAAAGGGTATTCCCATCAGCCGGTTGATCACCCACATTGCGAAGGCTGTTCAGGAAGATACTGAGATGTATCAGAAAGAATTGGCTGAGAGAAAAGCTCGACGACAGCGTAAACTCAAGTTTGTCGGAGATAAATCCAAAGACAAGGCAGATGCCAGCGAAGACGCCAAGACGCCCTTACTCGATACAGCGGAACAGGAGCGTACCCTTGAGGAAAATAGCAAGAATCCTTGGACTCTGCAGATCAAGGCCCAGGTCGGCTCGATTTTGCTACAAATGCTGATAGAATCAGCCAAGATTAATGTTGTGGCAGAGGGCTCGACATCCAAAGAGCTTATTAGCCAATATCAACCTGCTTTCAGCCATCAGACACTACTTCGAAAAGGCAAAAAGGTCGGAGCTTTGTTTTTCAACAATCACTTGATCGAACAGCTTAAGCGAGAACCTGTCGGCGACTTCATTGCCAAACATCTACCCATGGTGGTCGAACCCAAACCTTGGTCTTCCTTCACTGAAGGCGGATTTCTGGATTGCAAAACGAGCTTTGTCCGAGTTAAGCCAGGCGATGTCGAGCAAAAGCTGTACAGCACAGCAGCGATCAAACGCGGAGACATGGACCAGGTATTCAAGGGTCTAGATGTGCTAGGTAAAACTGCATGGGTGATTAACAAGGATACTCTGAATGTCATGATGGAGGCATGGAATAGTGGCGAGGAAATCGCAAACATACCACCTCTGCATCCGCACTTTGACGTTCCCCCAGAACCAGATTCTTCAGCGGACCCTCTAGCACGAAAGTCTTGGATTAGGGCCGTAAAAGCGATTGAAAACGAGCGATCTGGTTTACATTCTCAGCGCTGTTTTATGAATCTGCAGTTGGAGATTGCACGAGCGTTCCGCAATCAGACGATATACTTCCCACACAATGTCGACTACCGAGGACGAGCATATCCAATGCCCACATACCTTAATCATATGGGTGCCGATCATGCGCGATCCATTCTCAAATTTGCCAAGGGCAAAGAACTGGGCGCACGAGGCCTGCGGTGGCTGAAGATTCATCTCGCTAACGTTTATGGCCTGGATAAAGCTAGCTTCGACGAGCGCGAGGCGTTTGCAAATGATAACGTGGCTAACATCATCGACTCAGCGACCAACCCTTTGAAAGGCAGCCGATGGTGGCTCAAGGGAGAAGACCCATGGCAATGTCTTTCTGCGTGCTTCGAACTGAAGGCTGCGCTTGAACTCCCCGATCCAACAAAGTTTGTCTCAAATCTTCCAGTTCATCAAGACGGCACTTGCAACGGACTTCAGCACTATGCGGCTCTTGGTGGCGACACGTGGGGAGCGAAACAGGTTAATTTGGAGCCTGGAGAGAGGCCTGCCGACGTCTATTCAGCAGTGGCCAGTCTAGTGAAGGAGGCGATCGCCAAAGACTTGGAGGCCGAGAACCCATTTGCCAAAGCGCTAGACGGAAAGATCACTCGCAAGGTTGTTAAGCAGACTGTGATGACAAACGTATACGGCGTTACATTCTCAGGAGCAAAGAAGCAAATATGCAAGCAAATTGACGCTTTGTATCCTAACCTAGGTAAAGAGTGCGGCATTCCTAATTTGCTATTGTCGACATATATCGCCAAACAGGTCTTTCAGGCCCTTGCGACCATGTTCCGAGGTGCTCACGACATTCAATACTGGCTTGGAGAGATTGGAGGGCGTGTGTGCCGCGCCCTGACTCCAGCCCAACTACAACAAATCGTGGATTCATACGGCGAGGGAGAGGGAAGCACCCCTCGCTCCTCCAGGTCCAAGGCAAAGCCGTCTTCCGGGAAAAAGGTAGAATTTGACGACCTCGTTCAGCAGTTCCGGTCCTCAGTCGTTTGGACGACACCCCTCAAAATGCCTGTCGTTCAACCTTACCGAAAGACTACAGCACGAGAAATCAAGACATGTCTTCAGGCTGTCATATACCCTATGAGCGACCAAACGGATCCTGTCAATAGGCGGAAGCAGCTTCAGGGCTTCCCTCCTAACTTCATCCACTCGTTGGATGCTAGTCACATGTTGCTGTCAGCACTGGAATGCGACGCCCGTGGACTCGACTTTGCTGCCGTGCACGATTCATTCTGGACACATGCCGGAGATCTCGATGTTATGAATGAGGTCTTGCGCGAGGCCTTCATTCGAATTCACGAAGAGGATGTGGTAGGCCGCTTGGGCGCTGAATTCGAAGCTCGCCACCAAGGATCAATCTACCTCGCAAAGATTGATCCCGATACCCCGGTGGCTAAGAAAATCAAAGAATTACGCAAGAAGAGCAACCTTTCTCCAAAGGAAGAGCTCCTTCTTGAACACAAGCGTAACCAGCTGAAGCTTTCTGGCAATCCCTGGGACCTTGAGGCTGCTCAGCAGATCGTCACCCCTGCTTCGATATATGAAGACATGATGGCCGCTGAGGTCGACATGGATATCCAAGAAGATGCTAAAGATATTGGCTTGGGCGCCATTTCGGAAGACGAGGCTAACAGCGTTGTCGATGAGGACATGGAGGCTCAAACCGAAACGTCTTCTGAAGTCCTAGAGCTAACTAAGCGACTCATGGACGACATGAAAACATCATTCTTTGAGGCTCACATCGCGAAACCGAAGGCTTCCACTCGCAAGCAGAAGAAGATGCCTCTTCCGGTTTGGTTGCCGCTGACTATCCCAAAGGTTCCTGAGAAGGGTGACTTTGATGTCAAGCGTTTGAGAGAAAGCAAGTATTTCTTCTCATGAAAGGCGCATTTCTTACTACGCATCTCTACTTTTCTTGGTCTACTACAATGTATAATGAAATATGGGTGTTTTGAAAATAAAAAGGTGGAAAGCAGAGGAAGGGGCAAGGAAGGGGGGTGGCGTTGACATTTCTGCATCTATATGGCGTTTATTTGTGTGCTTAAGAACTGGAGTTTATTTTTGAAAGAAAAAGGGTGGGCATTTCTAAGCGAATTGTATACAAGATATATATGTATGATAGGATTCATGAGGGGGGAGTAGATAAGTGTATCGCGAGAGTGGCTCGTGGATGCAATACCTACATAAAACATCCCATCACCATGGCCTAGCCATGATTGAAACATTAAAACCAAAATAAAATTAAACAAACAAATTTAAAACTAACTACCACTCCATAGTAGAATCCAATCATGTACAGTAATTCATGTATTGTTTATGGTGTCAACTCCTACATAAATCTATTTACCGAACAACAGCACCCTTCAAAGTCTTGACTGTGCAGACACCACCACTCTCGGTAACCAGCTTACCAACCTCGGTCTTGCCCAGCTGCTCGACAACACTAGCATCAAAAGCAACCTCAAGACCGTCAGTAGTAGTGAATCCAGGCTGGAACAGCTCCCAAATCTTCTTCTTAGGGTTCAAAACACCCTCAGGCTCGCCCTTCCATCCCTCAAAGTAGACTCGCTCACCAGCCTTAGAGCCCTCAGGAGGAGTGACAAGCTCAACGGGGCCCTTGTGGTCGTCAACCTCACCCTCCTTGAGCTTGGGCGATGCGGCGAGAACCATGGCGCAGGACTTGATGCCGCGCATCTTGACGGGCTTAAGGTTAGCCACAACAACAACTTTGCGGCCCTGCATCTCCTCGAGGGGAACAAGGCCGTTGAGGCCGGAGCAGACGGTTCTACAGATCTGGCCCTCGTACTCGGTGGTGTCCTCGCCGGCGGGGTCGCCCATGGCAATGGTGGAAACGAAGAGGGAGTCGGCATCGGGGTGGTTGATAGCCTTAAGGATGTGGCCAACACGAAGATCGATCAGGCTGGGGGACAGAGGAGCAGCAGCAGCGGGAGCCTTCTGGGGCTTAGGGGCCTTTTCCTTCTTCTCCTTCTTGGGCTTGTCGCCGCCAGCACCGCCAGCCACAGCGGCCTTGGCCTCGCCAACAACCTCCTTGGCCTTTTCCACAACCTCCTTTGCCGTTTTCTTGGTGCGGTCGGCGATAGTGGCCTCGCCGCCTCCAGTGCCGGCAGCAGCAGCAGCAGCCTTCTCCTTCTTGAGGCGCTCCTTTTCGGCCTTGGCATCAACGGGAGGCTTGACATACAAGACCTCGTCCTGGTTAACCTGGACCTTTTGCTCGTCCTTCAGCTCCAGGCCAAAGACGGCAGCGTTCTGGACGAAATCAACATGGCGCACAATGTTGGGGTATCCCTTCTCGCCAGTGCGCTCCTCGGGCGTCCACTTGGAAACAATAGGAGCGAGGGTCTCGTAGATGGCGACGTCGGCCTTGCTGGGCTTGCTGCCGAGGAGCGTGGTGCGGCTGGACAGGTGGCCATTGAGCGTCTCGAGGATCTCGGACTTGTTGTCGGCGGACTTGAGGCGCTCGGAGGTGGTGAGCCACTGCTGGATCTCGGCCTCCTCGGTGGGAGAGTACTTTTGGGAGCTGAGGGCGGACATTCTTGCGGCGAAGGAGCTGAAGCTGAAGCGAGAAGTCGGGATGATGGTGCGCTGGAATGATTGGGTGCTCTGAAAGGAGCGGAGGGCGCGACGCAGAAACAGCTTTGCGTTTCGGGGTGGGACGAAGCCGTGCGGTTGTGCGGGCTTCTTTTGTCTTGTTTTTATATGTTTTTGTGTTTGTATGAGTGGAGTGGAGTTGAGAGTCGAACAATTTTGAGTCACTACAAAAAATATGTCCGTGACTAGCGCTTAATTCTTACTTGCTGCAGGTAAAGCTGCAAGTAATGGCATGGATATTTATTCTACTATGATTACTACTACTACCTTCTTTTAACTGCCTACATAGATAAATCTGACAGATGCCCAATCAGAGCCCAATCATTCAATGTCATCCTTGAATAATCCCGAAAACCTCCACTGCATGCTTACAGGTAGGATTCTGCTCTTTTTTTTCTCCTTCTATAGCGGGGTCGATGATGGTGGGATGGAGGGGCAGAGCCTCGTTTCGATTCTCTTGTGGCGCATGCTCTGCTGTGGCGGCGCCTCACCAGCCTCAGACGAGCTGAAGGCTTTGACGCGAAATTGTTAAGAGCAGGCAGAACAAAGAGAAGCACTTAACGCGCAACGGCACGTGATCCCGCTACTCTTTCGCGTTTTCTGTACGTCACGGTCGCTGCGCCCTTCACGAATCGCCCTCTTTTTGAGATCGATCTGAGGGAACGGTGAGTGAATCGAGCATCGGGATTGCGGTGCGATTGGTCACTTTCTTTTCATCCAGTATATGCTGGCACACCTCATTGTTGGATCACGTTTCCTTCTTGCTTTGTTCCTGCATAAGCGCACATCTAAGCCTTTTTTCCCTTCCTCATTGGATTTTTTTTCGTTGTCGTTGACGCGTGCGTCTCTGGTGTGACGCTTTCTAGCATTTCGTGAATTATTGGCTACTCGGCTGCATCGGACGGGACTTGACCTTGGACACTGAGCAATATTTTCTGTGTGCAATAATTCTTTCTTGTGTCTTTCAATTTTTGAAAAGTATCTTTTGTATCATCATCGTTCACCATGGCGAATACCTCAGCGTCAGAAGTCGAGTCCATCATGTCAAACTCACGGGCGCCTACCACCGCGCCGAGCTCTCCGCCCGCGGATCCCTTCGATGACCAGAACGATGTTGGGCTCGTCGATGAAGACATCATCAAAGAGGAAGCGAGAGCACGATCTTCCAACAATGCAATGGAAGAGAAGCGCCGTGCTGCCTTGGTCAAGCAGCGAAAGAAGAAGAAGGCCGAGACAAAGTCTGAAAGAGAGGCCAAGGCACGAGAACTTGACGAGCTATTGCAGAAGAGCGCAGCCTTTAGCGACATCCTCACCAACAAAACGCAAGTTCTAGGCCGTGTTGGAAGTAGCCTGGACGGCAAGAAGCTTGGCGAGCACAACCTACAGATGGCTGCACAGCCAAAATGCATGGTTGGTGGTACCATGAGAGAGTACCAGCTAGAGGGGCTCACATGGATGTATGAGATCTGCTCGCAAGGCATGAGCGGAATTTTGGCTGATGAAATGGGTCTTGGTGAGTGATACATCTCTCTCATCTTCTCACTAATTCATGTACATTTTCTAACTCTTTGTAGGAAAAACGATTCAGACAATCTCGTTGATCGCACTTTTGCGCGAACAAGAAGATTATTTAGGCCCCCATTTGATCGTGGCGCCTCTGAGCACACTTTCAAATTGGATCGATGAATTCCACAAGTGGGTGCCATCAATACCAATCGTCATGTACCATGGAAATAAAGCCCAGAGAGAAGACATCTTTCAGAAGAAGATTATGGGCCATCTCAAGTCTGGCCGGCCTACTGCAAAATTCCCCGTCGTGTGTACATCATACGAAATGGTGATCAACGATCACCACAACTTGTCACGAATTAACTGGGAATTTATCATAATAGTAAGCGCTTCCTTCTCACTCTCTCTCAGCTCCAAATTCAGCGACTAACACTTTGGTACAGGACGAAGGTCACCGGATGAAGAATTCAGATGCCAAGTTATTTCAACACCTCCGTCAGTTTTCATCTGCAACTCGTCTGCTCATCACCGGCACACCTCTACAGAACAATCTCAAGGAATTGTGGTCATTGCTACACTTTTTGCTACCAAACATCTTTACAAACTGGGAAGCTTTCGAATCATGGTTCGACTTTTCGGAACTGGAAGATGAACAAGGAACTCAGCAATTCATTGAGGACCAAATGAAGCAGGATTTGGTGAAGAAGATCCATCTCATCCTGCAACCACTTCTACTACGACGTGTTAAGCAAGATGTCGCCGCCTATCTCCCCAAGAAAAGAGAATATGTCCTATTCGCTCCCATGACCAAAGAGCAGACAGATTTGTACAACGTGCTTTCCAACAAAAACATTGATACCAGGTCATATCTGGAGGATAAAGCGGTGGAAACGATCCAGAGCAAGGCTGCCTCTCAGGCATCTACTCGATCATCCACGCGAGCTTCGTCAAGAACAAGATCTACGACTAAAATGAGTGGCAGTAATGACAAGCAAGTTTCGCTACCCCTTCGAGAGAGCCCTAGAAAGAGATTTCAAGATCGGCCAGCGTCTCCTGCATCCAATGCTTTCAGCCTTATGATGGGCAAGCGGGGACCGGGACGGCCCCCTAAGAATGCCAAGCCCGACCCCGTTTCAACTCCATCACAGAAGCGGAAGAGTCCCCCAACTTCCATCAAGTCGGAAACAAAAAGCGCAAAGTCTAGTCGACAGTCAACGCCCCTAAGCGTACGCAGTCGTCGACAGGCTAATCGATCATATAAAGAAGCCGATTCTGACGAGGAAAAGATGTCGGATGATGAATTTGAGGCCAAGCTGGCCAATGAGATGGCCAAGGAGG
Organism: Trichoderma erinaceum; assembly: GCA_026401215.1. Taxonomy (NCBI): domain Eukaryota; kingdom Fungi; phylum Ascomycota; class Sordariomycetes; order Hypocreales; family Hypocreaceae; genus Trichoderma; species Trichoderma erinaceum. The sequence continues at coordinate 143,270 of JALIRY010000030.1, forward strand.
AGGAGGAGGAGGATTCCTCAGAGTCTTTGTCACCTGAGGACATGGAACTAGCTCAAAGCTTAGAGTTGGCCAGTATGTTTTCCCTTAATATATTTGATTACATGGATGCTAATCAACTATTAGAAAAGCAAATCGCCCGAAAGAAACTAGGAAATCCTCTAGCTCAAATGCGTCTTGTGTGCAATAGCCCGCACAATTTCTACAACCCATGGGCTGTGGCCACAGACATTCCTGTTGATGAGACGATTGTCACAGCGTCAGGGAAAATGCTTCTTCTCGACAGGCTACTCAACCATCTCTTCGAGAATGGTCACAAAGTGCTTATTTTCTCGCAATTTACCACGCAGCTTGACATTCTGGAAGATTATAGTGCAGAGCTACGAGGCTGGAAAGTCTGTCGCATCGATGGCAGCATTGCTCAGGCTGATAGACGTGAGAGCATCCGATTGTTCAACACTGACCCAGAATACAAGATTTTCTTGCTATCCACTCGAGCGGGCGGCCAGGGTATAAACCTCGCGTCGGCAGACACTGTCATTCTTTTCGACAGTGATTTCAACCCCCAGCAGGATCTGCAGGCCCAAGATCGAGCCCATCGCATTGGTCAAACACGACCCGTCATCGTCTACCGCCTCGCTACAAAGGGGACCGTCGAAGAGTCTCTATTGCTCTCTGCGGATGCCAAGCGACGATTAGAGAAACTCGTCATCCGCAAAGGTGGATTCAAGACAATGGGCCAAAAACTCAACGACAAAGAGGAGGACTTGGATCCTGAGACATTGCGAGCTTTGCTACTAAAGGATGGCCAAGTCTACGAGGCGTCTGGTGGAGACGAAATCCTAAGCGATCGAGACTTAGAAACAATCTGTGACAGGAGCGAGGAGGCCTTCGAGAAAGCAGCTAGGGGAGATGGCGATGCCAACGCAGATGCGTTTAGAGTTGTTGAGACGGGTGCCGATTCTATCAAGATGACTAGGAAAAGCTGAAGTGATTGATCTTGCTGAATGGACTTTTTATGGCTTCGAATGAGCGAATGATTTATTAGGTGTTAATGAGATAGAGTAGGACTAATTATATAACAACTTGCTTAGAACATGACTATTATATGACAATTTCTGATATACAAATTGACCATCATCACTTTCTATGACGGTTTTTACTAGGGAGAAGTATCATCGCTAGATGCTATGTGATACACACACGTATGTGCTGATCATAAGCGATAAAGTCAAGGGTAAGTGAAAGCGATGGTTCATAAGGCATAACCAACAGTTGCCTGTGTAAGCAGATTAACTTGGAATAAAAGTAGCTGCAGCTCAAACGAAGCATATTAGAAAGACACCAACAAGCAACCATGATTTAAATCCAAGAAACAATAATAGGTATATCAAACATCAAAACAAATACTTCCTGGATGTCATGACTACAACCCAAATACGCACGCTCTCCTAGAAAAGAAAAGAAAAACCACAAAAACAGTCCCTACGCCCAATGGAATGCAAGAAAGCTGTTTCCCCATATCCAAAGTCTCAATTCAGCTCCGTCACATAACCAATCTGCCTCCTAGGGTCCCCCGGCGCCGTCGGCGCATCCCCCAATCTCCTCGCCAGCTTGTCCTGACTCTCAACCAGCCTCCTCTGCGCCTCCAGTCTTCGCTGGATGCGCGACTCAGCCGCCACATCAATGCGCTCCAACTCTTCTCTCTCGCCTATGCGCATCTCGATGAGCGCGCGCGCATTACCCGCTCGCTCCGAGTTGAGCTTATTCTCCCACTCGAGCGCCTTTCGTTGTCTCGCTTCTTCGGCGTCAAGGTCGGATGCGGCGAGGGCACGTGAGCTTGCAAGCGTAGCCTCCGTTACAGCTCGCTGTTCAACGAGGCGGCGCTTGAAGGCGTCATTTGCGAGGCTCTCTTCGAGCTGTGCTTTGGCTCTGATGGAAGAAAGATCCTCAGACTGTAGTCTTCTACGGCGCGCGTCTTCCATCTCTGCCCTCTGACTCTGTATCTGTTGATCCACAGAGGCGATTTCTCGCTTCCTAGCCATTGCCATGGCGAAGTCCTGTGACTCTTCGAGTAGCCGCTCCGAGCGAGCTTTTCGAATGCGTTCTCGAACCTCTATGTCTTCTGGTAGCCCGACGGCCCCTTCAGGCTGTGCGCCTTCCTTGGCATAGTATACATCTGTTGCGCGACTGGCACGAAGAACTGAGAGGAGCTCATCGCGGGCGTCGTGTGACGACATAAACTTGGTTACATACGTCGTGGGTGAATATACAAATGTTTCGTCTGCATATTGGTTGGACGGCTTGTTGATGTGTTTCCACATACCACTCTTCAATAGCGCGCGAGTCGTGGCTACCGGGTCTGTCGAGTCAAAGCAAAGATATAGTATAGATTTGCCATCCAGTTTGATAGATAAATCGGACCCAGCATCCACCAAGAAAGTCATAACTTTCTGCATCCTTCGTTCTCGTTCTGGTGTCATGTCTCCAGCATCAGCCCCATGCAAACAAACTTCTCCAAGGGCGCTTCGGCCGTTGTGAAGCGGGCTGGGAAAATCAGGATCATGACCTGATTCCATGAGAACTTTGACCGCAGGGAGGTTGAGGTCTCTAGCGGCATTATGCAGCGACCCGTCATCCTTTGACGGGTCTGCGGCAAGGAGACTAGACATCATTTGAATAGCAACTTCACCACTCAGGTGTGTAACCATTGCCATTGGAGTTCTCCCAAGAAAGTCCATAGCATCGACGTCAGCCCCCTCTAGGAGAAGTATCTTTACAATGTCTGGGCGACGCTCTCGCACAGCCAGCATCAGGGGCGTTGTCCCTGAGATCTTGGTTCCGATATTCACTTTGGCTATAGTGAATGTTAGCATTATTCAGCTACTATTGATAACACTGCCAGCAGGATATTCGCCTATATAATGGAATAGCATTGTTGTTCACTTACCTCCGCGTTCCACCAAAATTTGAACCAGAGTAGTACTGACTTTCTTTTGCGGCTGTGCAATAGCCCATGTAAGAAGTGTCATTTCTTCTTCCTCTTCAATTTCTGGATGGAGCTTATAGAGCATAGATTGGTCATAGTAGTAACCTGCATCTAACAACGTCGTCAAAATAGTTGAAGAGCGAGGATATTGCGAAATGGCTCTCCCCAGTACCGGCATATGACCAGCACGTGTGGCCATTACATCGACACGGACATCTCCTTCGTGATAATCCGCAAATATTTGGAAAAATTCCAAGACAAAGTCCTGAGTAAGTTCAGAGTCAAATATACAGTGAAAAGCAAACGTGAGAGTTTCCGTGGATGGGTGGCAAGCAAGAAGTCTATGAGTCCAGTCAATGTTTGCTTGAGACGCAGCCAGTCGCAGTGGTTCTCCCTGCTGATAATTGACGTTTGGATCATGAGCAGTGAGAACGTTGAAGAACTGATCGGCAAGTTCCGTATTCCCATGGCTCTTCATGACTTGAACAAGCGCTTCACTCAAAGCGTCGCCTGTTGCTCCTTTACCAAGAAGCATATTTGCCGTCTCTAATCCAGATTGTGTAAACCAAGCGTCGAATTTTTCAGCCTTGAATGAATTGCTAAAGGCCATGTCGATATCATGCTGAGGAATATCAATCGCCAATAAGAGAGCTAGTGACGACGAAAGGGCCTTTTCCGCGGCGTCGATCAAAGTCTTGCATCCGTTGGCTAAAGGAGAAGCGCCATAGTCTAACAAGAGCTTTACTAATCTATCCTCAGAGTTTTCTTCGTTGACCGCATCATTCAGTGTAATATGAAGGTCTTCGGCAATAGGAAGGCCCGCTTTCATCAAGTCTTCGATTATGAGATACCGAGTGTCGCGGTTAAGGCTCCAGCACGCTTTGAGCGCCCGGATAAGTGTAGGGGGAGATGCTTTTTTCTGCAAAGGTCATACATTCAGCCAAAGTCAAAATATCAAGGCGTGGAAAAAAGGGGAGGGGGAGGGCTGTATTACCTGACTGTCACCTTCGCCCCACAGCCCAAGAAGGAGCTCTAAGTTCTTGATAAAAGCACTCCTTGTTGCCGCTACGACAGCCTCGCCGTTGGCATAATTCGGGTCCGCTCCAGCAACGAGCAACACCCTCAACAGGGCTTGTCCATCTTCTCCGTATCTTGCTGCTGACTCTAGCTGCGCATCAACGAGCTCCCCCTTGAGCCCTTTGCCGAGAATCTGTTCGAATATCATGGCTCGTTTATTCAAATCTCCAACCTCAGTAGCTGCTTGAAAACCTTCTTCCAGGGTCGTATTATTCACAGTCATATCTGTTCCCAGTAAGACTTTCAACACTTCGACAGATCCTCCGCGGCATGCTTCTATAACCGCTTGACCGTTATTCTGCGACATACTCGCGCCATGAGACATGAGAATATCGCCAAGTTTGACATCACCTTCACGAGCAGCAACAAGCAGGGCATTAGAAGCCGCAGTAGGTGATATCTCATAGGCTAAAAGACGCTGACACAAGGTATTCCTATTGGGGCGATTTTTTATGTCCATTGCGCGGGTCAAAGCCAAGCTTCTGTTGTCCATTGAGTGGTTGGCAGCTGTGAGCAAAATATCCGTCACATCTATGGACTCTTTTGATATAGCAAGAGACAAAGCTTCGCCGTCTGCAGTATCGGCTTTGCTTGCCAAGGTTCGTATCAGGCCAAAATCGGAGGGATAAGTCTTGATTGCATGTATCAATGCCCGGTTGACTTCCTGCGGGGAGACTCCAGCCTCAACCAACCTTTTTGACAACGTCAACCTATTCATCGCATCTTGCAACCTCAGCGCATGAGGCAGCGCATAGCCCAGAGACATTTGGTTTAAACGGCACCGAGGGCCAAACAGGAGATCAACGAGTTGAATCCTGCCTCCCATAACCGCATGGCACAGAGAGGCAGCTTTATACGCATTCGGATCGGCTCCCGCCTCCAGCAATATCTCAAGAGTGGTGAGCGGCGCTTGTTGTCGGCCCATATCTCGCGCAAGAAATTGTACTTCCTGAGCAAGGATGCCGTTTAATTCTTCTTTTCCTTCAGATTTCGGCAGCAGCACTCGCAACTTGAAAGTTTTCCCATCAGATGGCGGAATTGAAGCAAGACATTGTAGTGCTTTGGTGATCGTGTTGCCCGCTGGCTTTCCCAGATTGACCACAAACTCCAAAACCTTGGGATCAGGATTCTGAGTGGCTTTGGTCGCTATTGCGCCATCCAAAGCGTTGACATCCGCATTACCTTGCTGAAGTAACAGCTGGAGAAGAGACATATCAACGGGCTTTTCATTCAAGGTTTCCAGCAGTGCAGTTGCAATTTCAACTACACCGGAAGCAGCGCCTGCTTGAAACAACAACACCATCATGTCAAACCTCGCTCTATGGTCGTCGACTCGCATAACGTCGTGTGTTCGTGCCGCCGCTGTCTGTGGAGATGCCTTTTTCAACAACGGAACTAGAAGATTCACGTCTTTCTGTGCAATGAGAGAGGATAACCCAGCACCCTTGTTGAAATTTACATCAGCATCGTGTTGCAGGAGCAAATTGATGAGTGCCCCATCTCTCTTCGATCTATCCTCCCCGATGGCATCTTGAAGCGCAGCATGTAAGCTTGCTGCTGGCAATGATCTTTTGAGAAAGATTTCAGCGATGTGGTATCGATCTGCACCGGACAGTCTCATTGTAAGTGGAAAGGCGGCTGCCAGCGTATTGGCGGAAGCTCGAGCAGCCAAGAGTTTCCGTGTCAGCTCAATATTCGATTGGATAATCGCAGCACAAACCGCTCGTCCATTTTGATAATCGACAGACGCTACGGCGTGGCGACCACCGTTCATAGGCTTGGCACCGTTGGTTTGTGCCGTGGTAAAATAAGGGTTGAGAAGCAGCTCGGTTGAGTTTACATCACTAGCCTCAACCGCGTCGATAAGAGCTTGATTAAGGGCATCACCATTGGCACCCTTCTTAAGCAAAAGACACAGCAGCATATAGCGAACTTCGGCTGCAGCTTGCTTTGGAATCGCTGAGACGCAGCTCGATGCAGCGGGAGGGCTGAGCGCTGTCCTATCATGCAAAAGTGAATTCACTAGATCCATCTGTCCGCGAGCAATAGCGCCTTTGAGCATTGAAGCATCGTTAGACTCGATGGAGGCGCCATACATGGCTAGCATGTTGGCCATGTCGTAAAACTGGGTTTCACATGACAGCTCGAGAGCTCGGGATAAGAACTCTCCTCCAGCCCCAGCACAAAGCAAGAGTTCTGCAAACTCTAACTTTGTGTCCGGATTCATTGACGGATGTTCGAAGGCAGCTTGGAAAGCATTATCTACTCCTGGTCGCTGGGGCGGCTGATTTCCCATGATGATGGCCACTGCAATATCCCTGCGTCCCATATCAACGGCCTGCCTCAATGCCTCAGCTTGTTTATGATTTCCATCTGCTATTGAACGGCTAAGATATAGGACGCTTTGTAAGTTGCCAGCCTTCGCGGCGTCAATCATGGCGTCTGATACCAGGGCTGCTGGAGGTCGGCCCTCTGACTGAAGCACAAGACTGACGATGCCAGACAGACCAGGGATTGAGCACGCCTGGCGAAAGGCAGTTTGTGCATCGGTCAGTCGCGATGCATTGGCACCGTACCTCAGCAGGTTCTCAACAATCTGCGCATTACCATTGCGAATGGCAACGGGAAGCGACGCATCGAGGGCGAGAGAATCGGCATGAGGAAGCAAAACCCTCACCATATCCATCAAGTTCCTCTCCACTGCAGACCGCAGCAGCTGGGACCGGCCATCGAAGCCGTCCAGGCTCTTCCTCCTGCTCAGAATGCCGCCCTTCTGCTGCTGTGAACCCGTCAAGTCAATGCCGACTGAAGTCAGCTTCAGAATCAGGGCCTCAGCCACACCGGGGGAGCCAGAGTTGGCAATCCACTGCGCCAAGACATCGAGAACATCCTTTGCATCCCAGCCCTTACCCTTTTTCAGATTGCTTGAGGAGAATGCTCGGCTTAGGCCGCTCTTGGGGCGCGTCTTGGCTGAGTCGGCGGCCTGGCGCTGGACGAGACCCTCGGCGACCTCGTCATCTGCGGCTGTCCGAAACGAGGGCGGCTGCATCGGCCGCGACAACGGCGGAGGGACTGGAGGCAGGACGACGCCCCATTGCTGCGATAATTGAACAATTCTGCGCTGACGCTCATTAGGTGTGAACGAGGACATGTTGAGTGCTAGGCCTGTGGCGCTGGCACCCGGCGGTTTGCTGGTGTCTCGGCCAAGGAATGCGCTAAACGCAAGACCAGCAGAGCTCAATGGAGAGCAGGCTGTAGCTGGACATAAGCATGCGAATAGTCCTGAAGAGAGATGCTGTCAGAATATTGAGAACGGAAAGAGAAGCGGAGAACGAAGGCCAGCAGACGAATTGCTCAAAGGGGCCGGATTGATGTTTTTGTCTTCTCGCTTGAGGCAGCCTGCTGGAAATCGCCTCAGCTCTTCTGTGGGGGCGGGCGCTTGCCGTTACCAGCAGCAGGTGCTTGACAGAGGCAGCTTGGGCGGGTATCTGCATAGCCGTCCCCCGGCACTGTATTTTTAGCGTCTCCGGCGGAGTTTATCTCGCACCTTCATTGCCCGGTTGGGCAGTTGTGGCATCATATATACAGTGTCATTATCGGAGCCTAAACAGTACATGTACTCGATGAATCGTGCACCATGATGGCCTCAATTGCAATTGGAAAAGTCAATTGGCCAGGTAGTAAATCATGTCCAGGTTAAGCATATAAGCACAAAAGATCGTCAAAGGTTTTTTCAATACGTGTATAGAGCAATCTTGATATATTGGAGCAAAGAAAACGCAGTATCTCATCAGTTCTATTTTGTGATGCTCTACAACAAAGACGAGGGCCTCCCTCCCCTGTGCTCAGCCACACACCACTACAGACACAGCTGCAGCAGCGCTATTTCAACCGCGCAGCCAAGCTTGCACAGCCTCAGCCTCTCCAGAGAAGGGTTGCGCGGCCGGGGTCCCACCTAGAAGAGCTGCCAAACACTTTTACCTGCGCTTCCACACAGTTTCAGTGGTTCTGTGAAATGCGTGGGTGAGATCACGATATGATGCGGAGCAATTGTGGAGGCGTAGTGCAGTGATGTACGTATGCTTATAGATGACGCACATCTGAATATTTCTAAAACTTAAGGTTCCAGTCAAGATTGTCCTTCTTAGGTAAGGCATTTGGTAAGTATCTATACATGGTTTGTCCAGGAAGTACAAGATATTTTCCCTGGAGCAACAGCCTGAATGCATCATGCCAATGCTGGTTTGGACATATCCAAGGGCTTGGATAAATGTATCTACCACGACAGCCGGTGCAGCTCATTCTTTTATAAGCTCAGTGTGCATACGCTAGAAGCGAGGATCAACGATATCAGCTATGCTGAAAGGCCAACAGTCATTCCCATGAGCCCACTGGCTTAGGTACCTATTTAAGCCAGTTCCGAGTGGTCAGCCTCAAATATATTAGGTGCCCAAATTTACAAGGAATAAGCGACTAGTAGTAAGGAGCTTCAAAGTTCTATATATATTAAAGTACTGATATTAAAGTACTGAACTTTACTAATAAAATACACAAGAATTCCTCTAGAGATGATATCAGTAGATGATATCGGACTTTTCTCAATATCTAATGGCTCGATTGCGTACGCGTTTTGAGTGGGCGCAGCTTCGAAACTGTCCCAGTTATAAGCCCGCGAAAGTAAATACTTATATGTAAGTAGATTACTGATCCAGCAACGGCTTTATTACAATCTATACCGGGAAGCAAGCAATACGAGTTTGAGCTATGAGGCTACTAACATGGTCCAAGAAGGATGGTTCACTTTACTACATACGTAAACTCAAACCTGCAGCCTTCAAGACTATGGCTTAATAAGACTAGCACGCATCTTACATCGATCTGGGGGTTATTTCTTCGTCACTCACTCAGGAATTCCAGCTATCATTCAATACAGGTAGGCATTGATATGCGGTGCGCATATGGTATCAACCTCTTCCCGCTTCATCTAACATAATATCTCCTAATCAGAAGCAGCGTTCAGTGTGAAACACTCAACACTCTCATACAAAAGGGAACATAGTATTATAAAATCCCATCGGTGGAACGTAAACGATTTCAGTTCTGGATAGCAGCAGCCACCACGCCAGGTTGAATCTTGTCCAATCTCTCAGCCAGCTCCGTCCAGATCTGTTTCTGCAGCACCTTGCCCGACTCGTCCGTCATCCATTCTGGAACATGGTCCCTAAAAAGGCAAAAGCAGCCCATAATGTTAGCCAATGATACAAACCCATTCCTCATACACAAAAGATACGTAGAAGAAAGAAGCGGACTTACTCTCGAATCTCACAGGCAGTCAAATATTTCCCATGGCTCTCCTCAGTCGCCGCAATGCCGTGAATCAACGTCCGGCTACCCATTTCGGACGTCCGTCCCATTGCCGCCTTAAAGATCCACCCCTTGATGCGATCAAAGAAGCTCAAATTCCTAGTCAGATTAGTCTTGCAAAGGCCAGGATCAACGACGTTTATGATGACGCCGCTCTCAGAGACTGGCACAAGAGCCGCCAGCTCTCGCGTGGCAATATGCTCCAAAAACTTGGACATGCCGTAGCGGTCAGCCATATCGCGCTTCCATTTTGCCTTGTCATTCAAGTCATCCAGGATCTCCGTCTTGGAAAACTTCTTGACCTGTTCGCCGGCGAAGAGTCCGCTCGAGGAGCCGATAACCACCAAGTGCGGTTTAATCTCATGCTGCTTTGCAATAGCCCGGAGGTGCGGGAGGACCGACAAGGACAGCAGAAAGTTGGACATGACGTTGACGGTGATGTTGGACTCGTTGCCTTCCTTGACCTCCCACGCGGGGATCAAAGCGCCTGCGTTCAAAACAAGCGCATCAATCCGCTCTAGACCTTCAACCTTCTTGGCGAAAGCCTTGACAGAGTCATACGAGGCTAAGTCAAGATCCCACACTTCGATTACATCTTTGCGGCCCAGCTCTGTCTCGATTGTTGATTTTGCAGCCTTGCCAGCTTCTGCATTGCGCACGCCGATGATGACTTTGGCAGCTTCAAGGCGGACGAGATGCTTGGTGGCTTCAAACCCAAGGCCTCCATTGGCACCAGTGACGACGTAAGTCTTGCCTTTGCAGTCTTCGGCTGTAAGGGCTATTGGAAGATCTTTCAGCTGATTAGGGATGAGGTCTGTTTGGGCCTTGCCGGCTTTGTATGACTTGGCACCCATTTTTGATATATTGGCAAGGAAACACGCAAGAGGCAGGCGAAACGAGAGAAATGAAGCCCCTACGTGAGAAAATAGAGATTAAAAAGAGAAGAAGGATAGAGAGAAGAGAAGGGAGTCGAGAAATAAATCTTGGGTCATCTCAAGACAGGTCACGGAGTAGATCCTGTTTCTCTGCAGGTCTCACAGCCCAGCCTCTCACAACTGGAGTTAGCCAACCCCTAATCACGTATTGCTCCTGCATTGATCCAGCAGTCTTAGTCGATCCTGCTGCGACGACTGAGTAAAGCTGCCTTATTACGTCTAATCGCCAGGGTGGACGGCAGATGCACCACCCCTTGCACTGAGCTACGCTTTTCTTCTTTTCTATAAGCAAGGGCCAATCTCATCGGCTTTTGAACCGATTAGCCTTCCCCATGCGGCAGATGGGCGGCGGGGAACAGGGAACGTGTCCACTGTAAGGCACCACGTCGTTCCTTCTTCCACATACTACACGTATCTGCCTGGAGATCAGGTTCGTGTAAGTCCACGTAAAGCTCAGTGCCTAGTCGTGCATTCTTACCAAAAGCGCTCTCATTCAATGATTAAGACACGAATGCAACTCTATAATAAAATCCACTAATAATAATAACACGCAACCAGCCGGCACCTCAAAGATATTACTCAGCCTAAATTGTCTTACATCAACCAATCCACAGCAGTAAATATAAGACAGTTACACCGCATAGTCGATATCGCCACTACCATTGAATAGAACATTTGTGGCTCTTCATCACCAAAACCACCGAGTTAATATAGGTGTGTACTACATCGGAACATCAACTCCCAGCAATACATTGACCATCCAAGTAGTACCACAAAGCTCAGCAATAGCCGTACCAGCGTGTCTAATCACTTCGCCAAAAATTAAAAGAAAAAAAAAAAGATCGGTTTTCTGGCTCCTTGAGGCCGAGACATTCACAAGCCTCATACGTACTCGATCCAAGACATCAATCACGCCTACTTTCACCCTTGCTAAAAGCACGGGAAAAGAGGAACAGCTGACTCAGAACTTTGGAAATAGATAGCCTCATCTCGTTAAAGCAAGCTTATCACGTTGTGACATGTGACACCCTACATTTTCAATTCCAAGGCACAACAGCTAAAAGCCAATAACAGTAAATGTGCACTACCTTTTCCTCAGACAACCCTCATCAGATGAATTTCATTATCGTATGATGATCTTGCAGTACATTAAATAAATATACGACATTCGCATGCTAATTAAGTCCAAAACGCTGACCATCTAGATACCTCTCAAAACATATATAAGTGGTTTCCTATCCACCCATCCATATCCATACAAAAGCACACCGTCTCCAATTCAACAACAGCACAGCAATTCACGCTCACACCTCAGGCATTACGCAAACAAACAACACAAAATTATGAACCCATCTAGAAGCAAAGAAAGAATTATATATAAGCAAATGTATAAACTTACAGAAAAAGAAGCAAAAGGGACATATGCAGTACACATTTGGCATAATGAAAGCAAGGAAGGTGAAGAAAGAAGGAGGGAAAAGGCCAACATGCATTTGCGCTTTTCGAACACACACAGCACATACAAAGTCCGAAATAAATCGAGCGTGCGTGATATGAGATTAGAATTTCGGACATCATCGACCACTTTCCTCCCATCTTTTTGTCTTCTCTTTAACTTTATTGATTCTCTTTTCCCTTTCATTTAAAAAGCTCCGAAAATAAGAAAAAGACCAACGTAGCTGACATATTAGGTAGGGGGAGGCTCTAGTACCACTAAGCGAGCGCCTTCTTCTGCCAGCCAACCCAGCTTCGTGAAACTACACGCCAGATCTTGACCTCGCCGCTCCTCAAATCATCCAGCTTGTAGCTTTCCTGCTTCACCTTCTTGCCATCTCTACCTTGCTCCCAGGCGCGTACCTTCTTCTTGGTGCCATCCCACTCTGCCACAATACCAACATGGTCAGGCTTGCCCACTTCAGCGGAGTACTTGGCATGCATCGGCCCATGCTTGCCCTGGAATTTGGCATTTCGAATGGTGATGATGTCTCCAGGGCGAATAGCGTCATGCTGCTGGGTAGACGCATTGGCCATGTTGGCGTAAACAAGGGCGCCATACGACCTAGTGCTAATAGGCCACAAGGCATCCTCCAAAGGGCGGATCATCTCCAAGACGAAGCTCGGCGCACTACCGTCGCCGACCACTTGGTCTTTCTTGGCGAGTGCAGCTACGGAAATCTTGCGTCCAAACGTGTCGTAAGCCTCCTCCATCTGATCTTGTCGCATAGTCTTGGGTGGCCCCTCGTGTCGCTGCTCCAATTCCACAGTTGAAGGGTCATAAGGGTCATAACGAGCTGTAAGTATAGTCTGCGAGTAATCTTGGAAGAGGATGAAAGTTTCTCGTGTAATCAACGTCTGCTCGCCCTGGTTTGTCGTGGTCGACTCGTCACACTCAAAGTAGATATCCTTCCTGCCTTGAAGAACAGGGGGGACTTGATTCGACTGCTTCCACCAGCCACTCTGCACAGCCAAATCAATGTCTCCCGCAATGAAGCCGGAATCCATAGAAGGACGGTGGTGGTCAATTGACCTCCTGGGAGCGCTGAGGCTAGGTCTAGACATCTCCACTGATGCCCTCGGGCGCGCACCAACTGGAGGGGGAACACTTCGATCAGGTGGTGAAATTGCTCTGGTATCAAAGGCAAGAGGCGTAGGCTCATCTAGAACTGGCGATTCCGCAACATCTTCTGATTTACGAGGATTTTGGATGAACAATGCATCATGGTTTTCCTTGGGCGGAGGGGCCGGAGGCGGCAGTGACGGAACAGAGCGAGACATTTCTGTTGATCTTCGCGGAAGAGGTGGGGACTGGGGTACAGGTGGTGGTGCCGCTCTCGGGGTTGAAGCGAACGGAGCAGGCGGAGGCGGAGGAGCATTCGGCGGTGCATCGTTGAATGGCGACATGAGGCTGCTCTCATCCAAGCTAGATTCTCGATCATGTGCTGACAAGGCATCTTTATGGGGCGCGAGCGACGCAATATCAGTATCATAATCGCCTTCATACTCAGTACCCTCTCCAATGTCTTCTCCAGCCTGCGGAGGCCTAGTAGGTGAGGCAACTCCCACGTCTACAGTAGATTGTCGACGTGGAGCAGCGGGAGGAGGCGGAGGTGGTGGACGAGATTGCGCTGGAGGCGGGGCAGGGGCAGCTCCTGGAACAGGAGGCGGCGGCCTACTCGCGCGTTTGCTAGTCGGTGACGTTGGCGAGAATGCATCGCGTGAAGACAGTCGCGGCGACTGAGGTGACGATGTATCTATTGGGTGAGGGGGTTGAGGGGGGGATCTCATTACTGCGGGAGCAGGTTCATGATTCTCACGTGCTCCGCTTGACAGCTCGTCATCAGATTCTGATCCCTCTGTAGCAGATTTGACAGGTGGGGGAACCGAGGGCGGAGGCGGAGGAGAGCGCGCTGCATTCAATGCATGAGTCAGCTTCTAAACAGGTAATCGGATTATCAAGTGTCATGTTTGTATTTACCTGCTGCAGGAGCGGGAGGGGGCGCCGGTCGAGCTTCGCGGTGTCAGTTCATATGCATGACTTGGAAAACAACTATATCTGTAGGCACATACCGGCTAGAGGAACAGGGGGCGCCGAAAACTCTTCATTGGGAACAGGCGGCGGTGGCCTATGCTCCGGCAGGGCTGTAGAAGAGCATTAGTGTATTGGATAAGAAGATTTGATGTAAATCGTTCAATGCTAATAGGCTCACCTTGTTCGGCATGCTCGGCGGCGGTCGCAGAGGGAGTGGTGTCTCCCTCTTCGCTAGCTTTCTGTGGTGTTTGTTCAGCTTCTGGTTCTTCGGCCGGAGCTGGTTCCTCGGCGGGCTTAACTGGAACACCCATCATGCCTGGAATTGCTATCATGGTTGGAACAGGAGGAGCGTGTGGCGGAGGAGTGACGTCCTCTTCACGAGTAGTGGCAGACCTGACAGGTGGCTTGGGTCCTCTTGGCGGCAGACCACCTCCTAACGGCGGGCCAAACATGCCATGAAAGCCCATACCACCGCTCATCTTGGCCATTCGTGCTCGGAGTTCCTCTTTGCGCCTGACCTCAGGATCAACTTCATCTTCCTCTTCCTCTTGAGTCTCTTGCTCCTCCTGCTCAGCCTCTTCTTCAACCGTTTCTTGGGGCTCTGTTGCCGGCTGTTCTATTTCATGAGCGGGAGCGGCGCCAGCAGTAGTTGACGAGGTTGTAATCTTGGACAGCCGGTTTGAAGCACGATCGTCAACATCCGCTTCTGCGGTGTCATCTTTGACTTCATTAGCAGTGTCCCTGGAAACAGGTCTCGAAGACACATTTAATTCAGGCTGGGGTCGCAGCGCTAAAGGAGCATTCTCAGAAGGCGCACCATCCAGTGAGGCCCTAACAGGAGGCTCATCGATGCTTCTTCGATCGGGTGCCGCGGGTGCTTCCTCGGCTTCGTTGATAGAAACCTGGGAGTCGAGGCGCTTCTTGGGTGGCGGGGGCTTCTTTGGCTTCTCTTTCTTGGACGCCGCGTCAGCATGGCGCTGCGCCTGTTCCATCTGTTGTTTCTGCAGAAGCGCAATGCGCTCTTTCAAGCTGGTAGGCTTCGGTTGATCTTCTTCATCCCCTTCTTTCTGGGATTCATTAGGGACCAACCCCGCCTTCTCGGCTTGTCCCTGGGTCTCGGCCACCCGCTCTCTGATCTCAGGATCTTCTTCTCTGCGGTAGACCTTGGCCGCGGGAGCTTCGCGGACCGGCGGAACATATGCATTTCGACTGGGAGGCGGTGCCACGAAAGGTTTCTTTATAAATCCCGATGCGCTGCCGCCGCCGAGGCCGCTGGGCTTAAAGGGCGCAATTGGGGGTGCGGCTGATTTGTTAAACGCTGCAATGCGGTCTTTAAAGGAGCTGGGCTTCTCGGAAACCGGCGGAGGCGCGGGCTTGGGCTTGGGCGCACTCGAAGCTGCCGAGGCGGGAGATTCAGTACGCTTTGGCGAGGTCGGCAGCGCTGCCGGAGCTGGAGCGGGAGGAGATGCCACTGGCGGGGGAGCAGGAGCCGCGACAGGAGCGGGCGCAGGGACGGGAGGAGCAGGAGCCTCGGCGGGCTGCGTGTGCCTGACGGGCTCTGCGACTCTCTTCGGGGAGGGCAGCGAGGCCACACCTCCCGGGATCGCTGGCGGAGGTGTCGATCGTCCAGCTGTGTCCTCGGGGGCAGAAGCCTCCGGGGGAGGGGGAGCAGCAGGGGCAGCGGCCTCTGGCTCTTGCTTTTGCTTCCTTACGGGCCGCGGGGGCGCGACGGGCTCAAACTTCTCGACAAAGTTGCGAGGGAAGATGCCCTCCTTCTTGGCGCCGGCCTCGTCGACGTACTCGCCGCCGTACCAGTCGGCGTCTTCATCGTCCGTCACAGCAATGATCTGCCCGGCGGGGAAGTTGAGGTCGTCCTCGTGCGGCGACGAGTATTCGTAGAGCGCCTTGACGCGGAACAGGGCGGCCATGGCGGCGGTGTCTGCAGCGGGAGCAATCTTGTATAGGAGGCAGGCTGCCGTGGCCTGGCAAGACCAGAAGCTTTGTACTCTTTAGCTAGGAGGAGGTTGTCGTCGTATGTGTGGGGCAGTCTAGAGAGCCGTCTGTCCCTTGGTCAGCCGGTGAGTGGCTAAAACGTGGGGAGGAATGGGTGAGGGGGATGGACGTCGCGTAATTGCTGTACCCAAGCGGGTGTTTCAGCCCGGTTTGCAGCACCGTGGAGAGCGTTGAGAGAGTCTGTCTCGCAGCCGGCGGCAGAATATGCTGGGCGTTTGAGGTTTTGAGGTTTGCAGAGGATGAAATGCACCAGAGGGCTGTGAAACGCGGTGGATCACGGGCTGTGAGTGTGTCGACGTCAGCGCAGCATAACCAGGCAATGACGAAGATGACCAGGCGCCCCCAATGAGCTCCGGCCGCTGGGCAACTAGAGCGCGCAGGCAGTCGCAAGTACAAGTAGCCGCAGGTAGTAGTACCGGGCGGCGTCTGTCTGTCTAGCAGTGGATTGGCCGGATAGCACGAACGGTGCGATGGTGGCGGAGGGGCCAAAAACAATGGATGGGAGAGCCGGCGGGCGTGGAAGCGTATGTCTCTAGGTAGGTAGGTTGTCGCCTCAGGGACCGAGGATGTGCTGCACTCGTCACGGTTACAGCGCAGTACTCGATCGTTGCGATCAATCACTACTGCCTAGAGGTAGGTAGGTTCCGGGCTGGTAACTGAGAGCTCGCGAATTAGGGGATTTGGGGGGCCGGTCGCTAACTTAAGCTTCCAGCTACCTTGCAAAGACGAAACATGCTAGGCATCTGGGATCTATATTTATACATTCAATGCACGGCAAGGGGAGCTTCGTTTCAATGTTTCGACGCCGACCAGCATCTGCGATGGCGAGCACCTGACGACCACCCGCGCTGCTTTTGACAAAACAGCCTACAGATTCCACACCGGCCCTTCCAGCAGCTCTTCGGACCTCCGGGGCAACACTCTCGACACAGCCTCTCTGATGCAGCAACCCTCGGCCAAGAAACCACGCGCGGCTGTCGCACATGCAGAAGATGCATGCCTGCACGGAGTGCTCGCAGAAGGCTAATCCCGCTGTAGCACATGGAATACGGCGCCCTTGCGTGACTTTAATTATCTGCTACGTATATGTATAAACTGACAGGCCTGTCGTGCACAAGCTGCTCCAACAAGGTCATCATTAGGCGCATCTATTCTCCATATTGCGCCACCGGTTGGATGTTTCGCCCGGCCAGGCGCCACAGCGCAGACCCCTCCAGCTCTCCTGTAATATGTAGGTACTGGTACCTGCTTGCTTGGATGCCTGTAACAGACACGGCAGCGCTCCATAGAAGCAAGGCACAGCGGCTGTTTTAGTGGGGTGGCAGCATCATATCTCACATCGCAGCGGGTTAGTAATAATCTGCATTTTCGACTGTACAACGACCAACTAGCTATCAGATGCACGAATGAGCAACGAGATCTCGACACCTAGCACGGATAGCTACTGCAGTTGATCATCGCGAACGGTACACAACAAAAGCAGGCATTCAGCATACTATGGCTACCGGTCAGGGTGGCCCGCTCAAGGGCATCCTGAAAAACCCTGGCGATGCTCCAGAGAAGCCCGAAACCGCACGCGAAGTCGCCATCCGCCATGCCACATTGCTGGAGCATAGAAAACAGCTCGAAAGCCAGATTCTGGACAGTTTGATCCTCTTATCGGAGTATCCCCTCGTCAGAGAAGCTCAGTTCAACGCATCAAGCCCAGCGGCATCCGATATTGCAGACTTCAAAGCCAACGTCCGACTCTTTCAGCCCTCTGACTACGACGACCTCATTGAGGAACGCAACGTGAATGAACTGTGTGGCTACACCCTGTGTGCGAAGCCTAGACGCCAGACAGGCTCGGGCGGAGAGTGGAAAATAACCAGCAGCGGCGAGATTGTCAAGCGCAAGGAACTTGAGAAGTGGTGCTCGCAGCAGTGTGCGCGCAGAGCCCTCTTTGTCAAGGTCCAGCTTAACGAGACGGCTGCCTGGGAGCGAGCCGGCATCCCTGACATTCAAATCGATCTTTTGGAGGAAGACCGCTCGGCCGAGACGGAAGCAGATCGAACTGCTCGCAAGCTCGGGGAGCTCAAGCTGGAAGATCAGCGACAGGCTGCCCGAGACTCGGCTGCTCTGGCAATGGAAAGAGGCGACAACAAGTTTGGCCCTCCAGTCAACAAGGTCAAGGTTACTTTGAAAGAAAAGGACGTCAAAGCGCCTTCTGAGCCTACGCCTCCGGCCGAAGCCGGCAACTCGGAGGATCATTTACTTGTTGATGGCTACAAAGCGAAAATTCCTGAAAAAAAGGAACCAGAGGTGTAAGGGAGCCGGGTGAAATTCAACTAAAAATTGCATAATCCGGGCGTTGGGCTATTATTTTGGTCATGGGCATGTATTGGAAAAAAATCACGTTGGTTTAGGCATAAAGATACCCATCAGTAACATGACTTGGTCTTATTCTTCCATATATACCAGATACACCATCAAGGTGCAACAGGACAATAGCAGAAGAACACCCCCAGTTTTATGAACGATATGGTATCCAGTCACCGCATTCACAGAGTGAACAGAAGAGGGACGGATTTGTTTTGGCAATCAAGCGTCATCTCGAAATTAATCAGAGAATCGGCGACACCTTGTGGGGTGAAAGATCTTTCTTTTTTTCGAGATCTATACACGCACTACCGTCCTGAGACGCCAACCTGCAAAATGTTGCAAAACCAGAGACCCAATTTCCCACAAAAAAAAACTTTTTAGTCGCGACGAGGGCGGTCACCGAAGCGGCGCTGGCCACGCTCGGGGGCCTGAGCCTGAGAGACGGGGATGACGTTGACGGGGATAGAGTCGAACTATAAGGAAATATCATGTTAGTCTTTGTCTCGAGTCTGCAGTTTGGTTTTCAAGTTTTGGGGGTGAACATACGCCAAGGTGCTTGAGCAGGTCCTTGGTCTCGTTGTCGACATCCAGCTGGCCAGCCTCGGAGAAGTCAAGAGCAGAGACCTCAGGAACGAACTGATCCTTGCGCTCACGCTCCTCCTCCTGAAGCTTGAAGGAGATACCGCGGACGGGTCCACGCTGAATACGCTTCATCAGGTGGGTGGTGTAGCCGGCAATCTTGTTGCGGAGGCGCTTGGAAGCAATGATGGCGATCTCATCGCAGATGCGCTTGTTGGTCTCGAAGTCGAGAGTGAGACGGGGGTAGTACCGCTCAATGATGACCTTGGCGGACTTCTTGACAGTCTTGGTACGAACGCGACCCATTTTGGCGGTATTGGCTTGGTGCTGGTGGTTGGTGAATGAAGCGTCTCGAGATTCCCGTCTTCAAAAACTTGGTGGTTAGCTCTACTTCGTTGTGGGGAGCGAATTGATTAGGGCTCGAAATTTCGGCACGTGTAAAATCATGTGATATGGATTCGCGCACCACATCCCAGTGTCTAACCATTTCTAGCTAGTGCGCTTGCCTAATCAGGCCATTCAGATGCTCGCCGTTGAAGCTCATCTAATAAGCCAAATTGTCAAGATATATACGGCTCATTCTTAATTGCTGCAACTTTATTTTAATTTACATGAATTGTACATGGGTAGAATTTGACCAAACTTCATAACATACAGGTGTCGAGCAATCTTCAACGCAGCCCGTTCTTTTCTATATCGAGCTCGTAATTGCTAAACCTGTTTCCCCCTCCCCACCCATCTTTCTCGTTCTTCTCATGACCGCGATGGCTCATCCAAAATCTCATCAGCAACACGGTTCCAACGAGTCTCGTCAGAAACACGTGCAGACTGTTGGTTAGTGGTTTTCGGAGACTGTTGGCCAGTGGTTTTAGGTGTAGTGGGAGTGTAGCTCTTAGTTTTACCATCGTGATAAATTTCTGTAAGGCCCTTGCTCTCTCTGGCGACGACCTGCGCCTCAGCACTCGTCTCCCGGAGCTGCAGGACGACCTTGCCGCTGGGATCAACATTGGCGGTCGTAGCTTCGACGTAAGCCTTGGCACCGCCGAATGTGGTTGTGTCCAGATGCATGATGCCGTTCAGCATTGTCTTGTTGGATGAGATCCTTGCGCGTGTCATTGTTCTAAAGTTGAATTCGTTGTCGCCGGGAGGAGCATCAGCGACGAAGCCTCCAACACCCAGCTTAGGTGGAACAGGTCCAGCCTTGGGGTAAACCACTCGAGCCAACGCAGGTGTACGCTTGCCCTGAGGACCATAGACGGGGTGGTTTTCCATGAAGGAGCTGGTTCGCAGGTAGCTGATACCTGCAGAGGGGTGGCTCGGAGGGGGACCGGATTTGCCATATGGACTGTCGGAAGCAAGGCTGTCGCGATTGGACCAGAAAGTTTGGATGATGCCGACCGGTTGTCCCAGGGGTGCCAAATCGAGGAACTTTGAGACGAGCGCATACAACGTCACTCGGTCATTGCGCAATGAGCGCAAGTAATCTGTGAATTGCTCTTCGGAGATGTCCTTTGCCTCAATCTTGGCGGGGGCTTCCTTTCCAGCTTCGATTGCGGCTCTGTTTTGGCTCGTAGTAATATCGTCGGCCAGTTTCTCTTTGAGCAATGCTCGGAACTGTGCCCGCTTAGGACGAACTTTCTTGTCCAGATACTCGATGAACTTTCCCTCCGTCATCCTAGCAAGCCAAGGTCCCTGAAACTTCCATCGTCGATCGTCTCCGAGCCCAGCCTTGAAATCCGTAACATCCATATCCTCCTCGAAGACTGACTTGTGCCACAGCTCCGTCCGTGAAGATGAATCGGCCTTCTTGTCGGTATTGTGCGGCACGGACATGGCGACTCGCAGCTCCTGGAACTTCTCTAGTGACAGAGAGTGGTCGGCAGCGGAAGCGAAGTTAGTGACGTTCTCAACGGTGTCGAGCTGCTTGACGCGGATGAAGGGCGTTGATGTGGCCAATGTGGATTTGAGAGGAAATGGGCGTTTGAGTCCCCAGTCACCCTTTTCGCGTGATGCCAGGGGGGATGTGATGGACTGATGCTGCGGGTATGGTCTCGTCATTGTCGCAGACTTGTGATCTCCGATATGGAGGTTCGTTGAAGGTGGTTCGGGGAGGGGCTTGGGAATTGAGAACATCCGTGATGTCCTCAAAAGAGCCCCTCCGGGCGATACGGCGCGACCCCCCATTTTGGCTGTTGGAGCTCGTCGAGAAGCTCAATGGCCTGCGATCGAATGCCACTCATACGATGGTCGTTTGGATGCAAATTCTCGTTAGCAGACGAGCTTTCCTCTCTGCCGATGTTGAGCCGGCTGAAGTCCCCTCGTTGTGGCTGGCCAGATGTGGCGCGTGTGCGAAAGCCCCGCCAAAATTTCATGGCGCATTCCAGGGTATGTACCTGGGTTCGAGTGAAGCGTGAGAAATTGAAGTTGAGGAACAAGAAAAAACTTCCCAAGAGGCAAAAGAAGGGTTCGCCGCGGGGGCTGGGCTAGGGCTTGGAGGATATTATTTTGAAAAATAATGCTCATGACCAAAAGAATGGCGTCCAACGTTTATACGTCTCCGGCTTTGAGTTTTGAACTCCTGGCAAAATGCTCAGTCAGTTTCATATCTACGTTCAAGTACTTATCCCACCATGACTGACGACCAAGCCAGACAACGAGAGCTCGTGCCTCTATTCTCACATTGCCCCATGGACCTGTGCAGTTACCGATATTTATGCCTGTAGCCACCCAAGCGTCTCTAAAGGGCATCACTCCAGAGCAGTTGGAAGATACTGGATGTCGTCTCTGCCTAAATAACACCTATCACTTGGGACTCAAGCCTGGACAAGAGATTCTCGATGCTGTTGGTGGTGCTCATAAATTGCAAGGGTGGAATCACAATCTCCTTACTGATAGTGGAGGGTTCGTTCATTTTTTCCCTTAAAATTGGATATCTGCTTACCTTTCGCTGTAGCTTCCAAATGGTAAGCTTGTTGAAGCTGGCCACCATCACAGAGGAAGGCGTTCGCTTCTTGAGCCCTCATGACGGCTCACCCATGCTACTCACCCCAGAGCACTCCATGTCTCTGCAAAACTCAATAGGCAGTGATATCATGATGCAGCTCGACGACGTCCTGGTGACGACCTCTCCAGACAAGGCTCGAATGCGAGAAGCCATGGAGCGCAGCGTAAGATGGCTGGATAGATGCATTGCCGCTCACAAAAACCCTGATAGACAGAATCTCTTTTGCATTATCCAAGGAGGCTTAGATCTCGACATGCGACGGGAGTGTTGTAAGGAGATGGTAGCCAGAGATACACCTGGCATTGCTATTGGCGGACTCAGCGGAGGAGAAGCAAAGGCAGATTACTGCCGCGTTGTCGAGACTTGCACGGCCCTGTTACCCGATCTCAAGCCCCGATATGTAATGGGCATCGGCTACCCCGAAGATTTGATCGTCAGCGTTGCCCTCGGAGCAGACATGTTTGACTGCGTGTGGCCAACAAGAACAGCGAGATTCGGAAACGCAGTCACCAAGCACGGCGTCTTGAATATCCGAAACGCAAAGTACGCCTCTGACTTTGGGCCTATTGAGCCTGGCTGTGGCTGCATGTGTTGCCGGGAGAGCGAGGATGGCATGGGTATCACGAGGGCCTTCATTCACCACAATGCCTCAAAGGAGACCGTGGCTGCGCATTTGTTGACGATTCACAATGTGTGGTATCAGCTGCAGCTCATGCGGGACATTCGACAGGCGGTTATTGAGGATCGATTTCCCGCATTGATTCGGCAGTTTTTTGCACAGCTTTATGAGGACAAGTCACAATATCCTGAGTGGGCCGTGGATGCTCTGAAGAGAGTCAATGTTGACTTGACAGTATAGATTTTGATATACTCATTAATCGTGTTACCCAAATGACTAAAGCGTGCTGCGTATGCAGTACACAACCAAAACAGCTACATACATATCCAATTGATAGCTTCCATGGCTATAGGTATCTCGCGTAGTGCCAATTCCAACTCCTGATCTCAAACTTTTCAAAAACACCAACTTTCATCATTATGTCTTCTGGCACAGCATATGCCCAACCAGTACCTCTCAAATCATAATGGCAAAGCCAGCTATTGCAAGTGCACCCGCAGCGAGGCCCGCACGAGCAGTTGGAGCAGCATTGTGTGACGTTGTGGTAGGAGGAGGCTGAGTCACAGTAACGGTAACTTGGCCTCCATCCCCTCCAGCTGAAGAACCGCCTGAACTGCCCGTTGAGTCTGGCGGAGGGAAAGGGTTATCGTTTGTGGTTGACGAGGGCCCGTTTGTCGCGATTGCGCATGCGTCGCTGAAATGGTCGCAGAAGGTGGCAAAGGTTTTGGCCACTTCGTTATTGTTAGCACATTGCGCAATATCTTCATGGGATACAAGGTATAGAAAGAGTACGAACCATCGTAAGCGGTTAAAGCATCGCCAGTCGTGATAGTGACAGCCCAGTCTCGACAGGTCGAAGCATACGAATCGATCTCATCGGTCCATGTAACTTCTCCACCCAGCGTACTCCGACAGCTAAAAATATCCCATCAGCTCGATTCCACAAAGACGAGGTTGGGGCCTTATCATACCAATAGCAGTAAGCCTGCTCACTATACACCAGATCCGTAAAACCAGGCGTATTTTTGGTACACTGTTCAAAAATATCTACCATTGAAATACATGCTGGCGCGTAAGTTGTCACGGCAGAAGCTGCAGAGCCTGTTGTTGTCGAAGCGGTCGATCCGCCTTCTGTCGCAGTTGTTTGTTGCGGGATCTTGCTCGGCGAGGAGGCCGGTGAAGGAGTAGAGGTTGAGGAAGCTGGTGGAGGAGATTGGGAACGCGAAGATTTTGCGGTGGATGATGGCTCTGATTCTTTTGTAACTGATCCGCCTCCGCCAGAGTTTCCGAGACAAATCTGGGGAGAGTTTCCGCAGGCCGAGTAGAAATAACCATAGGCTAGCGTTTATTAGAGCTGGATACACGCAAGAGAAAGAGACACAGCGCTGTAAGCTGGAAGCATAACATATGTCAGATACATACCTGAAATTTGGGCAGACAGCTGAGGCGCCTCGGACACTAGATAGTCGGCACAGCTGCTATAAGCGGGAGCTACATCAGTTGTCCCTACGCAGCAAGCACATTGAGCGAGAGAAAGGGGATTCGCCGTGGACAGCGCCGTAGCACCTCCTGCTTGGGCAACGCAACCCGAGACAAATTCGGCCACTTCTGTACAGATCTGGTAGCCTGGATCGTTGGGATTGACTGCATTTACAACGGCGCCGTAGTCGACTAATGGCAGAGTCAAGTGCTGCGCAGCTACACCGCCTGCCAGCACCGGTATCAACAGAGCGAGAACCATCTTGTGCGGCTTGGACAAAGGCTCTGTAGATGGTAAACAACAGAAAGCGACAGGAGAGGAAGTTGAAAATCTACACCAAAGGGATTGAAACGAGGAGATGATTCTATTTTGTTTGCTCGCCCTAAGCTCCTACGATATCGGGCAGCCACCCCATTTCAACAACAGCTCAGCTTCTAGCGCCCCCGAATCAAATAGACAGCCAGGCTATCGCATCACGGGGACGAGTCTAGACAGCTCGGTGCTGGGAGAGGCGCAGAGAATGAGGGCATTATGCAGCCTAAGCGACGCGGATTTCTTCGTACTTGCTGCTGTTTACGCCCACGAGCCAATGATCAAGCAGCGTCCCCCCGGTGCGGCTGAACCAGTAGCTTGACGGTAGGCAGCAAAAAGGCTTGGCTAGTAGCGGCTCGGCGCGATGTGGTGCTGGGAAGGATTTGGCTCTTGGCTTGGGAGAATGGAAATGGTACGATCAATTAGTTGTAGCATTTTGGGATACAGTTAAAGGAGATGTATCGGAGGAAGTCAGCTTCATACGAAAAAGACGTAGTTGGAATCGGAGAATAGGAGCCTCTTTCCGGGACTCAATCAGGGTCTACGGGAACAGAAGCCATGTTCGTAGGTGGCATCGATTGAGTTGCGGGCGACGCTGCGGTGCCTTGACGGGTCCATCTGCATTTGGCACATTTGGCGTCTTGGGCTAATCAGGCGTCGATGGCTAGTAGCACGAAGTGTTGTGAGCACATGCATAAGACGCTATCGACTTGGCGGACTGGAGCGGCTGAGACTTGCAGCAGGTGGCGAGAGGAGATGCAGTTGAGAAGATTGAAGGTGGCTAGGAGGAGATGATAACAGATTGGTGTCCAATAGTGTGGCTATTGCTTGATCTTTGTTGACTTGAGCTGATCCAAGATGCTTCTGGAGGCGATGCCTCATGCCGATGGTAGTAGAAGTTGAGTTGGTACATACAATCGATTAGCATGTGCGTGTGGGCCTCGTGTCTGCCTGGCCCCCAAAATGGAGGTTGAGCGGCACTGCAGCTATGCGTTTTAGTGCTGTCAACCTTATTGAGCTTCCAATATCCTTGTCATGTAGCGGTATCAGTGTTATGTAACCACCATCCGCCGGCTTGACAACATGAGTCCATATAGAGAGCGATAAGCAGGTTTTCGGGCCTGCCTACTGCAGCAAGCAATGGGCGTCATTAACGCTTTATGGGTATAGATGCGGCATCAATTCATTAAATCCCTCCATATTGTAGTCACATATGCAGCATCCAGCGGCGTGTGTGTGCCGTTGACTCACTTGTTGAGATTGCCGACTGCCGACATGAACTTACACCTACATAGCTTTTAAAGACCAACATGCTGTGTCTGCAAGGTTCAAGGTTTTATCAGTCTGTATAAAAGACAATTGCATTGCTTTCCAATGTTCTGATTGTACATCTGAAGATCGACTTTTACCCCGGAGGAGAGCGGGACCGCTAATCAAAATCGCCCCTTTTATACGATCAAGGGCTGCGTATTTTTAGCAACGGCGTGCTGGCATGTCATGTAATAACACGACCGGAAATTTTCACCTATAAGTTGATGGATTCTTTCAGATTGAAATGGAGCGCATCTTGCGCTTGCTTCGTAATACAATATTAACACTTGTAGTAGTTGGCATCATCATTCTGAATCCTCGTATCATCGAGATATTAAAAGGGCTCCGGGATGCTCCGTAACTTAATCGTCATTTGCCAACTCGTCGGATATGGGCTTCCCCGACCCTCGCTCTGCTAGCCGAGCGTCCAGTAGACTTGGTCGAGCGATGCGGAGGGCACCGGCGCCGCATCATGATCGCTTGCAGCCGTTAATCGGAGACATTGGTTCCTGGGTTATGCACGTTATGCTACTACTGCTGCCTCCACCCATCCATTAGTATTGACTACAAGCAGAACAGCATTAACAATACCAGTAACAGTAACAGTAGCAGTAGTAGCAGAGCTGGAGAATGCCAATACTGCTTGCTGCCGCAGCTGCAGGTGCCGCCGCCATTGAGTCTCTGGTACTCATAGTCTGACCGTACTCGTACATATTCAAATGCATCGCTGACAGGTGGCCCTGCCATAAACTTCAAATGCCTCTGCTGTGGTTCGGCCACGTACAAGTGTATTCCTGCCTAGAGGTCCACTGCTGCAAGCCGTCTCCGGTGTGTGCGGTTGATGGATACTACTCCTACCAGAACCCGTGTCCTGGTGCTTTCGGGATCCTTTGTCAGTGGCCGTCAGTGGCGGTTGGAGGGGTTTCGGTTGATTGATGTCATGGCATCTGCAGCATAATGCATTGCTCCAGAAACAATCCCAGGGCCCTGTTTGGCCTGCTCATCTGCCGTGGTCTGCTCTGCTGGCCTGCATGCATCTAGACTGTAAGCAGGCGTAAGGAGAAGCACGATTGCTCCACAGCAGCAGCACCTAGACCTGCCGCCTCCGAATCCAACGCGGCCCCAGGTGTCAGAAAAAAGCAACACCACACAATTCGTGGATACACACTCGTGAAGTTGTGGTGCCCAACCGTGGACAATCAAAATTGCAGAGGGGACGCACAACAGGCTCAATCAAATGGCCCCCTATATTAGCAACGGTAGGCACGTGATTGACGTGACTGGCCTTGGTAAGACATGTTGGACGGAATTGGGCCCGACTGGAATTAGGGGAAGCGAGCGGCTATGACGATGGCGACAATTGAAATTACACCACGGCCATGTCATTAAACGCCCAAGGCCTCGGGCGCCGGCATGCCAACTGGACCGCAACCCTGACGCAGCCGGCAAAGCAAGACAAAAACAAACCGAGATAATCCCAAATAAAGCAGAAACACCACCGGCAGTTACAGCCCACGGCAGAGCGCAGCATCACCGCAGCATCAACCCGCATCTAGTCTGTCTATCGCGTCACCGGTTTTGCACCTCAGGCTTCTCTCCTCAGGCCTCTCTCCTCAGGCCCTCAAGCCTCTCTCATTCGCAATTTCAAATTCACTCTCCCTTCACTCTTGCCGCTGCTCCACCCACACTCGCTGCACCGGCACAAGGGCTGCTTCTTCTTCTGCTTCTTCTGCCTGTTCGGCGTGTTCCTGGCGCATGTCGCCTTGCTGCAACCCACCCGTCTCTACGATTCGATGTCGTCTCCGCCCAATGCAGCGCCGCCACGGCGTGCAGCGCCAGCCTCCAGCGGCGACGACGCACAGTCACTGAGCCAGCTGTCACTGTCGCTGTCTCTGACGCCGGGCCCGCGATCCCCAGGACTGCCCGCAACCCCATCGACGCCGCTGCCTTTAAATGCGTCTTCTCGCCATGCCTCGCCCTCGTCCAGAGGCACTCCCACTCCCTCGCTCAGTCCCCCGGGCAGAGAATCGCGCGCCGGAACTCCAACCCTCGTCCGCAAAGCCTCGATGAACTCCCTGCACTCGGCAAATGGCGTTGGCCCCTCGCGGTCGCTGTCCAGGCGCTCCAGCCTTGGGCAGGTTGTTTCACCAGGCTTGAGGGCGTCGTTTGGCATGCCGAGCTTTGAGCCCGAGTGGCGGCCGCCCCTGACGCCAAACTCGGTGGCGAGCGGCCATTTCAAGGACGAGCTGGAGGCGCATCACGGGCCTGTATCAACGCTCCACACCGAGACGGTGGTGATTCTCAACGATGCAGTCTACGGCCACCGGTTTTCCCGCCCGCGCACGCCCAAGAGTGCATTAAGCACCATTGTGGAGCGGCCCGAGCGAATCAAGGCCAGTGTCTTGGGCGTGTCCACAGCGTATGTGCGTCTTGGTGAGCGCCACACCGATGGAGCGCTGCCTATTACACCAAAGGGAAATGTGCACCTGCTGCCCAGCATCCCCTTTCGCATTCACAAGACTGACCGGAGGCTGCCGTTATTGTCCCCCGCGGTCACAAATGTCCATGGAACAAAATGGATGGAGGAGCTCAAGACCATGTGCGAGTCCGCCGAGGAGGTGCTGGCTCGTGGAGGCAAGGAGCTACAGAGGCCTACTATAACACGAGGGCCAGACCATGCTGCCCCAGAGAAGCTTCATGAGGGTGATTTGTATCTTTGCCCCGAGTCGCTGGATGCTATTGAAGGTGCTTTGGGCGCTGTATGTGAGGGTGTAGATGCTGTGTTCTCAGCTGGGCCACGACGAGCCTTTGTTGCTGTACGACCACCTGGACATCACTGCTCTGACAATCTCCCATCTGGCTTCTGCTGGGTAAACAATGTCCACGTTGGAATCATGCACGGTATCCTCAACCATGGCTTGACGCACGCCGCCATCATCGACTTTGACTTACACCACGGAGACGGGTCTCAATCTATTGCGTGGGCACACAACTCGCGAGCCATGGTTGCTACCAAGAACCATGCCGCCTGGAAAAAGACGTCGATAGGCTACTTCAGCTTGCACGATATCAACTCCTATCCTTGTGAAAACGGCGATGATGACAAGATCAAGAACGCAAGCATTTGTATCGAGAATGCACACGGGCAAAACGTTTGGAACGCCCATCTCCAGCCGTGGAAAACGGTAGAGGATTTCTGGGATCTTTATGAGACCAAGTACACGATACTTCTCGAAAAGGCTCGCAGCTATCTCAAAGGCCAGGCAGAGAAGCTACAAGACGCAGGACTAAGTCCGCGGGCTGTCATCTTTCTCTCTGCAGGCTTCGATGCCAGCGAATGGGAGGGTGCTGGGATGCAGCGCCACAAAGTCAACGTACCTACCGAGTTCTACGCAAGATTAACCCAAGACATTGTTCGACTTGCTGCAGAGGAAGGCCTTGCTGTTGACGGCCGCATTGTCAGTGTCTTGGAGGGTGGCTACAGTGACAGAGCCTTGACCGCAGGCATCTTCAGCCATCTCAGCGGTCTTGTTGGCAAGCAAAATCTACCTCGACAGGGCGGCCTTTCTTTTACGGATGGTGCGTACGATGAAGATGGCGAGCGTGTTGTACAACCGCTGGGCTCGATTAATCCGTATGACCCCTCGTGGTGGGCGGCTGATCAGCTTGAAAAGTTGGAAGCTACGGTTGCGCAGTTTGATGCCACACCAAAGAAGCCGCGTCTGTCCCCTACTCCGACATATTGCTCGCCAACCCATGCTTCCACGGCGAGGGCTGTGAACCCTCTCAAAATGCAGCGAAGCATGTCGTCTCTCATCAACAGATCAACGGTTTCAAGCCGGTCTCCATCTCCATCGCCTCCTGACGTGTCATGGATGGTTGCTGCCAAGGAGCTTTCGAAACTCCTTATACCACGAGATCGCCAAACTGAAAGTGCCACATTTGAAGAACTGAACCCAGAGGCAAATCGCGTACGACGAGAGAGAGCATTATCTGGCGCAACAGAGCTTGATCGGCCAACATCGAGAATGTCGCTTCGCGAACGCAAGCCTAGAGCTATTGATCCTATCCAAGAACAAGAGGAGACTCGGCAGATGAAGGACCGGAGGAAGCCTGTGGCTGCTTCGACAATTGCTGCGGAGAAGGTAAGCATTTAGCTCTTTAGTTTATAAGAAGATTATCAATAGCTAATCTGTGTGGCTAAGGCAACCGCTCGTGGTCAGACACCGCAACCTCTCGTTGGCGTAGTGCCTAAGAAGAGCAATCGACGCCTTACTACATCGTCAGTCGTCCCTACACAGCAGCGGAGCGTCTCTCGCACCTTACCAACCAGCGAAGAGATGCCGCTTCGCCCATCCACGTCAGCAGGCCCCGTCTCAGGGAGGCCTCTTTCAATCGCAGATAGTAGCTCCCAGAGCCTCAGACCTTCTGGAAGAATTACCGTCAGCAGATCACGGCCGACTACTGCGCATGGGGAACCGGCTCTCAGATCACCCATGCTTGAAGCCGGAAGGGAAACGGCTGCAGAGAGAGCTCCGCAATCTGCGGCGTCAAGGCTGGACGCTACTATTGACGACATGGATAAGATCACCAAAGGCATCAAGAAGATCAAGATCAACCTGATCACCCAATCGCAGAAGGAAGCTCGGGAGAAGGCCCGGCTTGAGGCTGAGCAAGCCCAAGCTGCAGCCGCAGCAGCAGTTGCCAGATCACCACGAACTTCGTCTGCCAGCACTAATAGATCTGTGGAGTCTGGCGGCCTCAAGACCCCCAACAGCACCTCTGACCGTAGATCTATAGTTTCCGCCACATCTCCGGATAGCACCATGCCGGCACTGACCTCGGAAAGTGGCCTATCCACGCCCAATATGGAGCACTTTACCCCACGGACAGTTTCTCCTGAAGCGAGACAAACGGTTCCAAATATGAGCTCTCCTCGGTCGAGCCAAGCAGCGGAAGAAACGTCCGAATTTTTCGTGCCGTACCAGCCAGGAGGACCACCTCCTGTTCCTGTCGCTTCTCAGGAGCCACTAAAATGGCTTCCTCCGACTCTTCCCGCTGGCGCTCCAGCTCCTGCGCCTACCCTTAAGAAGAAGAACAGCACTCTGTTCCAATATGGTGGCAGCGGTAGCATCCCCTTTGCGCCCCGGTTGGCGAATCAGTCCACCTCTTCATCACAACCCAAGGTTCAGAGGAAACCCAGTGGACCTATCAGGGGAGTGCCTAGATCTCCACCAAAGAAATAGGCGGTTGCTACGAATATGCAGTATGGGGATGCTTTTTAGATTTTTTTTCTTTTCTTCTCATTTAGGGTTGGAATGGCACGGAATACGGAAATGGTTAGGAGTTTACTGCTTTGCTTACTTGCTTTTTTACCTCTCTATCTTTTTGCTTGTTTAGCGCTTGCTGAAGCCTGTTCTCTCTCTCTCTTTTCTGAGACCAACTGTTTTACTAGTCAGTATGTACACTTTTCATACTACCAGCATTAGGATGCTGGTTTTCTCTCATTTATGATACCCATTCTCAAGCAAAGAAAACAAATCCTTGTTGGAGGCTATATATAATCTATCTTTTTGATCCTCTTCTTCCATAGATGGTATTTCCGTCTATTTATAACTTGATTTATACTTCTCTCTTGAATTAATCCGTGGTATTTTATTATACCTCTGCTTCTATCCCATTTCGTATTGCAGTATATCATGGTGAAATAAAAGAAAAAATCTCTATGAGAAATGTTGGCGGAATTCTTTGAGAGAGACGCTCACGTCGTTGAGCGCAGCCTTTGTGACTTCTCCGGCCTCGGGATGGTCCTGGCGTTGGAATGTCCAGACTTGCTCAACGCCGAGGCTTTCCAAGAATGTGAGTGCGCGTGAGTAGTTTGTTGCTACTTGAGCGATTCCATGACTGTCGTCTGACATTGTGAATTTGCCGCCTAGTTGAAGCCATTGCTATATAACATGTTTGTAAGAGACTTGAAACAATTCTTGATCTGGGGAAAACTCACCTCTGAAATGACTCTGCATGGATATGGCTCCGCGAGGCCCTTCCGGAGAGCCGAAGTGTTGCACTCCAGCCAGGCCCCAATCTCGGCAGCGTAATCCAGATTTCTCTTGATCCTCTGCCACACGCCTTGCCACTGCCTTACATCCCTGCCTGGATCCTCGCTCATCAACCGAATGAGATCAAAGTGGCCCACGATTCGCGGTTTCAAAGCCTTGAGCATCTCATACTGCAAATCGTAGTAATCCTCATACACACGCTCTTCTGAGCCCCCTGCTGCCTTCACGGCGTCCGCGTACATGGCCTTGTCGAAGTCGATGGGGATGCTGTGCACATGGTGAAGCGAACCGATGAAGTAGTCCACATGGGGGGACTCTGCGAAGAGATTCTGAACGAGAGGCGCAAAGGAAGGACGGATGAATTCGCCTTCGAAGCCGATGATGATGTGGATTTGGGAGGCGTAGGCTTTCTGGAGGCGGCGGGCTTCAAGGATGTAGGCGTTGTGGCGGGGAGGGAGGACGCTGAGGGAGGCTTGGGGGTCGTCGAGCTGTGATGTTGCTATGTGAGTTGGGTTTCTGGGATGCTTTTGCTTTTGGAGGAAATTGTAGTTGATTGACTGTATAAAGGGTATGAAGTGAGGAAGTATGAGTGAGATTTTTGGTGTTGATATGTGAAGATATGAGATGGAGGGGTAAGTCGTGACTCTTAGTTTAACGAATCAAAGGATATATGCTTTAAATGAGTGTAACGCACCTCTTCAGGGTATAAATCTTGCTCCTCATAACGCGGCATGTGCTCTGTAAGACCAATGGTCTTATACCCAACAGAGATAGCATGTTTGATGATGTCCTCAAGCTCATCGGCAGCGTGGCCGGGGCAGAACTGCCCCGAGTGGGAATGCATTGTGAAGGCCATTGTGAAGACAAGATGACTTGTTTGTTCAAGAAGTAGTTGAAGGGTATACTGTTTGAGAAGATAAATGAATGAGATTTATTCTGTACTGGTTCCTGTTGAGAGATGTATAGAGTTGGCTTTTATGAGATCTAAAGTTTTGTATACGCTCTATTTTCAAGACTGGGAGGCCCACTAATTTTCTAAGGCGGGACGGACCCGGTATTCTCGGGGCCCGTGAGAAGATTCTGTAAAACCATTGGTCCGTTTGCTGAGGCATGAGGGGAATGTTATAAGGAGGACTTATGCCTAAAGATGGATTTCGCTTCGATAGATATAGTATCTAAGCTGTTGGGCATTGCTTCATGTAAGCCGTTTATTAGTGAATGCCGACACAATCAGTCAACTCTATTCTTTCCCTTCCAAGTTGTCAAATTTAGCCACGGAGTGATGTAACACTAGCCACAATATTGAATGTGGCTACTGCCAAGGTCCACGACTTCTCACCAGCGTCCTTATTGGCTGCTTCTGGTATCACATATCAGATCAAGCAAGGACCCTTTGGTAAAGTTCAAAAGACATCAGTTTCTTGAAAGGGGAAGGCCCATTTTATTTCTATTTGTTAAGCTTCATTCTGCGAAGTAGCAAGGAGCTCCGCAAAAAAAAAAAAGCTTAGCGATAGCGTGCGTCTTCTATCTGCCATTTTGGAACTGAAATGAATCCTGCTTTTCGTTCATCACTCAACAGGGCTCATTCGTACTTCCTCTTCTTGTCATCTACCGTTTAAAACAGACCGTCTGCAAATATTTCGCCTAATCTAGTCTTTTACGAGGGCATTTCAGAAACCAATGGCGGCACTAAGACTCAACTGTGACAGCCTACAGAGGCGGCCCAGGCCGCCCTGCCTGGCGTGTAAAAGAGCCGGGCCATCAACTGGAGTCTGCAGCCGATTGTCGGCCAGCATGCAGCAAATAAGCCCGTGAGAATGCAAGACGGTGGTCTCGTGCGTTGCCATTTGCCTATTTCTCCGCAATTGAGACGAAGAGCAAAGAGAAAACGGCCAAAAGTGTGCCCTCCTCTACGGAATGGTGGCAACTCCTAGCCGTTGAAGTGAAAACAGGGCGGCTTGGCTGCTCTTCTCCCCGAATTGTGCATCATCGTGCGTGAGGCTGAGGGCCATGAGCAACGTCTCTATTGTTTCAATCTCGGCAATCCGGCAACGTCGGCGCACGACCCGCGCATTAGAGACGGCGCCATTTCGAGCTTGATACGATTAGCAGCTCCAGGATGGTGGACCGCCGTTTGCTTGGACCACGTCTTGATGCTTGTATGATCATGAAGTAGATGCAGCTCAGTTGACTGGCCTTCATCGCCGCCTCTCGCTGAAGATGGCAATTAACCCAGCGCAAGTGCGTATGGGTTTGTGTATATTGCTGTTTGCCATCACCAGCCACTTTTATCCCTCATCGGTCTCTCTTCCCGCTGCCAAAATGTCGGGTAGCAGCGGGTAGGAGGAGCTAAACATCCAATATTTGATCTGCAGGCTGAATTTGGACCCCTGCCACTCCAGACTGCAGCTGAAAACAAAGCCAAACCCGTTGTGACGAGCATCCAATCAGCATTCTGCCACAGACGGAAATACCACCGCTCTTGCGTTCCGCCGCGGAGACGAGCTTCCGAAAGAGGCCTATCAAAGGGATCTAGGCCAAAAGTGTGCTTGACAAGAATGCCTTACCTGCTTCTCTGTCGCGAATAAGGCGGCGACAAGTACACGACCCCTGCCAACGATAGATGGCCCGCCCTCAAGGTCACGATGCATGGTGTTATCGGGGACATCCTTACACCCTTTCCCCACGCCGGGAACATTGAATATCTAATGTGTAGCTTTTATAATATTGCTGGGATATCGCAGGTGTGAAGAATATTCTTCTCTTTTCTCGTTGTGCTGAGCTGGAGTCGATATAGCGTTAGAAGCAATAGACATTGATACTCGCTGGCTTCTACATGCCGGCCCGCCATCATCAAGTATGGTGAATATGCAGACCCTACCGACTTCTCTCTCATTACTAGTCTGTTCTCTCCTTGCGACTACTTCTTCCGCTCTGCATGTCAGGCCTCGACTCGATACCTATCCCACGCCAGTCGCGAATCTTCCAAACGCAGCAGCACCAGCCATCATCACTGCTGCCCCGTCTCTCGATATTCTAGGCGACTTGAAGTTTGCACGGGCTCTACCTACCCTTCCCGCATGTGCCACATCATGTGTTGCCTCGGCGGTTACAAAATCGACGGACTGCAAACTGGGAGACTATCGATGCGAGTGTAATTTTGCGACTGTCATTAATAAGGGAGCGGCTTCCTGCGTTCAAAGCGCTTGTGGATTTGAGGGCGCTCTTCGTAAGTGGACTTGGAAAGCCTTTGAAGGCTAGAGCTGATGAGATTGTATAGAGGCGCAGGTAGCGGGCGAGCAGCTATGTCTAAGTGTGCTCGGGGGACTTGTTCCTTCTTCTACTCCCACCAACAATAACAATAACAGTCCTAGTCCCTCGCCTGACTCGGGCTCTTCTTCTTCGAAAGGATCTTCGCCAAAGCCAAGTGGTTCATCGGGAGGTTCTGGAGGATCGTCAGGAGGATCATCTGGTTCTGGTTCTGGAACTAATTCTGGCTCAGGCTCTGGATCCAACCCTGGATCTGGTTCTGGCTCGAATAAGCCCAGCAAAAAGACCAAGCTCTCTGGAGGCGCCATTGCCGGCATTGTCATCGGCGTTGTAGCGGGCATTACCGCCGCAGCAGGAGCCGTCTGGAAGTTCTGCTTGACCAAGATGAAAGGAGGAAGCACTGCTGAAGCAATAGCCGCAGCTGGAGTAAATGGAACAAACGGAGCACCGCCCTCTGGAGCTGCTCTCGAAACCGCCCAAGTACACCCCGATCCTGCCAAGCCTACCGCGCTTACTTCGACCACACCGCTGTCGACGACGCCGAGCGAATTGTCCAATAATCACCCTCACACTGTTTCAAGCGTATCACCACCGTACCAAAGCCCTGTTACACCAACTCCTCCAGTGTACCCCAACGCGGCTGAGCTGCCCAACGGATCATGGCCGCAACAGCAGCAGCCTCCAGCTGGATATGTATACCCACCTCCTCAACAGACCGGCCAGCCAATGCAGGGCTATCAAGTGCCTGGACAGCAGCAACACTATGCGCCAGTACAGCCCTATCCGCAAATGAACCAGGCATATCATGAAGCTCCGGGAGCACCGCCACCAGAAATGGCTGGCGATACACATATTGTGCAGGAGTTACACGGACAAACTGCTTCAGGAGGAGTCTATGAGATGGGTCACTGAGATGAGAGTGAAGGTTAAATGAGTATATAGAATAACCGAGCTAAGTAATGTATTTAATTCAGAATGATATCCACATCTATTTAAAATTCTACAGGTATATATTGCGCGTTTCTATAAGACAATATGAGAACGAACAGAACATAAGAAAAGAAAAGAATCGCTCAACTACAAAAGAAAAATGTTAGACAGATCTAGAATCCCCACAAAGCCTTTGACCTCCACCAAGGTCTCTTCCCCTGAGTCTCAGTTCTCTCTTCAGTTCTATTATACCCCTCTTCCTGGACATCATGTTTCCCAACAATGTTCAAAAATACTTCATTCAACGTCGTAGGGCTGACGCTGTAGTGCGCAACACCCAGATAATCCTTCTGCTCTTCCAACATAATTAAAAGTCTGCCCCTTGCGCTTTCAGTGCTATTTGAACTTCCAACTAGCTTTGGTACCGCAGAAGAAGGCATTGAGAAGCGCATCTGTCCGTGATACGTCTCCTGCTCGACGGTGGCTCCGGAGAAGTTATTAAGTACCCAAATACGGAGAGCTTCCATCTCTGCTGCAGAAGAATGCGGAGCGGTCTTGCTGACGAGATGTACGTGTAATGTGTCACCGAAGCGGTGGCGGAGCTTCTCTGTTGATCCGAGGGCAAGCATACGGCGGGCCATGATACCTGCGCGGTTGGCGAGAGCGTCGGCTTCTTCCATGCTGTGCGTGGTGAGGAGGATAGAGCGCCCTGGAACGATGGCCTCGAGGGTATGCCACATGATACGCTTGGCGGCTGCATCGAGACCGGAAGATGGCTCGTCGAGGAGAATCACGGGAGGGTTCCCAGTGAGGGCGATGCCGAGCGAGAGTTTGCGCTTGTTGCCCCCTGAGAGCGTATGTGCCATGACGTCTGCGTAGGCTTCTAGCTCAACGGCACGAATAACAGCTGGGACTTGGTGGTCCACGTTGGAGATTCCGCGGAGACGGGAGTAGTGGCAAAGGTGTTCGCTCACAGTCATGTTGTCGATGGCGTCGAACTGGGGGCACACGCCTAGATTTGCTCGGGCAGCGGCACGGCGTTTGGTGATGGAGACGTTCTCAATGAAGACGTCGCCTCCGTTGCGGCTTGGTGCGATGTCGCCTCGAATTAGAGAAATCGTGGTGGATTTGCCGGCGCCGTTGGGGCCGAGGAGGGCAAAGACTTCACCGTGCTCGACGCCAAAGGAGACGTTGTCGACGGCGGTATTTTTTCCGAATGCTTTGGTTAGGTGGGCAATGCGGAGGCCGTCTGATTGACCCTCGACGCCGTCTACTCGGAGGAGTTCTTCGACGATTTCTGGGTCGTCAAGCTCGGGAGAGGCCTTGGCTTTCTCGGGGGTATACCGACCAGCACCACTCTCAACCCAGACGACCATTGAAAACCAGAATATAGATTGTAGAATAAGATATAGAAGGGGACCTCCGTAGGCGACAAGTGCGGCAGGATTTGCTTGAAGCTGGTCGTTATCACAGGTCGTTGAAAAGATGTTCTGACCGACCATCAATGTGCGAATCAGCGATCCAGTGGGAAAGATTGCAGCAATTACCCAGTGGGCGATGAGGACATCTCGATTTGTGTTGGCAGCGGGAGAGTACGTGAGGATGAATAGATAGGCAATCAAGTAGATGGCAAAACCCAAACCCTGAACGACAGAGGTCAAGGCATACGTTGCCATTGGACTCGCGGCAATGAGACTAAGGAAATAGGAGATTGTGATGGTTGTTAGCCCGTAAAAGATGAATACAGGGAATAGATAGCCTCCGTGGTACCATGAATTTGAAGACACGACAAATATCATGGCAGCGAAGATCATGGGTAGCAATATGATGCCAAAGTCAAATAGTAAGTGTGCGGCCCAGACAGGTAGTGTACGAACACCGCTCGAGTACTGCAAGCTGCGAATATTCCTGAGCCTTTCTGTATTCGGATACAAGCCGAATAGACCTGGGAAGATTGAACAA
Organism: Trichoderma erinaceum; assembly: GCA_026401215.1. Lineage (NCBI taxonomy): Eukaryota > Fungi > Ascomycota > Sordariomycetes > Hypocreales > Hypocreaceae > Trichoderma > Trichoderma erinaceum. The sequence continues at coordinate 181,061 of JALIRY010000030.1, forward strand.
GCAACCGAGAAATAGACAATTAGCTGTAGTCCTCTGCCGGTTGAAGGAGCGACTGGATAATCGAATTCTTTGTATTCTGTCACGATGGTGGTGTTTGCTAATATCGTATTCAAAAAGCTTTGACCGATGACCGCAGAATACATGGAAAAGTTGTCTACTTTGAAAGCCAATGTTGGTGACGAGTTCGAGTCGCCGATCCACAAGCCTACAGGAGTGACTATCCTACGATTGTCTTCAACGAAATCTTCAAAGGAAGAAAGCGAGTTTACTAGATCAACAGTGACATTACCGAGAGAGGTAGCCGATGTATCTCTCTTAGCAGAGCTCGTCGTTGGCTTAGGCAGAATAGGCTTAAATAAATCTTCCAACGAGGATCCCCCAAATTGAGGTGACGGACCACCAACAAGATGGGCGGTGTCCAAGAGCTTGAAGTAGTCATCATTTGATGAATTGCTACTCCGTTGTGCAGGCGAGCAGCCTACTGCGTCATCGTTACGGATAAGAATTTGGATAACTGCAGCGGCAATAATGGGAACTAAAAAGGCTGCAGCGTAAGGAAGCCAATTCGTTTTGAACACTGTGAATCGCTTTCGAATAAGAACTCCAGTTTGCTGAATCATGCCAATCTGTCGCCCTGATAGCAATGGTAGATTGTCACCGACGGCGGGAACATCACTTGCAAGTTTGGTGATCTTTTCGTGTACCATGTCGGGGTTTCGTTGTGGGCTGTCGCCATGAGCTTCTTCAGCCAAATGCAAGAACACATCTTCGATGGTTGGACCAGATGACCTGTAGGGAATTCCCGCAGTTTCTAGAGCTCGAATCACTTTGGCAGCCTGATCTGAAGACGATGTCACATAGGTAACGTTGTTTGTGGCAATCTTTTTGGTAACACCTTCGAAATCAGGCACAGCATCTAGACTCCTTGGGTCTAGCAGATGAATGCGGTAACCAGCACCAAAAGTGTCCTTGAGCTGAGCAGAAGAGCCTTCAGCCCTCAGAGTGCCCTTGGATAGAATGGCAATGTTATCAGCGAGCAGATCTGCTTCGTCAAGGAAGTGGGTAGTCATGATGATTGTTCGCGAGCCGCGTTCTTTCAGAAGAATGTCCCAGATTTTTCTGCGCGATAGGGGATCAATACCGGACGAGACTTCATCTACGCAGCAGACAGAGCTCCCACCAATCAACATCATTCCAAGCTGAAGCTTTCGCTTTTGACCTCCAGACAAGGTTTTCGACCAAGCTTTTGCTTTCGAGCGGAGCCCAATGGCATCGATCAAGGCTGCAATTTCGGTTTCCGGGGTCTTTCTGCGTGGGTCTTTGATACGACTAAAGAGTCGAATGTGTTCTTCCACAGTCAATTCATCCCATAGAACATTCTGCTGCGGGGCAAAACCAAGGCCGCCAGATGTATCAACAGAGATATTACCGCTAGTAAAATCACTGATGCCAGCGATGGCGTCGAGCGTTGTACTTTTACCACTGCCGTTGGCACCTAGGAGTGCTAAGATCTCTCCCTTCTTGGCTGTTAATGTCAAGTTGTTAACTGCAACCACCTCAGGTCTTGGTGGTGAGACAAACGAGAAGAATTTTCGGAGAAAGCTTGTTTTGTAAATCTTTGTCATGTTGTCTATGCGAACAGTTTCTACGACGCCACTCGTAGGATCTTTGAGAGATGTTGAAGACCGAGTTCCTGTTGTTACTCCATGCAGAGTCTGTTCAATGAAGGCCGCAATGAAGGGATACACAACCATCTGGATGAAGAAGAATATCCAGTGGACAATGCCAGGAAGACTAGAAGTGGCGCTCGGGGGTGCGTGGATTAGATTGGTAGCTTTTCCATCTTGCTCGAATCGGGCAATGTAGATGACGAAATAGACAAAATTGCACGGCGTGAAGAGGAAGCTCAAGATAGCTACTGTTCCAGTGTTGGGGTGTAGAATAACTTGAGCCACTATACCAAGCACGATCCAGATGACCGCAGTCACTACACCAGAGAGCTGGGCCTTTTTGAAGAAAGATGCGCCAAGCAGTGACATTGAAGTAATAGCGATGCCGCTGATGATGAAGAAGATGATCATAATGCCAAAGCTTGTGTTTGTCCAGATGGTGACTCTGGTAACAATGGAAGCGACAATCCAGCCTGGCATGTACGTTATGGTAAAGGCGTTGTGATGAGAGATTAATCTGGCAAATTGGCGATGCCAGCCCTTGCTGGTGGGCATCATGGCGTCGATGAGCTGGGATATGCCCCTTTCTCTCTCCGTGGCAATGAAGCCAGGCATGTGATAGCAGACACCAATGAGACCCATGATGAAAGCAACGCTCAAGTAGTGGATGAAAGAACTCTGATACTTTCGTCGAACCTCAGCTTGGCGTTCATCTTCAGTTAATTCGGTATAGGGGTATTGTTGCGTCGATTTAGGAAAAGAAGACCCCGATTCAAGGCCCGCAATGGCAGAATCAACAGCCCTCTGGAGAGGAAGTGCGTAAATCTGAGCATCATTGTCGTCTTTATCAGTCTGGAAGCTTTTCCCCAGACCGCCATCAGCACGTAAGGTGTAGTTCCAAAAGCCACCATGGCCCTCATCCGGAGATGAATAGAATACCACAGCACCGAAGCAGTTGGATGTGCCACGGATAGTGCTCTGACAATTATATCCCAGGTCGGATTCATCTTTAATGGTAATTGCATGTTTACCGGCGCCCTCGACGATACCAGAGATAGAACCTATGACATGCTCGATATTGCCACTGGTGTGACCGCTGTTGACAAAGACAACCGTGTCTCGACCACCGGCTGATTTGGAGAGGGCGCTTTCGAGAGAAATGATGTCGGATGGAGAGCCAATGCCGAACTTGTCGTTGGGCTGAGTGAACTTCTGCCCGATGCCCAAGTAAATGGAGAGGACGATGGGGAGGATCAGAGCACTGTAGAAGGTCGACACGAAGTGGCGAGTGATGATGATTTTGAGCGTCTTCTCCGTCAGAGCTCGTATCTGAGTATATAGAACCATGATGAGATGCGTTTATCAAGACTTATTCCATGCTAGAGCAAATTGCAAAAGAATGGTGAGAAGGACAGTAGTATTATTTGAAGGCACTCAACCTAAGAGAGTGTTGATGAGAAAGAAGAGAAAGAATATTTAGTTTGACTGAATAGCATAATCTTAAACCAAGTAGGATTCTAAGACAAAAATAAGAGAGAGGATCAATGGCTTTTAATAGCAAAACAATGCCTTCTTCAAGTTGTCTCAGCCAAGAAGAGAGCCATCACCAACGCTAACCTCCAAACCAGTCGCAACGGCCGCTGTGATGGCAGACGAGAAAGCTTGGATCAGGCATGGCTGTTGATCCGCGTATTATGGACAGGGATCTGCTGTGCCTCTAGAGTCTCGGTTGGATCGTTCAGCCCTGCAACTGGATGAGATGATGTGAAAGGAGTTAAGGAGGAGCTGCTAATTCGCTGCCTGGCCATAGCTGCGCCTTGTGCACGGCTTGTTGCTATCGTAGAAGTCTATAAGCTTTGAAAGCCCCGTAGGATCCCCTGGCCTTGGCGGCATTTAGCGAACGCCTCAGCCAACCTCAGCGAGCTAACAGCGCCAGATTTGGCCCAGAATGGACAAGCCAGCCGCTAAAGTCTCTTGTGGAGCACGGGAGCTTTTCAGCGGCACGTACTTCCTGAATGGGACAGAAGGATTCATTGCTTGACCTGGACTGAACGAGTGGTTACTTATGAATGAGTGAGACCTGGAAATAGAGGCATTAAGCATAGTAATTGCAACGTAATATTCATTTGGAACCATTTGGCAAAATCGAGTATAGATCCAAGGACAACCTCCTTGATGAACCTCTTGAATAGCCAAATGCACATCTTTACGCCTTCGACGTCAAACAACAGTTCACCAACACCCAGACTTACACTAATAAAAAAGAACAAGCACCACTCTCCACATAAAGCAAACCCCTGCCAACTTTCCGGGATTTACGAGCAATACGGTGCTTAAGCAAACGTCACCCGCAAACGAACTCTGTTGATCTAAGCCCGAATGTCCCATAGCGTCGATCCTGCGCGACGTGGGCTGCCAGCATTCGTGCTGGCAATTTCAAGCTGCTTCAACGCTAAGAAACGCTTAAAAGTGGCTGCTTGGCTTGGCTGTGGATCTGCGCGAGAACCCGACAAATACGCACAATACGGCGAGATCATTAGAATGAGGCTGTGATGGCTAGAGCTGTTATTGGTCGCTGCTACAAAGAGTTGGTGTATCTTGGCAATTGTCCGTACTCATCCTAATTGGCTTGCATCAAGAGTCGGCGAAACGTTAATATATGGTAGTAAATGGCGGGCTTATTGGGCAGTGTACTGTTGTTGAGACCGTTGTAGAAGATTATGAAGTGAGCCGGTTTGCGATGTGGTAAGGTGAATGTAAGTAAAGGCTTAGGTTGGCACCACGATTCGCACAATGGAGCTAAATGTTATGCTAACGACCTAAGTTAGGACTGTAGCCGTAACTACATGTATGTTGTCTCTAAGCATAGCCGTAAACGTGCTGCCAAGTACCTCTTAGTCTCGAGAAATGTCAAGACTCGCAATCATCGACTCCAGCTCTAAAATGACCATCTCGTATATCGCCTCCTGAAGCCTGGGCTTCTTCAAATCCTTCCCATATCCAAAATCGCAATCAAGAACTTTTTGCGTCAGCTCTTGATAGACTGGCCCCAGATACGATCGTTGTGATGCAAGTCGTCGAATCCCCTCTATGTCCTTGTGATCCACACGCTCCCATCTGCCAATGGCCAAGAGAGCAGCTCCCAAGCTGTAAAGCGTTACGTTACGTACACCGTGTTTGTATTGTGCGTCTTCTATGGAAAGCTGCACTAAGCTGGTGGGTGATTCAACGTCCATCGCAGTTGCCTCCGAGCCTGGCGCGTTATGAGTTAATTCTACTCCAAAATGTAACGTTTGAAGAGATTCTGTTAGATCATCCCCTTGTTGAAAAAATGCGAGGTCTCCGATATTCCACAACTCCTTGAGCCAAGGCGTCGAATTGAATTTGAGCACCGCAGAAACGAGACGGTGAGCTAACTGTAGCTGACTGACAATGTCAAGTCTATTGTGTATAGGTTTTGCAAGTGCTTGATCCATAGGCATCACGTCGTCTAACCCCATATTATTGAAATGAGACTCCTTAGGCCAGGGGAAGAAACAATGCCGAAATGCTTCCTGTGTGCCACTATCAATGTGCCCCAGGCTTTCTTTCTTACATGCTATGTCTGGGGCTGAGCAGCGTTTTGAAAGCTCCGAGCAAAAATGTCCAGTGAGCTGTAAGTCCTCTGAAAGGGCAGCTGATGATTGTGAAGTGGCTACAGACACAGCAGATGCTGCTGGTGAGGCCTCGCTGGCAATATCAGAGCTGTCGCTAATGCTAGCAAATCTCACCTTCTGGCGCTTTTGCCGGCCACTCTGTGCTTCATCCATCTGTGGTGTCGGAAGTAGCAAGTTTGCACCAGACCAAGCGATAGAGCCCATAGTCCTTGATCTGACTTGTACTCTCGTTAAGCTTGTCTCAAGTAGCGACCGTTGTTGCCGCACGGCATCAGAGCACAGAATGGCAATCTCCATCTGTACTTCAGTTTCTGCCTTAGCATCTACAAAAAGTGTGACAAAGTGCCGAAGGCTTGGGACATCTGCTTCTGACCATGTCGCTATGAGGCCTTCGTGCAGAGCCTTTGATGCGCGTCGTATTGTTCCGTATGCCCCAAACTCTGCTGGTAGTCTTCGTGCTCTGTCGGACCTCTTAACTGCGCAGCATGACGGTGCCTGAAGTTCGTTGACTTGTCTTCGAAGCCGTATCAATTCGCTGTTTAATCTCTCGAGGTTGCTTATTTTGTCTTCGAAAGTTGTCTTCTCGATAGTGATTTGGACTCGTTTTCTCAACTTTCGCATAGCATCTTTCAAGGGCTTCGATTTGAGCTTTTCATCCTTCACCATGTTTTAGTCTTTGAACCTTCATATAACATGCCTATGTTATAGTGTCTTACTCTTTCTTTTTCTTCCTCTAGCGGCTGAAAACACTGGAATGTGTTCTGTAGCGCCGTAATGCTCGCACCAATGTCATAGATGACATCTCTCAGCAACCACGAGTTTCTCCCGAACAAAGCCTCTAAATGCGTTCCACCTATGTAAGAGTCCCATGCACTACGCGTGTTCTCTGGATTTTTCATCATGTCATCGATAACAGCCTGGTCATCGAGGACTAGCCGGAGTAGCAATTCTACCTCGTTGAGAAAGCAGCCGCGCTGGGCACTAAACAGCTTTTGTATTCTCTCGATCTCGGTGGAGTAGTGACGGAATATCTTAAATTTTGAGCGAACAGTTTTGTAAACAATCATTGCGTTCCGGACTTGCGGCAGAATGTCAAATGAAGCCAATACAGGATTCATTTTGCCAGTATCGCTAGCTCTGCCCAGGCCAGTACTCTCAGCATGAAGAATTTCACCAGCGAGTTTCGGAATGATTTCTTTGATCAGCTCTCTGGTCGTAATAAAAATTACAAATGGCATGCAATTTTACAAAACTACCAGAAATATTGAGGCGGAGCGCGCAGCGGCAGCCTCGTGTACTCACGTCCTACATGCGCTTATATGCGATAAATGCATTCGGTTTGCCCTGCGAAACCCACACAACCACCATATCCTAGTCAGATTCCAGCGACGCAATTGGCTGAATCGAGCGATTTCTGGGACACCTCAGCGCTTCCAGAGCGGCTATGTTTCTTTGTGTCACCTATTTTCTGCGTATTGCAGCACAGCTCACTTTGTGTATCCGTGTGGTATTGCCGCTACGAAGCAAGCGGGTCATGCAGATCGGCACCGACGTTCCATTCATCGATTTCGTATCTCACGATTCAACCTTTGTTTCAAGGGATACATGCATCGGTAAATATGGTAGAGAGCCATAATGACGCAACCTTCACCATCCCAGGGTGGCTATGATCCGATCAGAAATATCCGAGAATGGCAATTGCAGCAGCAGAACATTCAACTTGGCAGTGACGCTGATGAGGCTCTTCAACATAATGAGATCTCTCGCCTCTCGGCTAGTTTACTGTCGCTTTTTAAAGAGGTGGTGCTTTCACTACGAGAACAGGCTGCCATCCCGAAAGATGTTCGAATCAGCCTTGAACGCAGCTGTAGCGCTATGATCCTATGGTCAGATGGCTACGGAATTGCTCAGGGTAATCTTAATGATGTTTTCAAGAGATCAAGCAAGCTTCGCCACACGCTTTTCACAAACCTATCGCATCTTGGACACGTGCTCACCGAACGTACGTTGCGTACCGGCTCGCACCGTAAGGCATATCTGCTAATTGAAATACTTTGCTCTTTGTGGCTGTAGGATTAATACCATTAGCAAATATTTCGTCCGAGAAGCTAAAAGAATTATGTTCGAATGTTGTGTCTAACATCGAAGACGGCAGTGGTATTGCTATTGAAGAATTATACCAGAAAAGTGACGGTTCTTCCAGTGATGCCGAGTCTATTTTCTCAGATGACAACATTTATGAGGTTGCCGAAGATCTGAAAACTGATACGCATGTTCTATCCAGCCTTGATTCTCTGATTAAATATCCTGTATTCGATCTTGAGAAAGGCAAAGCCATCGAAGATTATATCCATTCCACATGGAGTCCGGAGAAGTTTTTTATCGATAAAATCGAAAACCAATTTCCTCTTGCGGATGTGTCCCTTGCTGCACGTCTGGGAAAGACTAATTTTGAACGTTATCTACGATGTCAGGCAGACAGAGACGCTCTAGAGAATAAAGAGTGTGAAAGAGACTTGCCTTCAACTCTACAAGAAGCGCAAGACACTACCGGCACAATCATCACAAGCTCCGCGTTTCATGACTCTGGAGTTGGGACCTCTTTGGTACCGACAATAACTTACCCAGAAACATTAATGAGTTACAACCAGGATGGCAAACCTGTTCGCATACCCCCACTTCCGAAGGGCGCCAAAAAGGGCTTGCCATTCTCTTGCGTTGCGTGCAGTCGCACTGTCGTCATTACTAACTACTCCGCTTGGAAGTAAGCATCATGCACTAGATATCTCGAGTATACGAAAGCTAATCATTTTCAGACGCCACCTCTATCTTGACCTTCAATCATACATGTGTCTAGATGTATCATGCTTGTACAGCAGCACGACATTCGAAAGTCGCGAGAAATGGGTCTCTCATCTGGCCCTGGAGCATGATATGGAACCCAACTGGGAATCCATGAAATGTTCTCTTTGCAGAGAGGAGACTGGCAGCGGAAAATTGGCTGTCACTGGACATTTCGCCAGGCACCTCGAAGAAATTTCGCTCTCAGCGCTGCCTATTGAGGCTAACCCAGATGCCATCTCCGAAGAAGGCTCTGACCTACATGATTCGGATAATGACGGCGAGAATATCCTAAGAAATCAAGACGAAGGCAAATCGAAGGCAATCCCTGATAATGCTCGAGTAATTAAAAAGCATAATCCTCCATGCAATACTATTTATGCTCGCAATCTGCCCATCGAATTCGAAGAAGAGGTCAAATCTGCGCTCTCTAAACAGCAAGGATATAAGGGATTTACCATGATCCAGTCTCAGATTGCAACTATGTGGTGCTTTTTCGAGTTCGAGAACACATTATCCGCCACCAGAGCACTTCATAATTTAAACGGTCAGCTCTTGAATAAGAGCATCAAGGGCGGTTTAAGCCTGAAATTCTTCAACAAACACCCAGACAATCCAGTTCTTCCTCGAGAATGGATCGCTGAGTTTGACGAGGACTCTCAGCAATGGTTCTACTGCAACCCAGGGAGCGGAGCAGTGCAGTCTGAAATCCCTCTCGTCGACCCTCCATATAACCCTCCCTCTAACGTACCACCTCTTCCCCCGGGGTGGATTGTCTACTTTGATAATGACGAACAGAGATGGGTTTACAATAATCCGGAGACCAGAACAACCCAGAGAGAGTTTCCTCTAGTTAACCCTCCTTACAACCCTCCACCTACCGCACCACCTCTTCCCTCAGGGTGGACCCCTCATTTCGACTATAGATGGCAGAGATGGTTTTTCGTTAACGAAGAGAGCGGAATAATCCAATGGGAGTCCCCTGGAAACGCTGATGTTCAAGCTCGCCCAGAGCCACTCCCGGGCCACGGAGCACGCAGCAGTGGCTCTTTGCAGGATCCCTCTTCAACTGCTCCGGACAACTCTTCCCCTACTCCATCTGCCACAACGTCAGGAATTCCTCCTTCTGCCTTGCACGGTGACTATATCGAGCCTCCAGCGGGTCAGGGCGGTCCTTCGGCTTCATGACAGGATGCCCGGCTATGATGGAGTAATCACAGCAAAGAAATGAATAGAAAGACCAATATGTTTCGGAAATAATATACTGTTGCTGCCGGCGTTGAAAGGCATTGCTTCTTGCAAGGGACCTCAGATGATGACAGCAGTAGTGTTGAAGAAAAGAGCTCTTGCGCTACGTGTCAGGACTTGGTCACATAGGAAGAGTGAAAGAGGATCAAGTGAGTCTGCAGCGGCCTTGTTGTTAGGCTATGGCTAGGGCCTCTAATATAACTATATTTATCTCTGCCCCCCTTTAATAAAGCCTGGGGGCTTTGTTTTCTTATATACCTGTTTATCTTGTAGCAACTAGGTTCTAGCTAGTTGTGTCACAGCTTCTTTATCTTTGTGATCTGACAGACTGCCCGTCTTTTATAGCACCAACCCAGTGCCTTAATCACTAATATTATCTATTGTAAGAAAGGCTGATGAATGCATTAGAATGCTTTGTCTGCACTGCCTAGGGGCAAGGCCTATGCTTCCTAGCAGCGAACTACTAGTTCTTTATTCTTCTGTTAATAAATAGGAAAGGGAATTCCTCTTCCTTTTCCTTCTAAGTTTAACAACCTATCCTGCTTTGACTCCTGCTTTTCTACTATAACTTAATGGGTTCCTAATGGTTATGTTATAAAGCAAAGGCAAAGCTGCGGCCTTAAATAATAATAGAGATAGTAACAGCTAGAATAAGCCTATATAAATATTGGCAAATTAGATGTTGTTCTTCTACTAACTTAATAATAGGAAATATGTATACTATTATTATATATATTATTATAAATGTTAGAAGAAGGGTGATAATAAGCCTGCTTATATTAGTTATAACAGTAAGGATCTCCAGTGGTTTACCTTCTAACTCCTATTTAGCTAATAGTAAAATAGGTAATAGTAATAAATATACTATTTATGCTTATGTGAAGGATTAGGGTAAAGGTGGAAAGAAATGCCTTTAGATAGATAATTGTTATAAGCTAATTTGCTGTAAGCTAGTTGCTAAGATTGCTAAGGATAAACCTAATATGGTAATTTTCTCCTTTCTTTCTTTAGACTTATGCTAACTTGCTGCTAGAAAGAAGTGGCCTGCCTATAGCAGTTAGTTAGTAAATACTTATAGGATTATAAAAGCCAAGCTGCTAATACTAAGAAGAATGGGATAATGGATCCCTTTGCTATTGCTAATAGCTCTGCTACTAATAACTCTTTATTAACTTGCTCTTAGGCTTAGGCTGTTATTTCTAATTTTATTTAGGTGGATATTGCTAATATTTTTTATTTTTTGATGGGTACTGCGGCTGCAATTGCTGTAAGCTTCTTACCGCTTAGATTACTATTGTTTAGCTTCTAACTTATTATAGATTAAAATAAAGGTAATGTAAAATGTTAATCTTTCTATTTGTATTAGTCCTAAAGATAGGGAAGAGCTTAAAGGTACTAAATGCTATCTTATAACTAGAATTCTATTTGATGAAAAAGAGGAGGAAGAAGATAAAGATGATAATGGTAACTAGCTGTAATCTTACTTGTTGTATGCCCCTTTCTTTATGTAACGCCCTGGCGCGATGGCTTTATTTAAGCAATTTTGTTATTTTTATTAATGTAATAGTTAGTTTACAGTTAATTAGATAGAATTCACTTTGTTATTATTCTCTAATTTACTTAATTAGCAGTGTGACGACCTGATTCACTGATATCCTAGATAGTTAGTGACTTATGAGCTTCCTAAGGGATAAACCTGGTCTATGGTTTATGTTAGCGGATTGGTTAGGAGATCTATGGGCAATGGTAAATAGTAAACAAATGTTACTAGAGTGTAAGTAGTGCAGAGTGTGTTACAATCTTGATTCTATGTTAATAACTGGCTATTTAAGTTATTTAAATGAGCGTAGAGAAGTGAACTTATATATTTAGTTGGTATGTTTGGAATATGGTGGCTTGTGAGGCTTGCTGGATGAGCCTGTTAAGTTTGTGTATTTGCTTGGCTTGTTGGATGAGTTTGTTGAGTTGTAGCTCTTTTGGCTTGCTGGTTGAGTGTGTTAAGCTTTCTTTTATTGGTTACTGGTCTATAGTTGATTTGGTTCCTTCTACTCTATAGGCCTATTATTACAACTATAAGGATTGGGTTGTAATATAATACTCCCCTTCTATTGGTCTTGCCCTTAAGACCTAGTTGTCTTAGTGTATTTAATTATTTTCTTCCCTATCCTTATATTAGTAGGTTCTTTTTTTTTTTATTATTTTTCTAGCTATTATTATAACTAACTGTGTGTGTAAGATGCGTTTTAAAAAATGAGAGTAGTGTGGCAATTTATTTTTATCTATTCTTGCTTATCCTTTTAAGATAAAGAAGTATACTTACTATAAAAATAAGGGTTTTAAATATTTTATTTCTGCTGGTAATTTAATGCGTTATTTCTAGTGTGTTATTAATTAAAAATCCCTTTGTGATATACAATAGCTTTTTATTACCTAGTTTTATAAGGTAGTAGCTTAATATATTAAGCTTAAAGAGGAAATTAAAGCGGCTGAGGAGGAGCATTAGCGGGAGCTAAAGTGCTTTTGTTAGGCTAGTGTAAAGGTTAAGCGCTTTTATAAGTAGAAGAAGTTATAGTATTAAAAAATGATATGTGCGGTTGCATAGGGAATTACTAATTTAAAGGAGTTGGATTATATTAAATGGGAAGAGGTAGAGGCTGCTGGTTAAGTAGAAATGTTGTAGTTTAATTTGGATTCTTCTAAGGCTAACCTTACTTCTTTGGTGCTAATAGATTATTTAAGAATATTAAAGATGGACCCTAAGCTAATGGGATTCCTAGGTTTTAATGGAGTTTTTCTATAAGCGCTATTAAGTTCTTAAGATGCTTAATAGGTTCTTATATTTCTTCTTTTTTATCTCCCTTTTTCTATTACACCTTATAGTATTATTTACTATTATCTTTTATTTTTATAGTATTAATATCTTTTACCTTATATTCTTCTTCTTTTCTTTTAATAATAATTTTATCTTAAATAATTTCTTTAATGTTTTTATTAATTTATACTTTTTCTAGTAGTAAAATATAAAAAACTAAGTGCATTTGCTTTTCTTATTTCTTCTATTATTCTAGGAGTTTAAGTTTATAATTTACCTCTTTGATTTTTTTTAGAATTTTATATGGCTTAAGTTTTTTAAAGTTAAGCTTATTACTTAGCCGGTTTATTTTAATGTTTGCTTATTTATTACCCTATGTATAATAAAGTAGCTAGACTATATCCCCCTCCTAAAGGGTTAGTTCTTTAAGCCTATAGCAGTCTGCATATTTAATTATCCTTTATTAAATAAATTTAAGTTTTTATTATGCTTTATTATATAATTTAATTATGTCTTCTGCCCTAATAATAGCTTTTTTAATATCTTTCCCTTGCCTTAGCGTTCTATAGGCTTTGGGTTTAAATTTATAGTTTAGAAAAAATGGCGATTTACCTATTAATTTTAATAGTATGCTATTATAGGTAAGTTATATAATTAAAAGGAGTTTTATTTAATTATCTTACTTAAAGTTAATGTAATAGTATAAGTATGTTTTAATTATTTAGTTAATGCATTCCATTTATCCATCTATCTATAGATAGTATATAGTATTTACTTTATAATTTATTTCTAATTTAATAGTAAGTGCCTTTTAGAATTTAAATATAAATGTGTTACCTCTATTAGAGATTATTTCTTTTAGTAGTCCATGGTTACTTATAATAAATTTTATTATTATATAGGCTAGTTCTTTTATATTACTGGCTTTTTTAAATGGTAGGAAGTAGGCCATTTTTATAAGTTGGTAGACTTTAATAAATATGCTATTATAGAGTGTTTTTATAATAGGTTCTTTTAACTTTAGAAGTTTTATAATAAGGTTAAATAAGATAGAGTCTTATAGTTATTATGGTATAGGTAATGGTTATAGTTATCTATATGGTTTATATTTAAAGCTTTTAGCTTATTAATAGGTATTGCAATTTAAGATTATATTAGCTACTTTATTTTTTATTCTTTAAAAGTGGTAGTATTACTAATAGTGTTTATAGGTGGTCTTAATGCCTTTATGTGCTATGGCAATTATACTGTTATATATATCTTTTATTGCTTCTTTTTATAATTCTTCTAGTACCTAGACCTTGCTATCTTCTTATATTGGCAGGCTATTTTTTATAGTGATGTTTTTGTAAAGGCCTTTTGGTAAGGGGTTGTTTAGTTATGGTCCTTTAAATTGTGCTTTAATTTTATTAAGGACTGGGTGATCTTCTTTAATGCTAAATAGATTATTAATGTGTATTTGTTTATAGTTGCTATCCTTGTTTTTCTATAGGATTTAGGCTTTAAGTTTTGGAATTTCTTTAAAGTATTCCTTTTTCTTACTTAAGGCATCCGCTTATCTATTAGCTATGCCTTTAAGATGGATAAGTTTATAATTAAAGTCTAAGAGTTTTTTAAAGTAATGTATTTATTTTATGGAGAGTTTTTGTGTTTTAGTAAAGTATATAATATTGCGGTAGTTAGTGTGTACCTTGACCTTGTATTTACTTTTTATATAGTAGTATCTTTATTCTCTAAATGCTTTAAGAATTGCTATGAATTCCTTATTATAAATAGGATATTTTAATTCTGCTTTATATAGCTTTTATAAGAAGAAGGCTATTGGATGAGGTTTTTTATTGTTATTTTATTATATAAGTACTCCTTTAATTGTAAAATCTAAGGCATTTGTTTTAATTTTTATTAGTTTATTTAAATTATATATTATAAGTATAGGTTTGCTAAGAAGTGCGTTTTTAAGTTATTTAAATGCTGCTTCCATTTTTGATTTATATATAAGTTTCCTATTCTTAGGTTTTTTCTTACCCTTTTTGTTTTCTTTAAGCTAAGTAGAGTTTGTAAGTAGCTTAGCGATTTTACTATAGTTTTTAATAAATCTCCTATAGTAGTTTGTTAAGCCTAGAAAGCTTTGCATTCCCTTCTTTGTTAATAGGAATTTCTATTTTTAAATTGCTATGAGTTTATTAGGATTTATTTGGATTTATTCTAGTGTAATTAGGTGTCCTAGGAACTTGACTTTTTATATGTGGAAACTGCATTTTTTTAGTTCTACTAATAGGTTGGCATTTTATAATATTTATAATACCTTATGGATGTGTTCTTTATGTTTTTTAAGGGTTTTTAAGAAGATAAGGATATTGTTGAGGTATATGATTATAAAGTCGTTAATATATGCCTATAGTATGTGGTTAATTATTTATTAAAATGTTGCTGGTGTATTAGTGAGTTTAAATAGTATTACTAAGCATTTAAATAATTTATAGTGTGTTTTAAATGCTGTTTTCTATTTATCCCCTTCCCTAATGTGGATTAAGTTATATGCTTTTTTAAGGTCTAAGGCAGTAAATTAATTTGCATTAGTTAGGCAGTTTTAAATTTTTGTAATAAGTGGTAATAGGGTTTAGTCTTTTATTGTGATTTTATTTAGTTGTTTATAGTTAATAACTAGCTGAAGTTTCTTATTCTTTTTTAGTATAAATATAATAGGGTATTTAGCTTCTGAGGTGGATGTTCTAATGTATCCTTTTTTTAAATATTCTTATAACTATTCTTTAAGTGTTTTAAGTTCTTTCTTATTAAGGTTGTAAATTGGAAAGAACTTTGTTATTTTTCTATTAATAAGATCTATATAGTGATCCTATTGTAAGTATAATAGTAGTCCTATTATTAATGTTGGGCTAAATAGTTTTTTATATTTCTATTAATATTATTAAGGTGCTTTCTAAAGTATTTCCTTTAGTTTTTTATATTCTTCCTTTTCTTTTGCTTTTAGTAGTGCTTTGTCTAGAGTTTTTAATTCTATTTAAACTTATGTAATAATTTTATTAATTTTAATATGTTTTGCTTTTTCTTATCTTTAGTTGTATTATGGTAGTATTAGTGATTTTTCTTTTTTAAATCTAACTTTTTTCTTAGGTTTTATTTTATTTTTAATTTTTTATTTTTATTTTTATAGTTATATAGGAGATTTTAGTTTTGGGTTTAGGGGCATGTCTTTGCCTACCTTGCCCTTTCTATGGCTTAGTTATAGCTTTAGGGTAATATCTTCTTCCTAAAGTATTTATCCTATTCTTTAGTTAATAAGTGGGTTAAATTGCTTTAACTATAGATGTTTAAGTAATATATTATAGGTATTAAGGTTTATGATGTTAAACTTAATGTTCTTAGTTCTTTTAGTAATTATTAAAGGGAGGTAATTAGTCTTATATTTAATAATTCTCTTATATCTTAGTGTTATAATACTTAAAATATAGGTTAGTTGTTGCTTTTTAATACATAGTATTTTAAGTAGGTTTACTATTTTTAAGGTAATGCAGTTGCGATTTGCGCTACTATTTATATATACTTTTACTAGATATTAGTTAATATACTTAGTAACTAGTAGTTTCTTAGTTTTTCCAATTAAATTAATATTAATTTATTTTAAATAGCTTTCTTACTATGTATTTTTCTTATACTTATAATACCATTTGCATTTAATTTTAGTGTTCTTATTTTTTATTATATAGTGGTATTTCTTAATTAGTAATTTACTTTCTAATTTTTGAATAGTATAATTATTAAGGTTATAACCCTTTTAGTAAAGTTTCTAAGTTATTTAGTAAAATTAATGTTTTTTCTAGCGGTATTTAAGGTAATCCCTTATATTGCAGTTAAGGAAGTAGTTATTTTTGCATTTAAGGTTTATAATATAATAGTTTTGTTATTTATGCTAGTCTTTAAGTTTATTAAAAGTATATACTATATAGTATGAAGTTTTATATAGTTTTTAATCTTCTTTGTTATAGTCTTTGTTAAAATTAAGGTGGCTTATGAGTTAAGATCATCTTTAATCCATTTATTTACAATCTTTATTAAGGTTTTTTAGTACTTTAATATATTTATAAGTATAAGAGATGTTTATTTTTATATAGTATAGGAGGTTGACTTATATTAGGGGGTGTTTCTTTAAGTACTATTGTCTCTCCTTTTATTATTTATGTTTTTTAATGAGTGCATTTAGGATTTCTTTGCAATTGTGGTGTGGGTTTTATGAGCTATAGGTTGGGCATTTGTTGTAGTTATAGTCTAGGTCTTTAGATTTGCAAATCTTATATTAGTATAGTTTGTATTATCCTATGGGCTGGATTCTTCCTTGTTTCTTAAAGTATTCTTTGGCTATTTGATCTTCTTTTTTAAAGAGTTTATATATGGCTTTTATATTTTTATGCTATTTACCTTTATAGCTGTGTTGGTATTTTTTTATAGATCCGCATTCTAGGCATTTTAAGCATTTATATTTTAAGTCCTTAGATTAGTAGTTGTTGTATTTATAGATGTTTTTAAAGGTAAGGTGTAGTTTATATAAGCACTTATGTATTAGTTTATAAGCTTTATAGTATTTATAGTCTATGTTTTAATTTAAGTTGTGAGTTTCTCTATTAAATGGGTGCTTATAAGAGTTGAAAGTATTGATTTTTATAGCCTTATAGGGCTTTAGGTTCTTAGGTTTCATTGGGTAGTACTCTAATCTGTTTTTGCTGCTTTTATATATAAGATATAAGTTATTATAGTAAGCTATTTAGCTAAGATAGTTATATAATACTTTATAAATAGTATTAATTTAAGCCTTATCCTTAATGGCTTTAGAATTCTTATTCTTCTTAGTATAGTAATAGGCTTTATTATAACCCTTTTTACTATAGAATTTGCAAGTTATTTTAGAATGGCAGTCTACCTTCTTATAGCCCTTTTTGCCATAGGTATTATAGGTTCTAATAAATCTTCTTCCTTTAATAGCGTTAATATTTATTCTTCCTAGTTAAGTTCTATTATCTTTTACAATATATTTATCTCTTTTTTTTCCTTAGTTAGCTTATAGGTAAGGTTTATTAGGATTCCCATTCTTTTTAACCTTCCTTTTTTATTTCCTTTCCTATTATTAGTTATTAATTTTAATAGCCTTCTAAGTGAAGTTTATAAAGCTAGTGGACTATTGGTTTATTTTATAGATTTTGTCCTTAACTTTTGGCTTTAGGCTATAGTAGTATATTTCCTTTTTAGATTCTTTAGTCTAATTAATCTTAGTGAGTAGTTAAATAAAGGTTATAGTATGCTTATAGTATAGTCTTTTCTATTTAAGTTCTCTAAGTTTTTTTTTAGCTTCTTAAGCTTTATTAGTAATTTTAAAAGATTTCTTAAGTTGTTTTTTAAATTCCTTATAGCTGCTAAATATATCTTTAGTAAGTTATATTTAATTAGTGGGATTATTTTTTTATTTATCCTTAAGGATTGCATTAAACTAATTAGCAGCTGCTTCTTCTATTTAAGTTCCTTTAAAATGGATTTGTTTTTTATTCTTATACTTTAGAAAGGTCCTTAGGAAATAGTATTTAAAGTATATGCAGAGTTTATTAAGGAAACTATAAAGTTTAGTAGTATTTCTATTAAATTTAGTTAGTTATTCTATATTCTTTAAGGTTCTTTTAAGTTTTAGCTTATTATTATTATTATTATTACTATTACTATTAGTATTATCTGCTAATATAATAATAATAGGTGCTATAATAAGTGGATTATTTATTTACTGCTGTAGATTATTAATGGTTTAATTCTATTGATTAATAGTTTAAGCTTATTAGGTTATAGTAGCTTAGTTTATGCCTTGTTAATGCTATAGGTTTTCTAATTTTATGTTTTAATGAGTAATAGTTTATTATAAGGTGTGTATAAGCGCTTCTAGTGCTATAAGATGTGCAGTAGCTTCTGCTCTATCTACTAGTAGTTAAATGGTATTATCTTAATGATCTTAATTTATGTTGTTGTTACTATTATCTTAGCTTATTTTTTATATTACCTATAGGTCTAGTAACTGTTTAAATAAGAGTTGTTAATGTGTAATGATTTAATTTACTAATATTTTAGATAGTTAGTGATTTGTAAGCTTCCTAAGGGATAAACCTAGTCTATGGTTTATATTAGCGGATTAGTTAAGAGATCTATAAATAATAGTAAATAGTAAATAAATATCATTAGAGTATAAGTAGTATAAAGTGTATTATAATCTTAATTCTATATTAATAATTAGCTATTTAAGTTATTTAAATAAGCATAAAGAAGTAAACTTATATATTTAGTTAATATGTTTAAAATATAGTGGCTTATGAGGCTTGCTGAATAAGTCTATTGAGTTTATATACTTGCTTGGCTTATTGGATGAGCTTATTAAGTTATAGCTCTTTTAGCTTGCTGGTTGAGTGCGTTAAGCTTTCTTTTATTGGTCACCGGTCTATAGTTGATCCGGTTCCTCCTACCCTGTAGGCCTATTGTTGCAACCGCAAGGATCGGGTTGTAACAAGCAGTATATTAGTCACCTGGCAGTCAGTTAGTAGTAATCTGCTTCCTTTGCAGGCGCCCAAATTCGCCTATAAAAGGAGGCTTCGCTCCCTTCTTCTTCTTCTTCCTTTCTTTCTTTTTTCTTTAAGCTTATAAATTCTAAGGTCTGCCACTCTATTTTTGCCTCTCTTATAATTCGCCAGGGACTAGCTATTAACTTGCCTCTAGCTTGCCTATAATATTTAATAAATTTGTGTCTTTAAATAAGAATGGTCTAAAAGGTGTTTTAACTCTATAAGTTTTTGCTATTGGTTTTTTAGAAACTTGCAGCTAACTCTTAGCTAGTTGGAAGACACCTTATGCCTGCTGCTTCCATCATTTTTTAAATTATTCAACTACCTAGGAAGTTAAAGCTAGTTATAAGCTTTATCCTTGCTGGGATAATGAAAGTAAGTAGCTTCTTCCTTACTGCTAGTTTACTTTTAACTATTAGCTAGGTGCCTTTAGAAAATGTATTTATTATAAACGTTTTAGTAAAGTTTATTTGCTTATTAGACATTATGCTATTTCCATAGCTTAAAAACTTTAGGAAGTGGCTTTAGAATATGGTTATACAGTTTATAATTTGCTTTTAGTTTGCTACTAACCAGCTGCTAACTTTAAATAGAGTAAGTTTAAAAAGTTCTAACTTGCTAGTTAAAAGTAGGCTTAAGTAATAAAGTGCAAATAGGGAATTTAATAGAAGCTTAGTGCTAATGAATTAGCTGCTAAGCGGCTGTAAGCCTTTAACGCCTGCTTAAATACCTTTACTAGAATTAGTACTAATATTGCTAATTCTTTATTTATTATGGCTAAGTATTTAGCTATTTACATTAATGTAAGTTTGCTAGAGACTTGCTGGAGACTTGCTTAAAGTTTACTGCTAATTAGCATAGAAAAAACATTGTAATGAGAAGAATTAGCTTAACATTTACTTATGCAAATGTAAGAATGAATTTGCTAAGGTAGTTTATAATAAGGGTAAAATTGAGAATGCTTTAGAGGATACCTTAGATGATAAGTAATTGGTTAGTAGGGAATTTGCTAGTAGTTAGCTGGGAGTTTAGGACTAATTTTGGGTTATTATTTAGCTTTTTATAGTTTTTCTTTTATAATATTATATTTAGTATTTGCCTTATTGGTGTCTTATAGAAAGTGAGCACTTAGTTTATAATAATAGCCTAGGGAATAGGGAATTAAAATTTAACTTATTATTATTTTAACTTTTGATTTTTAGTTTTTTAGTGACTTACTTAAAGTTTATAGGAAACTAGCTAGTAGTTTACTTATTTCTATTAGATTTTAATTATTATTTTAATATTTTAAGAAAATTTTTAGTTTTAGTATTATAATTTTAGAATTTAATCTTAGAATTTAAAAATAAAATAGTATAATAGAAATAAAAAAGCAGCAGCCTAGTTAATATCTAGCTGCTATTTATATTGCTAATAAATTTTATTATTAATAAAGTCTAATTTCTTAATTTAAGTGTTTTCTTTATTTAAATAGCCTTTTTATTTTATATAATAGAGGCGCCTTTTACTATTATATTTATAATTAAGGATTTTTTTAATTATATAGGTCTTCTTAGCTATAAAAGGGTTATCTTTTAGTGGACTTAGTTTTATCTCCTTATTATTATATTGCTTTAAATTAGTAATGTTAAAAACATTATGGATTTTAACTAAAGATAGAAGCAATAATTTATAGGCAAGGCTACTTATTCTAATGATTTCTTTTATCTAGTATGGACCAGTGAACTTTTCTATTAACTTATGGGTAGGTCTCTGTAAGTTTAGATGCTTTATTAAAATAAGGACCCAGTCTCCTACTTTAAACGTTTTATTTATATAATTATTATTATACCATTTTTTATAGGATTGACTGGATTTTTATAGGGTTTTTGCTGCTAGGTAATAGGTATCTTTCATAAGCTTTACTCTTTTAATAGCCCTTTGATTTAAATGTAAAAGCGTTAATAACTAAAGTAATAATAAATCCGGTTTATAGCTTAAAAGTAAGAAAGCTAGAGAGTAACTATAAGCTAAATGCTAAGCTGTATTATAAGTAAATTAAGCAAATAGAAGCTTTTTTATTTAATTTAGTTAATCTTTATTATAAAATGCTTGCAAATAATGCTCCAGATTCTGATTTTGCCTTTCTATTTAACCATCTATTTATGGATGAAAAGCTATGCTAAGTCTCTGTTTACTTTCTAGGAGGTAGTAAAAGCTTTGCTAAAAGGTACTTATAAATATAAATCCTTAGTTTATAACTATTCCTTATGGCATACCAAATGGTATATAAATATAATAAAGGAATTTATTAGTAAGTTAACTGCTAGTTATTTTCTTTATGCAAGGAAGATATAAGGTGTATTTAGTAAATTGGTTTATAATTACTAATATTAAATTATATATATGTTTCTTATATTATATTTCTAGGAGATCTGTAATAAAGTCTATTGATATTTTAGACTAAGGGGAATTTAGCTGTGGTAATGCTGTTAGTTTTCTATAAGGTAGGTAGTGTTTTAGCTTAGTTGTTTAGTAAACTATATATATGTTAATATATTCTTTTATATTAGTCTTTATACCTTTTTAAAAGAATGTTTTATATATTCTTTGGAGTATTCTGGAGACTTCCTAATGACTAGCAGTTAAGTTATTATAGAATAGTATTAGAATTTCAGTCCTTAACCTATAAGGGATGAATATTCTATTATAGAAATATAGCAGCCTAGTTGCATTTATATACTAGTGTTATTTATACAACCTATTTATAAAATTAAAACTATTAACTTTAGTTTCTATAAGCTTTATAGTTTAGGCGTTCCCTTTTTGCTTTTCTTATAGAAGTTATAGAAGTATCTAACTAGATTCCAGTGATATTATAGTTTCCTTTTTAAAAGTTAACCTTTGGTTATTACTTATAACTCTTAGTGAAGATAATTAAAGAGGGACCACTTACTTAAATGTAGTTAAAATCCTTTTAGTAAGAGAGGTTAATATTAGTAGCGACCTAGTATTTAAGCAGTTACTATTTATTAGCGTATAAATACCTTAAACCTCTAATCCAGTATCTATTTTAGCTAATAGAGTCTTTTTATCTTTAAATTGTTATAAGAAAGCTGGTAGATAGCTAAAAGCTACCTCCTTCTTTGTTTCCTTGCTAAGCAGATTAGCTCTTTTTAAGAGCCTATTTATTAGATTTAATTTTCCTAGTTGCTATTTAATTTAAAAATTAAATAGTGCTAAGTATTGAAATATATGAACTTGCTTTGAGGTTAGTTTTGTTTTTTCTATTAGGTAACTATAATTTAAATGATTTATTAATATGTAGATTTTTTCTTTTATATATAGTAAATAATATCTTTAAGTTGCAAATGTATAGGTAATAGCTAGCATTTTAGTATTAGAAGTTAAATAGTTAATCTTATGCTTTTAAAGCTTCCTTAATAAATAAGCTATTAGATGCTAGGCACCTTGCTGCAACTAAGCAAGAACTGCGCTAATAGCAAATCCGGAAGCATCTGTTTTAATTTTAATTAGTGCCTTTAGATTAAAATAAGCTAAGACTGGTTTTTTTTAAAATTTCTGCTTTAATGTTTAAAAGGCTTCTTTTTCTTTAGGAGTTAGTATAAAGGTAGCTAAGGGTTTGCCTTTAATTTAATTTATAAGAGGGTTTGCAATTTTACTATAATTCTTAATAAATCTTTAATAGAAATTTGTAAATCCTAGAAATAAAAGTATTTTATTAATAATATAAGGCTTTAGCCAGCTAGTAATATTCTTAATGTAATTTTCTTTTATATAAATACCATTAGGTTATATAATAAATCCTAGATAAGAGACTAATATAGTATAAAATTAATATTTTTATAGGTTAGCATATAAGCTATATTATTATAATCTTTTAAGGACTATGGTAATATGCTGCTAGTGTTTTTTTAAACTATTGCTATATATTAGAATATTATTTAAATAAATAATATAAATAATATTAATAAGTTCTTAAAGCATTAGATTAATATAACTTTAGAAGATGGCGGATGTATTTATAAGTTTAAATGGTAAAACTAGGTATTTATAATAACTATATCTGTAGTGCTAAGCTATCTTATACTTATCTCCCTTGCGGATAAGTATTTAATGGTATATATCTTTTAAATTTAATTTGGTATAAATAATAGCTCTTTTTAATTGATTAAGGATCTTATGTATAAGTGGGAGTGGTGCTTAGTTTTTGCAAGTTATTTTATTAAGAGCATGATAGTTAATGTAAAGTTGAAGCTCGCCTCCTTTTTTGGGTATAAATAACACTGGGGCACTATAAGGGCTTTCTGATTTTCTTATTTAACCCTAGGCTAATGCTATTTGTATGTATTCCTAGAGTTTTTGCAGCTTGGTCTCTACTAATATATAGATAGGTCCTTATGGAGGAGCCTTATCTATTTCTAGGTTAATTAGGTGTGAAGGTTTACTAAAGGTTGTTAATTTTGCTGCTTCTTCTAATGAAAAGACCTTATGATAAGCCTTATAGATGTTTAAAAGCTAGATAAGTTCTTTCTTGCTGCTAGTTTATGGTATAATATCTTATTTTAATTTATTTGTTATATTGGAATTTATTGTTGGATATTTTAATGTGTTAAGTATTACTTAAACTCTTGCTTATTAATCTTAGCTTTTAACTTACTGCTTATTTTATGCTATTTAAAAGGTGTTTTTTGTTATTAGGTAATGCTAATGGTTTAATTTTTATAAAATGATAGGATTAACTGTTTGGAACTAAGGTCTTTTAAGTATTATGTTATTAACTATATTAGCAATAAAGAAGCTAACTAGCTAGTCTTTAAATACTCCCTAGTTATCTTTTAATTATATTACTTTTATTATATATTTATATACTATTTTAATTTAATTAGGCTATATTCCTTTTATATACTTAGTTATTAAAAGTAAAAAGGGTATTTATTTTAGGTGCTTTTTATTTAATATATAAATATTACTTCCTATATTAAATAAAGTATTAATAGGGTATTAGCTATTTCCTAGTTGCAGCTTAGTTAGTTTTATTATAGGAAGATTTAACTTAGTTAGATCTCCTATATTCCCTAATTACTAACTTTAGGTTTAGTATAAATAGGAAATAGGTTATGCATTTGACCCAGTTGCCTAATTAATTAGATTCCTATGCTTCTTTATAGTGTATTTAGTGCTATTATATAGTATGCAATCTACTGCCTTATAGTGAGGGCGGATATGCTCTCCCCTGCATTTCCAGTAGATTGGTAGAGGTCTTTCTTACTTATTATACTTCTTTTAATCCTACTGGGAGGTAATAGAGAGTTCCTTATTATCCTCCGGCTCTTTTAACTTAGTAGAGTTTTATAGCGCCTAATTGCCTTAGTAATAATAGCTAAATTTAACTTTTTTAATATTATTTTAATTCTAAGCTTTAGCCTTAACTCCCTTATTGCGCAGTTCCATTTAGATTGCAGCGTCCCCCTAGGTAACTAGATTCTTTTTTATCTTTGGTATATATTTGGCAAGGAACTATTTAATTTTGATGTAATTAGGAAGAGAAAACAAGGCCTTTATGAAGATAGTGTTAAACCTATCTATAAAAGGAACAAACTTCTTATTTAAGCCTTGCTTAAGGTGTTTTAGCTTTAAGAATGCTGCTGCTAACCTAATTCTTCTATCTCTAATACAAGAGGCATACTACTTTATAAATTTAAAATATATTATATTAGAATCATTAAGGATTGCTTAATTACTATCCTAATGTAACTGCATAATACTAGTAAGCCTATTACTAGCATATTAAACCTTCCTTTTATTATTAGAATATGTTTTAGGATTTAAATAGAATATTATTTTAAGCTAAGTTTAAAAGCTTAGAAGTTCCTAATAGCTACCTTTGCCAAATTTAGGTAATAGTAGATTATAAGACTTTTCTAATGATAAGGTTTCTACTACCTTACTAATGGCTTACTTCTTTAAAGCGGGGGCGGTAATGTCTTCCTAAGTATAAAGAGTTGGGTCTTTCTCTTATTATGCAAATTCCTTTATTGCCTTTAACTTACATTTCCTTAGTTAGGCAACTTTTACCTTTAAGAGATGTTACAGCTTTACTTCTTTTTTATTAACAGTTGTATTAGATAAAAGTTTATTAAAAGTTGGATTACTTTAAGTATTAGGGATAATAGGTTCTTAGGTTATAGTCTTCTAAAGTGTTGGTTTAGAGCTGGTGGGTTATACTGCCTTAGCAGTAGGTTTGCTTAAAGATCCTATCTTAATCTTTAACAGTCTTCCTCCTTTTAAAGA
The DNA here is from genome assembly GCA_026401215.1 of Trichoderma erinaceum. NCBI lineage: Eukaryota > Fungi > Ascomycota > Sordariomycetes > Hypocreales > Hypocreaceae > Trichoderma > Trichoderma erinaceum. Next base: position 206,190 of record JALIRY010000030.1, read on the forward strand.
GAGATAAAACTATTAGGACTTAGTTACATAGGAAGAGTGAAAGAGGATTAAGTGAGTCTGCAGCGGCCTTATTGTTAGGCTATGGCTAAGGCCTCTAATATGACTATATTTATCTCTGCCCCCCTTTAACAAAGCCTAGGGGCTTTATTTCCTTATATACCTGTTTATCTTATGGCAACTAGGTTCTAGCTAGTTGCGTCACAGCTTCTTTGTCTTTGTGATCTGACACTACGCTACACCTTATAGCTAAGGCCTCCATGTCAATGCTATCATCTCAGTCACAAATTGCATTTACCGACAAGTACAATCAATGCCTAAAATGGTTAGAAGCGAGCATTTCATAAAGAAACGACTCATGATTTTCTTAAAGATTGCGACGTGTTCGAGGGAGTCAGAATTACATTAAATGATGACACGATCTAGAACTTAGATCAGAGTGGTATTAATGATCTGTACGTAGATTGTGTGTGCTATCTATACGACTCCTTAGATCGCCTTATGTCCAAGCTATGTTTCCAAATTTTACAGGGTCCTGCCGTTTCATGGTAATTATCGTAAGGCTATTCGATGGAGCTTAGAATTAGAATTGCGTCTAGACCTTTCGACCTATATGGATATTAGCGACAATCCCGATTACCGAGCCGGCAACAAGAAGTCTAAACATCGTTGCAACCTTTCGGAATCGTCCAGAAGTAAATCAGAGTTTTCAAGCTGGCTCCATCTTCACTTATCAATAGCCTGCAATCGTGTTGAATTGTTGGAGTTTTCAAAGCGAGACCCTGATGACGTAGGAACTCCACACTTAAACCCGAGATGAGTCCGGCCATCCTCGAAGATCCGCTCCACATATCTGCAAGCGTGTAGATCATACAAGTACGGTTCGCGCGAGGCATACGTGGAAAGAAAACACCACCGGCCTTCCACTATAACTTGTTTGTGATATGTAGCGATGTGATAACATGTTAGACACTGTACATTGAGTGTAAACTACGTCAAAGGACTTGCCGCTTTACCTGGATCAAACGACTAAAGTTTGCAGATCGTCGCAATTGGACCTATCAATCCACATCTGATAGTAAAAGCTCCTAGATTGTTAAATCTGGTGATATCATATTCGGTCGAACCGAGATCGGTTAAATGTTGAACGGAGCATCATTTTTTGGATGCTGCAACCAAAGGTCTTTATCATAGCGAAGTTATCGGCACAAGGGGACTGTTTCCTACTTGTGGCATAGCAGGTATTTATCGTATACTACCTAGTCTACGGGGCCGCCGGCAGATGCAGCTACTCCATTTTAGGTGAATGCTCAAATTTGTTGATTTGCGGGCCATTGCCAAACCAAGCTTAGTATTCCGGCTGTTGACTGCCGGACAATGTTTCCAGTTGTGTTTAAGAAAATTAGCAACTCGAGCCGCTTGTAAGCCATCCGGAATCGGCCGTCCGTCTTGGGTTTTGCGGCATGGCTGATTGACTAATTACTGCCAAAGTCATATCATCGTGGAGCTTCGATTCCATATCAACGGCGACGGATGTCCGCTTCTCGCGGGCCGCAAAATTCGTTTAGACAGATGCATTTCAAGTTGCTACGTGGTTATTCATGTATATATAATATCGATTTGAAGACCTCTAAACCAAATGATGCAAGCAGCAACGCAGTCAAGTAGCGAACCTCATAATAGCTCTAAAAGAGGTTTCATACGATCTTCTTCTGTATTCTAATAGTTGCTGGTGTTGAAGTCAGAACAGCTGCCATGCAGTCCTTCCGGCAGTACAGCTCCTTGGGCAAACGCCTAGAAGCTCAATTACATCGAACTCGAACAGCAAATCCCACTACTCCGTCCACAACAGATGTGCAACCCGCAGATGTCGACTTGGAAGCGTCTTCGTCTGGTTCAACAGATGTCGAAGACGATGCATCGGAACTTGAACGGCCTCTTAGCAAGATAGGCACAAATCTAGCAGCAGCGCTTACGGGAATAACAAAACAGCAACACCCTGATGCGAACGACACGAATGTGTTTGTCGTAAGCTTTGAAGGGCCGAACGACCCGTTGAACCCACGCAATTGGTCACTTACCAAACGTGTATTCTGTACTTTCAATGTCGGCATGATTGCGCTTGTTGTTGGTCTGGCGGCATCTATAGACTCGGCAGTTATTGCCAGAGCGGCAAAGGATTTTGGAGTTAGCCAAGTTGCTGAGGCACTTGCAACAGGTTTGGTAAGTAGTTACTACACAGCGCCAACTTAACTTGATACGTAAATCTAACACTCGACGTTCAAAACAGTTTCTTATTGGTTTTGGATTTGGCGCTCTCATTGCCGGCCCAATGTCGGAAACAGTGGGCCGCAACCCAGTCTACTTCGGTTCTTTGGCGCTATACATGCTCTTTCTTATGGGAGCAGGCTTATCAAAATCTTTGGGCGCACAGCTGGTGTGTCGATTCTTTGCCGGATTCTTTGGAGAGTCGCCATTGTCTACTGTCGGAGGATCTATTAGCGATATGTGGGATCCTCTGAACCGCTTGATTGCGTTTCCGATATTTGCAAGTAAGTTGAACAAAAGCAATATATATTCTGCGAGATGGTTCTAACGATTATCATAGCTGCTGGTCTTATGGGTCCAATTATTGGGCCTGTTATTGGCGGTTGGATCTCTCAGTCGTCAGACGTATCATGGCGATGGGTGGAATGGGTTTCCATCATCGCATCCGGGACCCTTCTCGTGTCATTGCTTCTCTTCCAGCCCGAAACTTATGAGCCAATCCTACTGCAATGGAAGGCGAGCCACCTCCGCCGACTAACTGGAGATAAGCGCTACGTCTCTGTTGCCGAAATCCAGCATTTGTCCTTTAGCGCTCGCATGTTGACAGCAGTGAAGCGACCGTTTATTATGACAATCCAGGAACCCACAATTATGTTATGGACCGGATATTTGACCGTTATATTCCTGATGCTGTTTGGTTTTCTCGACGGCTATACGTTTGTTTTCCAGCAAACGTACAACCTTTCTGATGGCATTACTGGTCTACTCTTTTTGGGCATTGGAGTTGGCCTAATTTTAGCTGCTATTACCCTCACTCCCCTTCTCTACAGATGGTCAAAGAAGGAAATTACCAAGCTCCAAACTGAGAAACCCGATGGAAGTGCTCGCATTCCACCTGAGTTCTTCCTTTGGTATGCTCTCATTGGTGCACCGGGCATTCCCATCTCTTTTTTCTGGATGGGCTGGACAGCATACCCCCATGTAAGCATTTGGTCGCCTATCGTGGCCTCAGTGTTCTTCGGATTCGGTATCCTTTCTGTTTTTGTGTCGACATACCTATATCTCATCGATATGTACGAAGTTTACGCAGCAAGCGCTTTGACAATGGTTACACTGGTGCGCTATGTTGCCTCGGGTGGAATGATCGAGATATCTATCCCGATGTATAAGAATCTTGGCATCCACTGGGCTTTGACCATGCTGGGGCTTATCTCACTGGTGTTTACAATAGTGCCGTATGCATTCTACCGGTTCGGTCCCTGGATCCGATCAAAGAGTCGGTTTGCAAAGGCACAGTGAGAGAAAGAGGAAACAAGTGAGAAGGAAATGGAAAAACAAGAAAGATAAAAAGTTAATGAATTATAAGAGCTGTTACGACCTGGTTCACCGTAACAGATAGATCCCTTATAAGACGCTGGTTCCGTTACAGTAATTGCTACAATAGTGATTATTGGCCTAATCTTTTGCCCTGTTTGGCTTAACGGTATAACGGATCGTTACAAGAGCCTCAAAAGTGATATTGGAGATGAAACTTGCTTTAATAGCATATATAATTATAATAATAGCATACAGACTATAGATTTAAGATACCAATGAAATTAAATTATCCCTTTACCAAATAAAATTCGTCCTTACATACAAGAAGAGCAGCGTAAAGATCGCAGTCGAGCGCAGCAAGGTATAAATGCTGGCTTTCACAAGAATTAGAAGACACAGTTGAGCATTTTATAAATTCCGAGTGCTACTGAGCTATCAAATGAAAAATATTGTGCATGGATGAGAAGTCGGAGCAGAGCATTTACTATCGCAGCTAATGTAGCTATTTATAGCGGCAGAAAACGTGAAAATTGGATTGACCGACTGTTTCATAGATATATGCTATGAGCTGAAGGAAATATGTTTTGAGTGTCGACCGTACACTAAGTGGAAGATTAGAGACATTTTCTATTGACAATGGTGAGACTACAGATAAAGAAAAGGGATATATTAGACAAATTGATGATTTGTGAAATAGTAGACAGTTTTGAAGTCAAGACACATTTTCAAGTTGTATGCACTTCAAGGAAAAGACCAAAGATGTTAATTACGTATTCATGCCTTATTTAAAACGGGTATCCAGCTCACTTTTACAAATAACAACGTATTCAATCAACATTGGAATGGCAGCTCACTAGGGCTCTCTATCATGATTCTAGTCTTCAATTGTGCACTAGCTGAGTAGCTAAATATATCTAACATATGCAATAAACTTACATTTGGCAGCGCAATTCCGTTTAGGTAGCTGCCTGCAACTGCGAGCCCATCCCTCCGTTTGTCCATACTTAGTCATCGTATGTTTCCTCGTACTCTTCCTCGTACTCCTCCCTAGCCTCTTCTAGCTCTTCGTAATCGCTGCTACTAGCGCTGCTGGAATCTTCAACATCATGGAGAGCCTCTTCATACCTCTCTCGCGCTTCCTCGACCGATTCGCGATCGCTCTCAGACACATAGTGCCCCTCTTCATCTCTTGTGGGGAGATCGTCGTTGTAACTGTACTCGTTTCGATACTCTTCTTCGACAATTACAGGTTGAGGTGGGATGTAAGGCGGACGCTCTCTTTCTTCATCACTGCTGTCGTCTTCCAGAGCGTGATGTAAGAGAGCACCTCCCACCAACCCAGCGGCGACACCGCCAGCCGCACCGAGAAATACGGACTTTCCAGAAGAGCTCTTCTGCTTCTCCTCTCTGCCGTGGTTCTCGCCACCATAGCCGCTATACTGCCCTGAGCCTGAAGGGGCACCATAACCCGTCGGAGGCGCTGGTGAGCCGCCATAAGGGGCCGAATGAGAGGGATTTGGAGGAGCTGGATAGCCTCCTTGCGATTGCCCATAAGCAGCTGAGGGGGGATTCGGCGAAGAGCCACTGCCACGCGAATCCTGGCCCGGGAGTGACTGCGTAGGAAATTGCGGGGGAGTGAATCCGGGGGGTTCCCATTGAGTTTTCCCAGTCTCTTCGAAGGCGTAGTACCATTGTTGGTATTTGGGGTCAAAGAAGGCCCTCCATCCCTGGGAGATAGGCGGCTTGTCTGAGGGAGGGTTATATGGGGGGTTAACACGTGGAGGTTCTGACCGGGTTGCTCCAGTTTCTGGGTTGTTGTAGGACCATCGCTGGGTGTTCTGGTCAAAGTAAGAGACCCATCCTCCAGGAAGAGGCGGCCTGTCAGATGAAGGCTGGGGAGGAGCGTGGTACTGCGAAGGAGGAGGCCCAGGAGGAGCCCCATCATCGTTTGAAGAATGGTAGCCGTATCCCCCATGCTGGTCTGGACCTCATGGAGTCAGCTATACATTCTATAGAACTGGTCGTGTTGCGAATGAATCTCTTACCGGGAGGATGAGACTGGTAGGATTGAGAGTTTGGCCTGCCCCCTCCGATTCCAAGTTCGCCAAATTGGCCTGAGAGGTTGTCAACGTACGACATTGTGAAAGCCCGGTGGGAACGGCGCAAAGATGGCTACGGATATGCGATCTGAGTGTAGGGGAAAAAAAAATTGCTATAGAGCAAGAAGAGCGATTCAAATTCGGGCAAAAGTGTCTAGATATAGCTGCTGATGGCGGAGTGAGAACAAAGAAAAATGCAAAACTTCAAAGATCAAAGAATGGTTAGCTGGGGCCGGCTATGCATGCACTATTAAATGACTGCGCTGAGCGGCACGAGGCGCAGGCATCGGTTCAGTGAATGGGACCCGGAAAAAACGCCAGACCAACAACGGCAAGCAATAAGTGTTGTGTTGTTTGTTGGTTCGAACTTCATTGTACATATGTTCCTGTACAAGTACAGCATTCTGAAATCCAAGGAATGTCACCTGTTTCGCTACCTGAGCAGTCACACGGGCCGTACCGAACGCGCCATTTTCTGGCTTGTTGGTCGAAGATGAGGATGCCCTTTGTACCTCCATGGAGACCGCCGAGCACTTGGCAAGCAGCCAAGGTTGAATGAGCTTTGTTGATTGGTTTGTAGCTTACGTATATGGCACTGGGAAGCGACTTGGATTTTGATATTTGCATAGAGAGCGGAAGAATTTCTGTATGTGTGCTGAGCCATCTTCTCTGCGTTTGAGCCAGGTACTTGCATCTACATGTACTCGGTTGGAGGGGCAGAAGAGCTTGGATGTATATAATGAGGGGCAGAGTATGTACCTAGCAGCTCTTAGAATGTGCGGCGGCTATCAGACGGCAGTCCATGCTTTAAACGTAAAACAGATCAACCAACACGCAGTTTCATGGGACGAAAAAGGAAACTATTTATACTTCAGACGACATCAAGTTACGTCCAAGCAGAAATGCTCCCTGCAAGATATTAGAGGCTCTTGTAACACCGTCCAGGGAATGCGATGCCGTAATGAAATACCTGCACATGCACAGCCACAGAATTGATCATGATGCCTAATACTGCTAGTACTACCTACACTTCTATCCCAAAAATCCAGTACCAGTTCTATCTGAGTGGAAACCCAGTCAATAGTGGAAATTCAGATGACAATTATCCTAGCCTTTTGGCATGTAAGCGTAGGTACATGTAAAACGTCTTAGCCATAATAGAATATGCGCTACAAGTATGTAATCTCAGCGCCAAAAAGGTCAGCCCAGGCGGCCATGGGACCCGCCAAGCTGGACTGAGGTATGCTCTGGTGTGTTATTGGATGGCACTGCCTCCAATTGATTACACGCGAAGCCGATCTAAGTTAGTTACACGTCTAGAGCAACCCATACTTCATAATACAGCCATCTCCAGCTCGTCCAGCTCCTCAACTGTCTTTGCTCTCATAAAAGCGTCGGCAACAGCGTTGCTATCGCTTCTTCTCATCTCTTTGCTTCTCTTTTCCTCTCCTCCTATTCTGTGCTCCCTCGATCGATCGATTCATCTTCTCAGCCATGTCCGGATACCCTGGCCAAGGCTATCACGGCGCGGGCCACCATGGCGGCAGTGGTGGTTACGGATACGACAACAATAACTATCCTCCTCAACCCAGCTATAACGGCGGCGGTTACGGAGGACAGGGAGGATACAACCAGGGAGGATACAGCTCCGGTCCTCCCCAGCAAGGATACGGCCCTCCTCAGGGCGGTTATGGAGGACATGGCGGCTATCCTCCCCAGCAACAGTACAACTCGCCTGCTCCGGGCGGCTACGGCGCTCCTCATCCTCCTCCTCAACAAGGCGGCTACGGCAACTACCAGCAGCCTCCGCCACAGCATGGAGGATACGGACCGCCTCAGGGCGGCTATGGCGGCCATCACAACCAATACCCTCCTCCCGGGCATCCTCCGCCTCCAGGCGTCGACGACTACGGCTATCCTCTCAACCCTCCGACCGCGGCACACGCAAGAGCTGGGCAACAGCCACCTTCTAATCAGCCCGTTTCGTTCGGCCACGGTGCACCTGCTGGCTATACATTCCAATATTCGAACTGTACGGGAAAGCGAAAGGCATTACTGATTGGAATCAATTACTTCGGCAGCAAAGCCGAGCTGAAGGGATGCATCAATGATGTTCACAATGTGTCGAACTTTTTGATAAATAACTACCACTATAAGCGTGAAGATATGGTTATCCTAACCGATGATCAATCCGAGCCCAGAATGCGGCCAACAAAGGCAAACATTCAAGACGCCATGGGCTGGCTTGTTAAAGACGCGCAGCCCAATGACTCCCTATTTCTTCATTATTCTGGTACGCAATGCCCTTGATGATAATTCGACGTAGCTTGTTAATTGACCTTTTCTTGCTCCTAGGCCACGGCGGCCAGACCGAAGATCTTGACGGCGACGAGGAGGACGGTTCCGATGAAGTCATATACCCTCTCGACTTTCAGCAAGCTGGACATATGGTCGACGATGAGATTCATTTCCGTGTTGTTAAGCCCTTGCAGGCGGGAGTACGTCTTACAGCCATTTTCGACTCATGTCACTCAGCAACTGTCATGGATCTGCCGTATGTGTACTCTACCAAGGGTGTTCTGAAAGAGCCGAACTTGGCCAAGGAAGCCGGCCAGGGTCTGTTGGGCGCCATATCTTCGTATGCTTCGGGTGATATTGCCGGTGTCACCAGCAGCATCATGGGTTTTGCCAAGCAGGCGTTTAGTGGAGACGGAGCTTACAAAAAGACGGTGGCTACGCGGACATCGCCAGCAGATGTTATCATGTGGTCCGGCAGCAAAGATGATCAGACATCGTACGTGCTATGCTCTATACCTATTATAACTTGTACGCTTGCGACGTGGAAACGCTGACTTGACTTAATAGCGCCGATGCCTTTGTCGGAACTGAAGCCACTGGCGCCATGTCATGGGCTTTCATTTCCGCCTTGAAAGCCAATCCTAAGCAGAGCTATGTCGAGCTGCTCAACAGTATCCGAGAGATTCTCGAGACCAAGTACACTCAAAAGCCACAGCTGTCTTGCAGCCACCCTCTAGGTATGTTGATCTGTTGAATAACACTTCTGAATCTGTCTAATATGACAACGTAGATACCAACCTGATGTTTGTAATGTAATCCATACGAACGCTACTCCAAAATGAACTTGAACTGTTTGAGCTTAAGCTGTTTGGATAGAAAACAAGCTAAATTGGATGAAATTAAGGTAAAACTATATCTTGGATAGTGTGTAGTCGAAATCAAGCAGAAAAGTCAAAGGTTAATATGTATTTAAAAGAGAGAGGAGCTAGGGCATAAATTAATATCCCGTATGTGAAACAGCATTGATATGATGTAAGTACGATGAGAATGATGCGCGTAAATGAATGTGTCATCTTTTCCAGACTTTAGTGTTGTGAAAATGATAATACCATATCTGTTTGTAGTTTTCTGTGCTCTCTATTTCATGGAGTTACGATTACTGCTATTGTCAGTATTTCTTGGTAAGAATTTGATACTTTTGGCTTATCGCCTCAATCTACAAAGATATGAGACCTCTCTCTTGAGATGAATGATTTTTCTCGTTGAACTCAGCCATTGCCTCATGCTCATCCTTTCGAGAACTCCAAGTTGAAGTTTCGAGATCGAAACTGACTTCGACAAACTGATCTGAGAATCAATCTGCTATATTACTGTTGGTTGGCCCTATGGAAATAATATCCAGCATTTTTACCACTCAACAGGAACTGCATCTCCCTTTCATTTCCAGAGTCAACATTGCCGTTGTCAGAATTAAAATCGTCTCCACCAGCATCTTCATTACTCCCTTCAGAGTTTCATTATTTAGGAAGCATACAGCCAAGGTCAAGCGTCTCTCTAACTTAACTGAATATTCATCGATTCCGTAGGCTTAAATATCATTCAGGCAACTTGTCCTGTCACCCCATATGCGCTACTTGATCAAGGCAGATAAAAGCAACAATAAGAGCACATTTACAATCCCCAGCTTGTATAAGTGGGCAATTGTTACTTTATTTGTTTGTCAAGTCACTTTAATCCATCATTCACATCAAAAAGTTCGCGGATCGGTTAATGCGAACGTGTTTTCTTATCTTCCCCCTCAAGTCTGAATAAGTGGGAAATACACTTTCTGGGTGCGAGACCTGACTTCATGTTGCGTAGCGATCCCAGGAATTCACAGCCAACTTTGAGACTAGGCGGAGAGTTGGTAGTAACTAAAAGTGGTACTAACGGGTATCCTCCAGGAAAACCCTGACTTCTTAGAGCTTGCTTCCTCGATTACTCCGATTGCTGCGCCCGACGCACCACCAACATATACCCCTTGGGGTGAACTACTTGTTTCATAAACAAGACAATCATGGGCCTGTATTTCTCATTTATCTACCCGTCCCACTTCCTTTCCCATTAGCTCTTGTTACAGCCATAATCAACAGAATTGCTTGATACTCCATATTCATTATACGCTTGGGTGCTATAACTGGCATCAGGGCTATTGAACTAGATTCATTGCAGAGTGCCAAGAATAATGGGTTGTGGCATTTAAGTAACGTGCTACCTCATCGGATGCCTGTAATAGGGACGTAAAAATCCATTCAAAGCTTCCAGAGCTAATTGATTTCCCTCGAGTCGACATCACATGCATTCATCGCCTGAAGTTGAGACTGAGCTACAAATATGCCAATCTTGATAGCCACACTACATAGGACTAGTTATACAATGAAATCAATATAAAAACTATTTACAGAAAATAAATGTCTCTAATTCGGGCTATTAAACTGCAGCGAATGATTGTATGAGGAAAGGGCGCACGTAAAATCCATGCGGGCTAATCTCCCTACAGTCAGCTGCGTAGCGCTGCAGACTTCTAAAAAAGTGTTGTATAACCCCTAAGGACACTTATAGGTGCTCTGGACCGGACTCACTACATGGGAGTTCCGGGACGTTTGCAGAGTGTTCAACAAATTAGCCTCTATATATACAAGCCACATCTCTTATAATATATACATACAGTGAACCAGTTTATACACACAATACCAGACTTCGGATCTTTTGTGATACAATATAATCATGCTGGCAAGTTATTAATCACCAAGAGCATACTTTATACTTCAGCGACAAAGGTCACGCGACAAAGGTCACGCCCTTGCTGTGCAAATCGCAATCGACCTCTGAGAAACCTATCCCATGACCGGTGGCAATAAACCAGACTTTATCACTGGATCGGAATGCAATGCTTGTAAGAAAATAGCCTTAGAAGAAGGCTTAGTCGGTGCAAATTAGCCAGTAATACTATGAGAGAGGAATTGTCAGATGAACCGGAGCGAGAGAGCCGGTGGGGTTAACGCCAGTCGGAGGCCGCCCACAGGCACGAGCTGCATCAACAAAACTACTACATATCGCAAATTGCACGGAGACGCGATCCTGAAATTCAACCATAAGAAGTACAAGGAAAAGAAATGGCGTGAGATTCAGCAGTGACGAGGAATTGGAGAAGACTGGACGTATTGAAATCGGATTAGTGAGCGGTACGGGCCGTTGCCTTAGGGCGTTTTAGCGCCTACTTAAAGATGGATTGATGCAGAGGGGGCCTACGCACCCAGGGTATGACCCGTGAAGCATCCCAGGTTGTGTTAAAGTTGGATCGCTAGAATGCAATTTGTATAAGCATTGATATACCTATTTAAAAAAAAAAGACAAAAATGAAAAATGAAAAAAATGCTTGGCTTGGGCCACGAGGAGAGAATTTTATCTAATTAATAGCAGAAACCAACATCATCTCCAAGCGGGGTCATTCCTGGCATACAACAATGCGACGCAAATCAAACACACTGCTTCCATGTCTCCAACTCTCACGTCGCCCTCCGAGACTAGTAATGGCGAGCATGCTATTTTTTGTTCGGCGGTCGGCCTCTCGGGCGTTGGCCACAAAGCCTTATATGTTCCATGATATAACCAACTGCATTTGGGCTGCTGATATCTTGCTTGCACCCACATGAACACGTAATAGACGAAAAAGGATATTCGGGATCGTTTTGAATATGTCGTTTAACATGAAAGCAAAAGTTGTCCTTGCGTGTAGAGTGATACCCACATCCACATTGAAAGCCTACCTTCGAGTGGGCATTTGCTGTTGCCAGGTGCCGATCAAGATCCTTCTTGTGCTTGAATCCTTTGTGATTCGACTCCCTGTCACAGTCTATGCAGCGGTGCTTCCTGCCTTGGTTTTGTGATGGGCCGGCATTTTCAGCTACATCGAATCGGCCTGGAGGGAGTTTTGTCGTAGAACTCGAGTCCGAATTTGGAGAAACCATCGATGACAATGCTGTCTCGGTTGTAGTGAGCACTGGTTCCACCGAATTGGGTCAATACCACCACCAAAGACGGGAAAGGCGCCGCGATTAGTGGAGGGTGGGCGGTTACTTACCTAAGTCACTCTCAGATTCGGTTTCTTCTGGCTGGGTGTCATCTTCCGACATCAAGTCTTCGAATGTAACCATTTCGTCTGCCTCATCTAGCCATTTATTATCACCAACTACCCAGAAATCTGTGGGCTTTTTTCCAGCCTGTACCAAGCGATTGAAAATCAAAAGTATCAGCCTATATGAAGTGCACTTAACACGGAAGTTGAATATTACCTCTGACGGCGGAGGCTCTGCCATTGTCGGTACTAATTCCAGCAGTTGAATGATTTTGCATATTCACTCTTATTGATGCCGCATTTGTATCAAGACTTATATATTCGGTAGACATAATACGCCTAGGCGCTCTCCCTACATTGACGAGAAACTCAAGAAGAGTAAAGGCTTAGAATAATTACACTAGCTTAGGTATTTACGAGTAGGCAAAATACTAAGTCGTGTAGCAGATTACGGGGCGTAAGATGATACATGTAAGTACTGCACGAAGACTTGAGGAGTAGAAGAAACGTTGGAGTTGACGCTTTTATTGGAGAGAGAATCGCATGTATTACCAGGTAGCTTCAAAGTTTTCTCACCGACTGGTAGGCGAATTTTGCTGCTTCAACAAAAGCAATGTTTAGAGAGATCAGCTGTCCGTCCGTTGGGGAGCATCCTCAAATTCGGAGCTAAGTGGCTGCGGTAGGCTCAGCCATAAAGAGATATCAGAGCATAGTCCTACATTACACTGTAAAGTAAGCTTAAAGGAGATTAAATGGCCTTGATGTAGGCAGAAATAGTAATATGCGAAGCTAAGAGACCCAATGTATGGCGGTTAGGGAGAAAGGCCTAGTTCAAGTTGCAGTTTGCACTTACGGCACTCTGCCTCTGAGCGTGCATGTGTAGAGAGCTTGCGCACAATCACCATCTACGCGCCCAATTGATACGTGTAAACAAATTGACACCTTGAATAGATTAATTTTGTATACCGCAGGCACACTCTTTGTAATTGCAGTGTCTAACTAGGTATGAAAGAGCTGTCATTGCAATACGTACATGCCCTATGTAAATGCTACCTATCTATTCTAAGTACAGTACCCTATTTTGAATTGCACGATCTCTTCAGCGGTGTTACTAACAGCTGAATGCAGGGCTACATCTGCTTTCTACGGCCATGCAACACACTAGTAGTACAGTATACCTGTGTACATAGGTACATGTACTCAGCGCAGTGTGTGTAGATTTGACCTAATATATGGCTGCACGCGCGAAATCTGCTGAGCTGTCTTTCTATCTACAAGTATGGATTGATATGTTACCACTAGGCATTTCAATTTCGATGCCGATCTAGTAGCTTAGGCGCTATTGTATTGTTGTGATTTGAACTCTTTCCCACCAGAGTAGGATCCAGTTCTGGCCGCCAAACACGGCCACTATCCTCCTCCACCAAGCCTCTCTTTGAGAGGTAACGGACCAGTAATGGGCTGCCAAAATAGCTTCATGTATCTAGCGCCCAGACCCTGGCTCTAAGTAATGATTTAATAGGTATACTTCACCCCGATATGAGCACGTGCTGCTTGAGGTAGCCACCAGGGACTGCTACTAGTCAGTGACGTTGCGAGGCCTATTGTTGTAGTTGGCTCCCATACACGTACCTGGAATATGTCAGACAGACAGCGGGGAGGTTGTAGCTGGGTCCCGCGCCGGATCGGCAGCATTGAACCGCGAAGACATTGATCCTTGTTCCAGGCATTGATAGCAGAAAACCCCACTTGTTTGTCCCGCTCAGCCCGAGAGACAAGAGAAAACAACAAGAAGAATCCCATTGTGGAGCTGCAGCATTATTGCCACTGTTGCTACGACGCCTATGCATGCCCTAGTTCCGGGCAATAAGATATGACACATGAGTACAGCTGCATAGCACGTACAGGGCACATAGTGAAACAAAGTTTACTTTTTATATCTATTCATGCCGCCATCCCCACATGAGTGTGCATTCACTTGACGATCTCATCCCTCCGGATGGGTCGCTACGATGATGACTGCGAGATTGAAACCAAGGCCCTTAAAAGTCTCTCTGTGAAGGCCATATTACAAAGTGGCAGCGAACAACAGCTCTTCAGCCGTCCTAGAGGAACATTTCAAGAAAAAAAATAAAGCTCAATTACGACATATAACAATAAACAAAACGTGGCTATTCCTATATCTCTAATCACGTACCTACATGGAGAACAGCGGTGAGTTAAGAGGATGCTTCATGCCCAGATATCAAGTTGAAATGTGCCTAAATCCACGTCAGCCCCTGGGCGCAGCGTCGCAGAAGGCGAAGCAAGAAAAGAAAAAGAAAGAGAGGCAGACAAAGCCCCAACACAGGCTCACATGAGGAAGATATCACAGGATCAGGGGCATAATGTCCGATGCGGGATTGGGATGCTACTGCTACCGGCGGAAGCATCCGGCATAGGATCCATAATGGATGCCTCCCCCTGGCTAGGCTAATTTACAGTAGTCCTAGAGGTAGATCTAATGAAATGTAGCTTTCGGATGTAGGCCACTTTCCCCTTGACTGACGCCATTCAGCTTTCGCGGAGTAGCGGAGTAGCGCGTGCAGGTGCTCTACCAAATATGATGCACGCTAATCAAGCATCCATGGTCCGATTAAGAAAAATGGCCTTCGTATATTGGTGCCCAAAAAACTAGATGTAGTTAGTAATTATTAGGCATTACTGCAATGCTTGGCGCTGAAAAATGTGACTGCGATGGTGGCCACACGTTTTGCGTATGGTACAAGCTGCTACCCGCAACAATTATCATATAGACTACAACACCCATAGATGGACCATTGCTGTTTGTAGGTAGTATTAATGCCAATACAATTGATTATGCAATGTGGAGTACACCTATCCATCAAACTAAGGTACTGTAACACTATTGCTCTCACCGAACGTCAAATGTCAGCGAGCTGTGCCACCCTAGAGCCTCTCACTAACGGGTGCGTGCATGTAGATATCAGACCTCCATCTCAGCATAAGCCCATCAATATAAATATCAATGATGTTATTCTACCAAAAAAACTTTTCTCACTACTCACAATAACTCAACTCCAAATAGTGCCAGTGCCTGAAATATCGCAATGGCCGAAACCTTGGACATTAAGGAGGGACATGCTGAG
The DNA here is from genome assembly GCA_026401215.1 of Trichoderma erinaceum. Lineage (NCBI taxonomy): Eukaryota > Fungi > Ascomycota > Sordariomycetes > Hypocreales > Hypocreaceae > Trichoderma > Trichoderma erinaceum. Next base: position 221,435 of record JALIRY010000030.1, read on the forward strand.
TGTAAGTTACTCCCCCTTGAGTGCCGTACATGTACTCATTTAAATCACAAATCAGCCTTTAAAGGAACAGTTACCCAAACAACACTCAAATACTCGATGCAACAATGGCTATCACAGAGCAATAAAGATGAGCCGTTCACGTGCCGTGGGTTCAAAGCCACCTTTTATCAACATGCCCACGGCAGCATGAAAAACATATTGGATAATGATCCTGCTCAGGAATCCGTCCAGACCAACGCAGATGGCTCAGAAAGTCTATACTATAGGGGAAATGAATGGGAGACTTCGAAAATGTGATGCGTTGTAACCATTATCGGAGAATTTACAATGTACATAGCACGGCTTTACTAGGTAGTTTGGAGACTTCGATGATCTTAGATATCTCAATGGTTTCATTTTCCAATTAGCTCCTTCACGGAAAGCGAATGCTCACACATAAATATGTGTTAATACGCAGAATAGACAATCCTCTAAACAGAGACACTGGCAACGCGGCAAAAACCACTAGCATTGATGCCATACAAGTCCGCTCCCTAGCAGAGCATTGTCCGCCAAACTTGGCGATGTCATGTACTGTTTACAAAGTAGGACAGCAATGATTTATGATCCATAAGTGCGGAAGCTGATGCAACACAAGAATGATGAACATTCTCGAATACTGCCGCATTGGGCGGTGGCGCCATATTAAGGGCAAGGGTGAAGGGAGCCCCCGGCAGAGACAGGGCGGCGAGCCACTGTGGGGGATATCTGACGATCTGGAGAGAAGCTATACCGTATGTTGTTTTGACAGCTGGGCACTAGTACTGAAAACATGCATATGAAAGTTGACTCGCATTTCTGACACAGGAGGGATTAAAGAGGCCGAGCCTCGCTATACCCACAAAAGACAGGTAAATGGCCCAAGTGTTGTCTCGTAGTGTGGCCTTAGTCGTAAATGCCGGGCCATATTTCGAATCTCGAGTGCAGTGCACAGCAAGGGTAAATTCGGTATACAGATTCTTCGTGCGTATTCACCCTTGCTACAATAACACTGAAAGCATCATGTTGAACTTTAATTGCGGAAACTTAGCAAGTGTAGGCGAATACGTATTAGTTTGGCTTGAACCATTCCAAGTTTCATTTCTAATAAGCAAGAACCAGAAGCCATCTCTAAATGTAGGCTTTGCTTATGCAACAATGTCATTCCCTTTGCCAATTCTCACTCTTCATCCCATCTATAACAATTATCTCAATCTATATTATGATACGCATTGAAAAGACTAGCGAGCTCCAAGATGAGCACACCGACAACATGTAGTTTATGGCCAGTGCTAATTGCGGGCAGCATCTCCTTCTTTCTGCGTGGGCCCGTGTTGACAGGTCTTAGTATGTTCCAGCATCAAGTCGATCGAATCCTCACGGCTGCTTTCTACTTTGTAGCCACACAAACAGACAAAAGGCACGAGGGTTTTGCAGGGAAATTTGCGGTTGATATGCCTGCGAAAATTGTTCTTGCGACAGGTCAAATATTGGCAGCAACATTGATATGCCAAGGTTCGGTGGACTTTGGAAGTTTTCATGTGCTGCCGTTTGCCGTTTCTAGTTTTAAAATATATTTTGCACTTCGCGCAGTAGTACCGCATGCGTTGGCCGCGACGAGTCCTAATGCTGCCCACTGCATCGTTGTTATGTTCTGTGCGTGAACCGGGTGTGGGTTCGTCTCGTATTGATGGCGACGCGGAACTCGAACTCGGCGCAGGACTCAAGCTCGACACGGTTGTAGGGGTTTTCGGTCGCGTAGTCTCTGTCACAGGCGACTGAGTTCCATTGTTTGAAGGAGATTCGGGAATAGGCGCATCGTCAACAAGGAGAGCTGGTAGAACTGGAGTTAGCCCAAACCCGCCGTATAAAAATGTGAGAGGCGTCTTTGTCTTTGTGCCGAGAAGGAAATGGCTCCAGGTGAAGCACTCACGCGGATTGCTCTCGGGATTGGATTCTTCGACAGCCTCGCCACACTTATCATTTTCCAACGCAACATCTAGCAAACTTTCGACTCCAGACCCATAAGGCCTTGATTCATCTTCCGATAAAACATTTAACAAGTATTCGGCTTCGTCTTCGCCTTCTTTAATAGAAATATTCTATATGGTGCGATAGGGGAACAAGATCATCAGCATAAACGTCGAACGAATAGTTAGCTGATCACTCAAAGCGATGGTGAGCCTACCATTTTCGATACCAGTCAAGTGTTAGTAGTGCATATTAGAGCTTTAAATGGGAATGCATCACTCGAATTTAGTTTTCTAGTATTCATTAGAGTAGAGTATTTTTACGCTGCTTATTTGGTACCTTCTCTTTTAATCCTGCTAGCTCGATAGTAAAGGCTTCTTTTTTTGATTGGCGCTGCATCCATCCATCCCGCTGCTTTCCACATTTATGGCAAGATAGGTAGTTACGAGTGTGCTTCCCCATGAAAGGTAGCCACTCAGAATCGCCTTTCCTACTATTTTCGTAGGGGGTAGCGCGACAACGTTTTACACCGTGAAGGACTGAATGAGGTATTGTATGGCATATGTAGCGATTTAGAAAGTAGATCATGATACATATTAACCGCTACTGAAATACTAGTAAATGCATCGCAACCCCTTACGCACGACAATGGTAACTCATCGAAGCTTTGTAGCGGCGAATTCCGAATGCAAGACGCACAAGCCTTGTGGCCGACGAATGTCCATCTTTTCGTTGTCGCACATGTGGCATCAACCAATTACACGCAACATGCCCTGAACCAGGGACACATTGTCACGATTCGTACTGTTCTGCGCACAGAAGTGTCCCAATCTAGGTATCTAAGGCTCAATGAAGGGCAACAGTGCGTGCATGGTTCCGTGCTTGCATAAATTACATGTAGTCAGGAGTATCTAAGTGTGCTGGCAGAGCTGTCTAGTGGTGTTAATTAACGATGATGCATCTGAAAGGCTCTGCTTGGTCGTTGGGTTCTCTGTAGGATCTGGGATGATGTCACCATGTATGTCCGATTATGGGAGATGCCACCGAAGGAAGAGATTCTTATTATCGGCATTCGCGGGCCAAAAAGCTAGGCGATTAAATCCACATGTCTGACCGGCGTGGCTGTAGTGGACAGGGTCTACAGCGTCAGGTTACAACAGTAGATGGGAGCAGAAAACAGCAAATGGGAGTTGATGGTATGTAAAAGGATATTACGATATAAGGCGACGAGTGTTCCGGTCAAGCGAACAGAAGAATACCAATATCTTAACGGTTCAAAATATAGTGAAGGTACCAGAGGCAGTGGCAATTGAAGCAGAAGCAATAGCAGCGGTAGCAGTAGCAGTTAGCTGTTGATGTTGGTGTTGGTGTTGGTGTTGGGATAGACAAGATGGTGATGGCAATGGTGTTGGGTCTGGGCAGACGAGGCGTCTTATATGTCGAGCCGGATCCAACGTGGGGTTAGATAGAATAAGAAAGGGCCCGGCGGAAGGCCTCTAGAGACAGTTCAAACCTCGAGAGTCTTGGTCTTGATCAGATCGAGAGCCGAAAAAAAGGCGTGTGGGGCCCACTGACATTTTTACCCTGATTGCCGCTGCCGACCCTGTTCACTACAGCCACGCCCATCAGTGACTGACCTAATTTGAGGCTAAGTCGTGTCTTGCTGGTAACCGCTGCCAGTTGAAGCTGCCTGAACCCCGTTGTTTGTAAAAAACACACCCCACGGCCTCTAGTTCTACAGATGAAGGGCTAGGGCCAGATCCGTATTTTGCGAGCGAATAAGGCGAGACCAGAAACACCAGAACGGCCCCGGACCCACATAAATCCACAGTTTGCGGCTGTCTCTAGACCACAGTACGAGTACGCCTCCTGCCGCACATGCATCCACAGTACGGAATGCCTGCTGTCTCTAGACCACAGTACGATTACGCCTCCTGCCGCACATGCATACACAGTACGGAATGCCTGCTGTCTCTAGACCACAGTATGAATAACGCCTCCCGTTTCACTGGTCCTGCGGCTGCAGAGAGACGAGATCAAGGCGTAAGATCCCATAGAACAGGTCTAAGGGCCCTGTTCTGAGGGGCAGCTCGCCATCAACGTATAACCTCCCACCTGTTGTTTTTCCACTCATTATTATATATAGATCATGGCTCATCCTGTTAGAGGCGTGGAACAAAAGTCAGGCAATGTATTCCTGATTTCAGCTGAAGTTGCATTGAGTTCTACCTAATATGCACTGCTATATTGATAATGGTAAGGCCCCGCCATCGCTAGCACTAAGCTCATAACATAACATGTCCTCATGATTCTGATCCTCAATCGCTTCATGTAGGCTGTCCTTTTTGCGGTGTTCGAAGTCGAGATGAATGTCACTTTCTGGAACATGCTGGTTATAATGAAGCGTCCGAAGCCGAATACCAGTTAGATGTTTTATCACTTGACAAATATATGTCCGAGGAAGATGCTCATGAGTACAAAGTTGAAGACCGGCTAAACTTCGCATGGGAAGATGAAGCCCAATATGGAAAAGAAGCCGAAGATTCCAAACCAGAAAGCAATTTGCGTGAGCAACCATTCCCCTCCTCTGAGTTGCGGTATTTCTCTCGTTGCTAGAGGTGGTGTTAATCTAGCCCTGGTGGAGCCAGCTCTTCCTTCATACGATTTACTTGATTCCGAATTCTGTTCTGGAGAGGCGCCATTGCTACCAGCGGAAACTCCAAGCAATTTAAACTCGCCTTTTACGCCACCACTTTTCTTTAACCAATATATCTCCGGTGCATTCCCAGAACATTCCTCTAATGAAGTCGATAATGTGAGCTTATACCACTACAATGGCGGGAGGTACCATTGCGAAGAGTGTACGAGGACTTTCAAGCTTGAAAAAGACCTTAGGCGGCATTTGGAAACCGCCAAGGCCCACCAATTAACGGCTTTCCAATGTTGTTGCGCATACAAATCTGGCCGCAAGGACAATTTTCTCAAGCATATCGCCCGAAAGAATCCCTGCAGCCCTATCATACCATTTATTTGCTCGTGCGGGTACCAAGTTGAAAGCAACAGCCCGGATGCAATTGCGCGGCTACTAAAGCATATTAAACCTTGTGGACAGCGCAAGCGAGGTCGACCGAAGAAATAATGCGCTATACCGTTGATGACCAGGATAAAATCACAGCAACCAGAACAAGCGACCGGTATGGTTCAGGCGCTGATAAAAGTAGCACGCATGTAAAATGGCTTGTTGCTGGCGGCTACACGCACAGATTTTTCGATCTTCGCTAGGTACGCTTATGAATAATACGTAGCTAGTAGGTAGAGTATATGGACGCTGGTATGGTACGAACTGTAATGGATATCACATATTAGTAAAGGAAAGATCGCTTCATAGTGTGCGAGGAAAGTCTAGGTTTAGAGACTACCAGCGGTTTTCTAGTTTCTGTTTGTATCGGACAAATTTATAGAATCGCATAAGCAAAATACAAGATGTACACAGTGTTTGGTTGATGTTGCTAATATTTAATACTGTATCTGAACATACGTCTTGCCTACATGTACCTATACTCTTGGGTAAAATTAGAGCAAGAGTGGACTGTCGCCAAGCCAAGTAGTTCCCAGTCTAATCCTTTTGCACAAATTTTGGCAGTTTAGTACTGTTTTCTGCGGGAGACTAATGCAGGCACTGCGGGACTACAATAGAGGGCGATTTTTATTATTGGCCAAGTCTTCTGCCTACCTCACAAGCCGTATCCCCTACCCATGCCCGCATGTAGTACTACATATTGCCATAATCAAGCAGTAAGAATGCTTCATACTTGTCTAATGGTGGCCAATTGAGGCTTTTGGCCAGACCTTGTCTTTGTCGGAGGGGAGGAACTCATCTCGTGCTTTCAATATATAACACTAGACTACCTAGCTAGATGATGATAGAATTCGAGGGTCAGAAAACCTCACCATCAAGGCTATAGGTACGATTTTTTAATGAACAGCAGCTCTTCAGTAAATCTGAAGTGACATTTCAGATACTAATCTGCATCATGATCTTGTCAATTGCAGTTTCCGTAAGTGAAATGATCTCCACATGCCCTTCTTCTTCTTCTTCTTCTTTACTCCTGTATCGATCTCGCTCAAGCGAGGCAAATATGGGAAAATAACAAAGGTCAGCAGGGATCCTGGCATATTCCCCGGCAAAACACTAGCTATGGGATGGCCTTCTACTATACAGCAGAAGGCGAAGAAATCTGAGAGAAAAAGCAAGAGGGCGGTAGCTGGGCAGCTGAGAAGCAATGTGGTGATAGCCCTAGGAAAGATCCTGCCGGCCCAAGCCCGTGTCCTCGGCGCAGCGTGACACTTTTTGGTGATAATGCTAAGCTCGGCTGTTTACCTTTTAGCAGACTATGCTCTCCTTCTACATTCTCCACAAGATACTAAATGATGCGATCTCTCACCATAGGTCAACCAAGAGGAAGATCGAGCTTGTGGGGCCCGTCGAGTGCTGAACATCGAGGCACCGATGTATCATATGATACCTCAAAGCTATCCAATGAGGACATTAGTACACGCGGCCTCCTGGGCTCAGAATGATTGAGAATGCGATAAATTGACAAAAGCTCACGTAGAGAAGGTAAAGTAAGAGTCGTAACATTAGTTAAATTAGCGGATTCATGTGCCAATATCGAGATTCTCGCTTACTGCATTCACCCGATCCGACCGATACTGCTTTTTCTCTGGGTTAGAGTATACATCACCTAGTTGGTATAGATATTATAAGTGATTACTGCTAAGTACTCAATCGCGGCGAATATCATTTCCTCAAAAGGCGTCTAGAATAGCCTTTTCTTTCGCCACGCCAGCTTTCTGTAAACTGAGACATTCTGCCCTTAATCTGCTTTGGTAGGCCATTTTCGCTCGACTGACAGTAGGAGCATCCGCTATCAGGCAATCATGCATGCAAATGCTCTATCAAGTACGCATCTTACGCCTTGTGGGATCGTGCATCCAATCACGAAAATGGCCCGTTATATAATTACAGAGTCATATGGACACAGCGCTGTAAATAATAGGGGACTGAGCGATGGGAAATCCCTGTAGCAGCCACAATTGCCATATATATAAAGGCATGTCCACATCATATCTTTAACTCTTCAAAATAATTCTTCATCTTTTAATCATCTCAAGAATTTGGTGTCAGAATATTTCTCCCTCAGTAAATATACTTGATCGCAGTTCTAATCCTTAAAGAAACCCCCCCGTTATTTATACTAGTTCAAATCTCGAAGCTTTCGGACCTTAGAGATGGCTGGAACTTCAGACACAAGCAAAAATCACGATAAGTGTAAGTAACAGGGTCTTGAAGCATATACTTTTACTAATGCACGCTTCAGCCGAAAAGGGAGTGCGCGCCCAAACTTCAATCAGCCATCAGATGCAACAGTGGCTATCAGAGCCTAATAAAGAGGCACCTTGGACGCCCCTTAGCCTCGCGTCCCCCTCAGCTGAAAATGTCACTACCGACATTGCGATTGAAGGCGATTTAGAAGCTTTTATAGAGAACACCATTCCTCAAACTCATATGAAATAGTAATAACGCCTGTAGAGAACAGTAGTCATGTTAGAGTTTTCTGGCGGTGGATAGATCCAATATTATCTCACGTTATTGCTGCTTGAGACTTATCATGATTCGAGATATTGACCCTCTAAACAAAGTTTGCGAATCAGAGCACAAGTGACTGAATTGCTTTTCCACGAAGCATTAATAAAACGACGAAATCGCTACCTCGCCTTATAATAAGGATGAGTCCGTTGCTACGTTTACAACATCTCAGTATAGAAACAAAGTCTACTCAGTTTTATCTTTCTGTTTGCTCACTTACTACATTATCTGCGGTCCGCAACAAGGCTCAGACGCAGCGCGGGTTGTTATAGTTCCAATCGAACGCGTTCAAAATTCCGTAGAAATGTATGACAGCTCCGAGCACCACGAAACTGTGAAATATCTGATGAGAGGCGCCCCAAATATCGTACTTCTCGGGCTTTCGAGACTCTGGAAAGTGAGTCTAGTTACGCTTAGCAACGTTATTATCTGGATGTTTAAAATAAAGACACTTACAACGTAAAAGAATACTCCCGTCAACATTGCAACACCTTCAAGATAGTAATAGCGAAGACCAGCTTGCTTATCAAGCTGGGCATATGGAAAGATAGTAGCGGCATGTATGATGGGCGCAAAAGCAGAAAGGCCAGTAGCAACAAAGGTAGAGACTCGTAACATCCGCCACTTTGGACTCTGAAATCTGGGATTCACAACCACGATACCAGTGAGCAGTCCCAGGGAACCGATCTAATGGCATGATAGTAAGCACCAACAAATATCTCAGCGCGGGCAAGGCGCAGCATACCATCGTCCAGTAGAGTTTCTGTAAGTGAGGCTCGCAGTAATAGCCTATGTAGATACCGGAAATGAACGATCCCAAAATCTGAATAACAATGGTAGCATAGTCGAACCGTGCCCATAGACTTGCGTATGCCTCAGAATGACACAACATCAAGTGGTACATGGACGAGATTCCGAAGCAGATAACAGAGGTCGATAAGTATATGTGAAACACTGATTGATCTATCCAAGACGCATTGGGGTAGTGGGAGCTGAAGTATACATAGAGACCATAGTTGCCTACAACAGCGATCACCGCAGGCACCAAGTGAGTATAGATATTGGCAGTTTCATTGTGAACATAGGCCAAACTCTCAAAGCATAGCTTAACGGAACCGGTAATAGGGCGATAGCCGGTACGGATAAAGCTGTTGTGGCCATACCAGGGCGGAACTTCCGCGGAGGTCAAAAGCCGCCGCGTAGTCTTGGGTGCTTGTGAACGTCTATTCTGGCTGTCGCTGTCAGCATCAGAGTCTATACCACCGACACCGGTCGGGGATAGGCGCCTATACAGAGCCATATAGATGCCAAGCCGCAAGACAATAACAAGAAAGAGAGAGAAACAGCAGAGAGAAGAAACAGCGACAGCCGAGGAGCAGGAGAGGATATAATCCAAGAAAACGTGGCTGTCACGAGGCTGACGATCAGCAATATGTGTAAGAGGGGTGGAACAAAACTGGAGAAAGGTTGCAGTTGCATAGTTATGAAAACTCAACCCTGGCAATGGCCCGGTGGGACTCAGTTATTAATAGACAGCGACAGAGCATTATTGGTTCGACAAGTTCTTATACACGTATTTGAGATATTTTGACAATATCCGACTGGGGTCCACGGATAAACAAAAGTGACAGCATTGGCGGGTGGTAAGATACTACTAGTTGGATTCGGATAAGCCTTTCATTGGATAAACAACCCACACTTGACTGCATTTGGGCAGTTTTACGCCTTCCAGTCTTATGATCATGCCTTTACTCATGACTTTGACTTGCTTTATTAGCATAGTCTTCGGCCCTTTGGCAGTTGAATAGGTTAAAAATAGGTAACAATGGCAATGTCAAGGATAGCCCCAAGTCCTATGTCCTGTCTTGGCATCACGCCTTATACTCGGCATGTGGTATCGGGATGTCAGAAGGATGTTCTCCATAAGCTTGGAACCTATGTCGGGAGAATAGATGATGAGAAAACATCGGAGCTGGCGTCGACATTCAGGCCGATTTACTTGGGAGATTCCGCAGACTCAATGTAGGTCGGCGTAGTTATGAGAGTTGCAGGAACATAATGAAATACTCGCTCCTTATACACTTCTTCTAAAAATAATTCACGAACTTCTATGGCGTTGAGTTAAGAAACAGCTCGTTGTTCTAAGCAATCATGAATTCCAGTACCGATGTACGAGTTAACGGCTAGACAATGTCCCCGAATGGTCGAGGAACCATGGACATACTTTGGACTTGCATTTTCACAACTCTTCTGTGTACCTTCACCCTCCTCTGCCTCAATTTTCCTGCTAGAAATGAAAACTCACTTCGTATCCAAGGTCGAAAGATCTTGTGGATGGCCATCGCCATTGCTGGGCCCGAATTCCTACTCACAGCTGCTGCCGGCCAACTCGCCGCTGCGCGAGACTCCGTGAAAGCGTTCCATGCTCTCGGACACACCTCATGGACATACCGGCATGGCTTCTATGCCAACATGGGCGGATTCGAGCTGCAACCCCTAAATGGCGCGCCGTTACCTATAAATTCGAAGCACATACTCTGGCTCATGTCGCGCGGCTATATCGAGTTTCCGACTATATTAGACGAAAAACTCTTGGACAAGTCCAAAAAGGATACCGTTGCCAAGCTCATTACTTGTTTCCAAGTTGGCTACCTGATTGTGCAATGCATTGCACGTGACATCCAGAAGTTTCCGGTGACGACGATAGAGCTGTCGACTGTTTCTATAGTCGTATACTCCATCATGACTAGCATCTGCTGGATGTCCAAACCTCAAGACGTCCGTTATCCCATCCGAATCACTATGCCTAGAACTACGGATCAAGCCCTCCGCGAGGCTGGTCCAGTTGCTGGCCGGTCGTACCGACAAACTTCTCTCGATTTCGTAGATGACTTGACGCCCCGTTGGGCTCTCAACATACAGCCATTCATCAAGCTGCCTGTCCGTCCCCACGAGCGTCCTCTACCTCGTATTGGCGACAGCAGATTGCCCTGGCTATAAACTCTAGAGAGTCTCTACTTGTGCCTCGCCACTAAGGTCTATGTGTCTGTGCATCTGACCGGGTGGAACTTCAAATTCCCGTCTCGAGTCGAGCAGATCCTCTGGGGGATATCGAGCTTGATCCTGGTAGGCACGACAGCCTTATTCTGAGTCCTAGAGGCGAGCGTTATTTTACAGCGATACGGAAGTGACTAAATGCTTTTGACAAGAATATTGAGAAGAGAGGATAAAAAGTCGGACGTCACAATAACAGTAGTTGAGGATGCATTGATCGAAACGCGAGCCACACCATCAATAGGCGACCCTCTACATCGAAGCCTCAGCAGCAGCAGCAGCAGCAGCAGCAGCAGCGAGATATAGAAAATGAAGAAGAGCCCTGGGCTCCAAAACAGCTGCCTCTTGTTTGGGAGCTTCGAGGCATCCTCCCGATTGCTCTCATCTACGCCACGGCGAGGGCGTATATCCTCGCGGAGCCATTGCTTGGCTTAAGATCAATGCAGGCGGGGGCGTTTGACACGGTTAACTGGATGGCTTTTATCCCGCATGTGGGGTAGAATCACTATAAGATAAAGAAAGAACTGAGAAATTGAGAAGTGGCTAGGTCAAGTTATATGTTTTGCGTCAAAATCAAGAGCCTGGGGCGGACCCCGCAATTCGATAGTGAGATGGTGTAAGCACTTTAGCTCGGAGTCTTGTCTGGAACCTCCAAATATAAATGTGGCAGCCTCATACTTCATACCAGACTCTTCATCTACTATAGTCATCTATATTTCTCTTATAAATTCATGTCAAAAATAAAAATCTTAGACGGTGGCCTCGGCACCTCCCTTGAGGACAACCACGACATTACTTTTGGGTCCGACACCCCTCTTTGGTCCTCTCATCTCCTCATCTCTGATCCCCCAACTCTACTGCAGTGCCATAAGGACTTTGGAGATGTGCCTGTAGATGTTATTCTCACAGCAACATATCAAGTCTCACTTCATGGCTTCGCAAACACTAAAACCGCCGACTTTCCTAACGGGATTGATGCCTCGCAAGTGCCTCAATTCCTTGAAACTGCCGTGAGAATTACAGAGGATGCAAAGCAGCCATCATGTGCCATCGCATTGAGCATCGGGCCCTACGGCGCATGCATGGTCCCAAGCCAGGAGTTCACCGGCAAATATGATGCCACTCATGACTCTAAAGACGCTCTGCTTGCATGGCACCGTGAGCGTTTAGAAGTATTTGGCGTCATAAAGAACATTAAGCAACGTGTGCAGTACATCGCTCTTGAGACGGTTCCTCGCCTCGATGAAGTCATCTCCATGCGCCGCGCTTTAAGTGCCGTCCCTAGTCTCTTTCCCGGCCTGCCATTCTGGATCTCATGCACATTCCCTAACGAAGATGAAAACATACCGGACGGAAGCTCCCCAGAAGATGTCCTCCACGCCATGCTCGACCCTTCTCTCGCAACAGCGGTACCGTGGGGCGTAGGAATCAATTGCACAAAAGTATGGAAGCTCGATGCTTTGCTACGCCGCTATGAAGCCGCTATTGGGAATCTGCTCCGAGAAGGAGTCATAACAGACTGGCCTCCATTGGTGCTCTATCCCGATGGGACAAACGGCGAGGTATACAACACAACAACTAAGCAGTGGGAGTATCCAGAAGGCGCCGAGCGAGAAGATAGGATTCCGTGGGAGAAGCAGCTTACAGATGCTGTACGGGCTACAGAAGAGAGAGGGAAGTGGCCCCAGATCATCGTAGGGGGGTGCTGCAGGGCTAGCCCGAGTGATATTAAGAAACTTCAAGGCTGTATCAATACTTAAACGTAAACTCAAAATTTCTTCATATCTAGGTAGTAGCCTTTAGCTATAGTGTTATCGGAAATACCCGTTTTAGAATCCCAGACTAGAGATATCAACGCTCAGTGGCTTCCCAGACAACATCTCAGCAACTACCTTTCCAGTCCCCAAGCTCAAACTAATACCCCACGGTCCGTGTCCAGCTGCAATAAAAACACCCCCTTCCTTTCCCTCCTTCAAACTAGTATCCTCCCCAAGCTTCTCATCTGTCAATCTCGCAATATACGGCGTCCCCCTATTCGTGACTGGTCTAAAACACAACCCCTCTCGCACAATCTCCAAATCTTCTCCGCTAGGCGTCACAATTAAGCGCCGCGCAATATTCTTCAGCTTATTAAGAGGCTGACTTATAGTAGCCGCCTTGAGAGCAGGCCCAGGAAGAGCAAGACCAGGGCTATTCACTCCCGCAACGTAAATCTCCCCGTTGGGTCGAGAGTAAATCTCTGGTGAGTGCGCATCCATCGTCGTATAGACGGAGTGACAAGTCGTCACTTTTCCAGGGGCCTTCAAAACGAGGGAGTGTCCGCCTAAGCCTCCAATAGGGATGTCGATGGAGAAGCGATCCTTGAATAGCGTGTTGAAGACTTGGGGCGTCCAAATTCCTGCTGCCAAAAGAACCTTAGAAGCCGGTATCAAGGTCTCTTCCGATGTCTCTGTGTTTTTGATGACAACTCCAGAGAGTTTGCCATTATCATCAGTCTCCAGACGCAGCGCCGCAGCAGGATTATGAATGCGAACACCTGCAGCCTTGACTTTTTCTAGCAGAAACTTGCAGAACAGCAAGGGATCTCTAATCTCAGTCGTCATGTCAGTACAAGTGATCAGGGCTTCCCCAAGAGGAAAGCGTAAGTAAGATTCAGATCCTTACACAATCGCCGTCCCACTCCCATCATCAATCACATTTACAGAGTCGCCCTCAACCCTCCTCAACCAATCCGGCACTTCGCCACCTCTATGCTCCCTCCTCGCCTCCACAAGCCCAGCCCTGCTCGTCCCCTCCAACAGCCAGTCCTCTCCCCGTTTCTCGCCTAATAACGGCCCATTCGGCTCATAGCTCACCGTTACGCTCTTCGCATACGCCCATCTCTCTCTGCCATTCTCCTCCTCGGCCAACTTTTTATGCTCTTCAAAGCTGAGCTCGGCCAATGGGACCAAGTCGGGACGGAACCAGTCTTTAGCCAGGAATCCTCCGGCATAGCCAGAAGCGGATGAGAAGAGCTCCTGCGCAGAGTCGACGAGATGAATTGTGGCACCTGGTTGATGCTGGCGGAGGTAGAAAGCCGTCGAGAGGCCGATGACACCACTTCCGAGGATGACCGTGTGGGCCATTGTGTCTTTTCTACCTAATGTTTTAACAAGGATATAAACCTCAAATCATCCCATGAGTCGCCTTGATCTCATAGACATTTACAATTCAACCTCCAGAGGCAATTGGCCGCCTCGACCTCCGGCACCGGCCGTCTTATAACTCGAGCCGGCTTAAGCCGTACTGCTTTCCACTTCCCATGAGCGGCTATAGATCTCCAATAATAGCCCCTCCTTTCTCTCCACAGACAGTGCCGCCATCGGCTGAAAAATCATCTTTCCTTGGCGGGAAAAAAAAATAGTCGACTCAAGAACCGTCTCTTTTCTCTTCCTCTTAATTACTGAACTACTGCACTCTATTACCCCCCATTCTCCGCACCCATGGCTTCTAAAGTATTCATTGTGACCGGCGCCAGCAAAGGCCTTGGCGCAGCCATCGTCCAGCACCTTTTGGCGCAATCGCACAAAGTAGTCGTCACGGCACGATCCGAAAGCCCGCTGCAGCAACTCAAAGAAGCGTATCCTACTCAAGTAGAGTATGTTGCAGGAGATATCACAAGTGAAGATGCAAGTTATATAAAAACTCTTTCTTTTTTTCTTTTGGTCTATTTTCTTTTTTTCTTCCCTTTTTTTATATATTATTTTTTGGACCAAGCATCTAACAAGACTTTCAGATTGCTGAGAGGTTAACAGCACTTGCCGTCAACTCATTTGGTAAACTTGACGGTGTGGTCATTAACCATGGAGTTTTGGAGCCCAAGAAGTTTGCAGACGAGTCGATACAAGACACAAAGGCCTTCTACGATGTCAATTTGTTCAGCTACATAGCCATGGTAAGACATCAAACAGTATCTAGCATCGGGTGGCTGCTGACATGACATGCCATAGGCCAGGGCTAGTCTGAAAGAAATCAAGAAGACCAAAGGCTGCATCGTCTGGATATCCTCAGGCGCGGCTCTTAAGGCCTACCAAGCGTGGAGTACCTATGGCTCTGCCAAGGCGGCAGTCAACTCTATGGCCGCTCACCTTGCGGTGGAAGAGTCTGATATCACCAGCGTGAGCTTCGGGCCAGGCCGAGTCAACACTGACATGCAGGCGATCATTAGAGAAAAGGGTAAAGAAACAATGGAAAAGGCGCAGCACCAAAACTTTGTCGATGCCCTCGAGCAAGGCGAGCTGCTCAGGCCTGAGCAGCCAGGCAATGTCATTGCCAAATTTGTGGCCAACCCTCTGCAAAAGCTGAGCGGACAATACGTCACGTAGGTGCACCATCCAGAGTCTTGACGCCAATTGCTGACAATATGTAGCTGGAACTCACCTGAGCTGGCAGCTTATCGGGAATAGATTCCTAGACCTTGGTTGTGTTAGCCCATGGTCAACACAAGATAGACGTAAATCAACATGTGAAAGGGATAGATTTGTAGTCAGTCGAAAGATGAAAAGCTCTTAATGATCTCCACATGAAGATTCAGTATTAGCATGGAATATAAGTTTTTTCATCACACAAATCCCAGTGATTGAATCAAATGAAACAGAAGCAAAAAATTGTGCCTACCTTGTGACTTAGCAACCCAGCGTTGGCTCTTTTTGACGCCATGCCAATGCTCATTCTCAGAACTTGTCAACTGTTAGTCTCAAGTACAGATTGCTCGTGGCGTAGCTTGAAACCAAAGTTGGGCACTTGTTGGTTCAGGAGAGTGTGTCCGCAGTATGTATTCTCGGAATTTGATAATACTTTACTTGGTACATCACGATGTGCCATAGGTTTGTCGAGACAAAGGCGGAAATGGTTCTTACATTTTGAAGTCTGAATAGTTTTTGCTGCACTGCCTGGAAAGCGCTTGTTAGCCGCTGAAGCGCAACGAAATAGCCCGCGATAAAGCAGAAAACGAAGCACCAGGTGTAAAATCAGAAATGTCTATTTGGCTTAAGACGTGTCTGTCAGCATGGGAGGCTTGTCGGACCTCCTCAGACTGGGGCGACAACATATCTCATCAGGAAAGCAATTGGGGCTGCCGCGTGTCAAAAAGATGCTTCTTACCTGTATAAACGAGCAGCGGCAGCGGCACACACGGTGCTGAAGACCAGAGATGCGCGTCGAGCTTGACCCGAGCTTGCGCAGAGCTCTTCTTGCTGTCTTCGCTGCCAGAGAGAAAGAAGTTGAAAGAAGGAAAGGGTTTGTGAAGCAAGAAGCTCGAGCTAATAAACTTTTTTTTTTTTTTTCTATAAAAATGGCCCGCGCTAGGCAGGTCCCACTTGTACTCCATACCTGGTGAAATGCTGCAGCACGTGAATTGAGCCCCCTTCCAAGCCAGTCAGCGACGCAGCTTCAGTGGGCTGGGTCGGCCTCTGGCACGCGCCGCGCTGAGGGCCAGCAGAAGCGAGACGCCTAGGAGGCCCTGGCCGCGCCCGAGTACAGGATACATGGGCGACATAAGTACCCCGTACCGCTCCCAGTTTCCCTTATAACAGCAGCGGTCGCCCCACTAACAAACCACTTGGCTGGAAACCATTCAATTCATCATCCATCTCGCTGCGCCAGATATCATCGTCAGCCACAAAGCATATTCACGTTGACGTGCATTTATTTGGCAGTCACAAATCATACACGATCCGCTTATTCTATTTTCCTTCTCCATCTTATAAGCATTCTATCCCTTGCATCCATTTTCATCACTTGTGACTCTCCGCCAAAGCCGCCTTTCACTTCACTTTCAGGCACTATCGCGTCTAAGCCGCAAACCTGACCTCACCCTTTTTTCTTCAACATGTCGGATCATGAGTTTGGAGGTAAGCTCGGTCTGTCCACTACAATGCGGGCGCTTTCTTTCTCCTTCTCTTTTCATTTCCCTCTTTACCAAAAATAAATCACAGCCATGACCGCCACGCCCATCGGCCGTGCGTCACTGCTTATTATCTCATCTTTCTCCGTGCTGGGGCCAATAACACCAAACCTTGGATTTCATTGTTTGTGTCCATGAAACCATACAAACAGCGGATCAAGGTCTCATTTTCCATTATAAATCCTTCTTCACACCTTTGTACTTGCATTTGCATATTTCATCTTCGGATCGCACGCTTCTTCGTTTTCTCCCTAAGCCTCTCATCTCATTCTACGTCTATTGAAAGTCTACCTGCAAGAGCATTCCGTATCACCCTACACAGCATGTCTGGATATGATTACGACTACTACCCGGGTGGCTCGCCCTCAGGCACCAGTACACACTCGTGAACTAGTACACAATGACAGAAAATCACTAACTTTCTCTTCAGGAAGCAACGATGACTTGTCGCTGCCTAAAGGTATGACACACATCTGCCGCATATCGAATGCCTAACAAAGCTAATCATGCACTAGCCACGGTTCAGAAGATTGTGAGCGAGATATTACCAGCTCAGACAGGTGTTTCATTTGCAAAGGAGGCTCGCGATTTACTCATTGAATGCTGTGTCGAGTTCATAACTCTCATCTCGTCCGAGGCCAATGAGATATCCGAGAAGGAGGCAAAGAAGACCATCGCCTGCGATCATATCACAAAGGCTCTGGAGCGGTTGGGATTTTCCGACTATGTACCAGCCGTCCTAGAAGCCGCAGCTGAACACAAAGAAGTTCAAAAGGTTCGCGCATGTCTCCCACATCTACAGATTCACTTCAATGTACGGCTGCGCTAACACCATCCACAGGGACGAGAGAAGAAAGCGGACAAGTTTGCCAACAGCGGCATGTCCATGGAAGAGCTCGCTCGTTTGCAAGAAGAGCAGTTTGCAGCTGCTAGGCAGCGCCACACATGATGGGATTTTGTTACGTTGATATTCAGTCAGGAGGGCGTCAGGTGGGCATTGCTAGGCGTTTATATAAACGGGTTTACGAGGGTTGGTCAACAGGTCAGATCCTGATTGGGGAGCTTTTTGGGAGGGGGGTTCGTTTTACTTGCTTTTTTTTCTTCGTGCTACAATATTGAGATTATGCTCGCATAGCCATTGAATCGATAATCCTGCTTGATTTCATCGAGTCCTGATACTAGCCCTTCGTCCCTCAATCCACGCGTTCAGGCTTATCGATAACGAAGGGGGTTTCAGTGATGTAACATTAGGCTGCTTCTCACATGGGACGGCCCCACCAGTGGTCTGTTGCCACTAAAATTGATTGTTGCCTATCATCGATCTCATCACATCCAACTATAAATAGCTGCATCTCAATCGTTACAAAAAAGATTCGGACAATCCCTCAAAATAGGTCGAAAACACCGCCAACGCCATAAGCCTTCAGGACCCCGCGTCCCTCGCTGGCTCGCTCGCAAAATGGGCCAAGAAGAATCTACTCTGGCTGATGCCCACGGGCCTCCAGAGACCCTCCAAGAGAGAAGTTTAGAAGCCGTCGCCGAATACATCAAGAGCGGCGATGCTCGGCGCATTGTGGTCTTGACGGGCGCAGGTATCTCTACCGCAGCTGGAAGTAAGTCAATCATACCCTGTCCCATTCACTCGACCCATATTGACGCCTGATTGTCACATAGTTCCGGACTTTCGATCGCCAAAGACAGGTCTTTACAGCAACTTGGCCCGTTTAAATCTACCATATGCCGAGGCCGTGTTCGATATTGCCTACTTTCGCAACCGACCCGAGCCGTTCTATGTCCTTGCGCAAGAACTATACCCCGGAAAGTTTCATCCGACAGTCTCGCATGCCTTCATTGCGCTCCTTGCCCAGAAGGGGCTGCTTCAGATGCTCTTTACACAAAACATTGACTGCTTGGAGCGCGCAGCTGGCGTTCCTACGGACAAGATCGTGGAGGCGCACGGCAGTTTTGCGACTCAGCGCTGCATCGAGTGCAAGGTCGAGTTTTCTGATGACAAGATGAAGGAGCATGTGCTCCGGGGCGACGTTCCTCGCTGCGAGGAATGTAAGGGCCTAGTCAAGCCAGACATCACATTTTTCGGCGAAGCGCTTCCGAGGGCATTCTCTGAAAAGTCGCACAACACTGCCATGGCGGACCTTGTTCTAATCATTGGCACAAGTCTGACTGTGTACCCCTTTGCTAGCCTCCCAGACATGGCGAGACAAAAGGCGCCGCGTGTGCTGTTCAACATGGAAAGAGTTGGCTCATTAGGGTCGCGAGTTGACGATGTGCTAGAGCTGGGATCATGCGACAATGGCGTCCGAAAGCTGGCGGAGCTGCTGGGATGGACAGATGAGCTAGAGGATCTGTGGAGAAATGTTGTTGGAGCTGAAGAAGCTGAGAGACAGCTGCGCAGTCAGACTGATCGTGACGAAGAGATTGAAGATGAGCTGCAGAAGTTGACTGGAGAGATTGAATCTGTCCTCAAACTCGATGGAGAAAAGGAGGAGGACGAAGACGAAGATATAGAAGAGACCAAGAAGTTAGAAGACGAAAAGGTGTCAAATAACGCCCAAGCATCGAAAGATGTCGCAGACACAAAAGAAGCTGCCGACACAAAAGAAGAGAAGAAAGACGAACCCGAAGCACATACTAAAAAGGAGGCAGCAAAATTAGCAGACACAGCAAATACTACGAACAAAGAGCCGGAAGCTACAAAAGAAACAGAGAGCAAAGAAGTTGAAGAGTCAAAAAAGGAGGAGAGCGAAGAAAAGCCGCTATAAAAATGACTGAAAGAATCTATGTTATGACCTGATAGATTCCACGATACTTTTCATGTACGATGTTCGTTGGACGCGCAACAGACGGTCCATTTGCTACATGCACTTTCTGGGTTAAATCGGTTTCAAACGCTTATTGGTTTATATTTCGTTTCAAATATACTCTATAGGTATATACTGCAAAACAAGAGACTGGCCTGTTGGATGACAAGGTAGAGAAGAGACTTCTTTCCAGTACAGCACTTCTACCAGCAGTGAATTTTGCGTCAATTTTAAAGCGTAAGCGTATCACAGTCCAGCTTCTCATTCATAGAATATATATAGGTAATACAGGGCCCAGAAAGTAATATAATCCTCCAAATGATAACAAAGTCATCTTGACTTCCAACATCACTCATATATACTTCCCCTCTCCTTACAACCCGCTATCAATCTGATCAGGAATATTCGTATTCGTCCACCTCCCCCACTGCCTACAAGTCTCCGCTACCACATTCGGAATCGCCAAAGCCCGCACTTTATTTGGAGTCGTAAGAAACTGCGTAAACAGTCCTGCCGAAGTGTGCCACGCAATGTGGCAGTGGAACGGCCACACGCCTGGATTGCTCGCAGCATCGAACTGCATCACCACGTGGTTGTTTGGGGGGAGCAAGAAGACATCTCGGCGCTGGGGGTTTGATGCCCGGACGATTGTCTTGCCATCCCATTCACCGGCGCCTTGGTGGAGAATATACATGTTGAAGCCGTGGAGGTGCATGGGGTGGCTATAAGAGAATGGTCAGTCATTTTCATATGATACGACACAAGGTACATATCAGAGATGGATGGAGCTTGCTTACGCTACGGGAGATTGATTCATGAGGTTTATTCTGACACTCCTTGCGTTGCCGACGTTTCTCACGCTCCATTGTTGCTGAAACGTCAAGTTGCCCAGGTTGCTCAGCAGCAATGTCGGGCTGTTAAAATTGCCCCTAAATGATTCACCATCTAGCGTCCATAGAGTATGGTTTGTCGCATTAACAAACAGATTCAGTTGTATCTCGTTCGTCACATCCGGCTTAGGGACAGGAAGTCTCATGACAGGCTCCGTCAACGACAGGTCGTCATTGCTACAGGTTCCCGGATCAGGAGCATTCCAAGGAGTAGACTGAGGGGCCTTGTCAGTATCCGCATGATCGTAATAGATGGCCGCGACGGCATTTGGCTGATTGCTGAGGGAGCATATCGTGCTAATGTTGCTACGCATCCAGTAAGCGTCGAGTTTACCATTCGCCTTGACAAGGACATTGGTGCGTTGGCCAATTCCCAGCGTGACTACTTCGGTCTCGTAGGGCTTGACATCGACAAAGTCGTTTGCAATGACAGTCATCTTGTGGCCGTCAATGGAGAAGCGCTGGATGCCTTCAGCTCCGGTATTGATGAGACGAAGCAGATGAGTCTTGCCGCGCTGGAAGCGAAATTTCGCAATGCCAGCATCGTTGGTGCATGGAGTGCCATCTGTGACCTTGGAGCAGTCAAAGAACATCTTGCCGTTGATCAAGTTGTTGTCTGACAGAAAGATGTTCTCTCCAGGCACGGTGCTCATTGTTTTCTTCACCAAGTCATAGTAGTCGTCATGATACCAGTCAGACAACATGATAGGGCCAATATCAACATCGTATTTCTGCGATTTCGGCCCATGAACCACAATTGGACCCGTAAGACCACCCGCATATTGGGAAGAAAAGTGCGAGTGATACCAAGTGGTGCCGTAGAGAGTAGCCTTGAACTGATACGTGAAGCTGCTCCCCGGCGGCACAGGACATTGCGTCACAGAAGGCACGCCGTCTTCCCAGGGTGTCCCCTTCTGAAGAAACCCGTGCCAATGCAGCGCTGTGCCCTCCTCTGGCGCAGAGATGTTGTTGTGCATGGTGACTTGAATCGTATCACCCCAGTTAGCCTCGATCAAGGGGCCGGGATAAGCACCATTGACGAGGAGCACATCTCTCTGATATCCATCAGGGGCAATAACACCGCGGCTAATGGTGAAATCATAACGTCTTATGACACCAGTGTTGGGGCTCGTGTCATAGTAGTTGGTGTTGGAGGTGAGCGTGCTCCACGGGAACCCATTGGGGGTTGGATTGTTGGTAAGAAAAGAAGGAAGGAATGGAGCAAGCAATGTTCCTAATATAGATAGGCTATAAAGATGTCAGTATGTCTTGTGCTTCAAATATTGAGATGATTGGGCGTGGAAAGGAGTCAGACGTACCCGTTTGTTTGCTTCTGCGAGAGACTACTTTTGGCCACAGAGCCATCTCTCTTCACTCTTCTAGAGCTATAAGAAGCTCCCATTATGGCAAAGTCTAGCTAGATCTATCACTTGAAGAGATGATACTCAGATGCTTGGGATTTTACTGTCCAGGTGGACTAAAACACCTCTATATATACTCACAGAACAGCTTCACAAAAACACCTCCGGCTCACAAGTAACTCATTATTCACCGCTTCGTCCCCCCAACGAGAAGTCCATTTAGGAAATTTCTTACAATAAGCCAAGAAACTGAGGCAAATCGGTTGCCAGATCACATTATTTCCCCCCTGGTCATTTAGTGAAAAAACAAACTTCCCTAGCCTCCATCCCGTATAAAACTATTGGTTTGGAGGTAGTCAGCCTCCCCGTAGTAGGATTTTCAGGGCGCAGGATCTTAGCTTCTCGTATAAGCAAGGCAAGGTGATTAAAATGGTAATAACTTTATATAGAAGCCAAGTCATGTACATGCATGCACGTATGCATAGATCACAGGTGAGGCTGAATAGTGCCGTATGACCACATTGGCCGAGTTATCATGAATGTATGAACAATCTCACAATAATCAGTCAAACTTTACCATGCTTCTAGTCCTAGCACTTGCTAGCTGCATAATGATGCCATCTGATACTTATCTAGCGAAACGCGACTGTTGTCGAGGGCTGATAATCCCCCGTTGAGCAACAATATCTAGTGCTGGCCATGCGTACAAGAGAAAGCTGCAGTTGGTAATACAGCATTCTATGGATCAATCCAAAGAGGACAAGACCCACGGCAGTATTACCTTTGATCATTGTTCAATGTCTCAGGCCACTCTCTTGGCAGGCTTCACACCATTCGGGATTTTTTAGGACACCGACTCATCTCTGCATCCCGCGTCAGCAGGACTGAAATTAGAGATACCAATAGCTGAGACTGGAAAACACAACAAATGACCAAAGAGTGTTACACTCAACACGAGGAAAGGCGAAGGAAGGTCAGTTGGGAGCTGAACCGCCAATCAACAGGTTGCTCGGTCTTTTCCAAGACAAGGGGTAATATCCCGCGTGGGGATGACAATGAAGGATTTGAGTGATTGAAACGCACGGAAACATCTTGAGCTTCGGAAGTTGGTTCCGTGAAGAGTCTCACGAGCTCTATTCCTTCGACGGGTCTAGAATGCAAAGTCCGGTTTTTCGCTACATCCATCACGCTGATTTGATAAACAGATATGGAGCAGGTGATGGGATCGATATAGTTCACCATCATGGTTTGTATGTAATAATTATAGAAAGAGGCGGAAAGTCCATGTTCCTGGACTTGGCATAGCATAGAGAATTTGATAAAATAGGTCGTACATGTGTGGTTACACATGCTCTCGTTTTGTTTCCCAAGAAACAAATATATTACTGAAAATAGCCTCCGAAGACTTCCACATCATCACCTTATTTCAGCCGGCATATCCAAGCATCGGAATCAGTTCATCGGGCCGTAACGGATATCCGAACCGAAAATTTTCGATTAGGCCCTCATGTGCTCCATCTCGGGTACCGGACAGGTCAAAAAGATGACAGAATACGATGATATGACTCTTTGCATATGTGGAGAATGACGGGCCGCAGTCCATTAAGCTAACACAGCTGGAGGGTAGGATCGCTCTGCCGGGAAAAAGATATACTGTCTGATAATCCTCCTTTTCAGGATGGGGCCCCAAAAGCTAAAGCATGCTCTTCTATGCTGTCATTCGTCGTACAAAGAAGCGGCTGGGGATAATTTCCGGTGCATCTGGTATTCTGCAGCTAATCAGCTTAGTAACAGCGCCGCAGAGGCCGCAGAAACATTGTGGGATGTTTTGTTCCAATTTCTTCCGGGAATGATGTATGATGGCATTGACAAGCCAGACGGAATATTGCCACATAAGGCGAATGCAGATTGTAAGTGTCAAAACAGCAATAAAGCTGTATAACAAAATGCGCTACTTAATGAGGCGGCGACGAAAGTTGTGGTCACATCAAAAAAAAACACCGGTAAAATAAGAAAGAGAAAAGTTGTTTCGTCCATGCCAAAGCAGATAAAGCTCCTGATGCTTTCCCTCATAGCTTCCCACCAGCTTATGAATATTTCCGTTCTTGTATACAAAGCCCCTAATGTCCCTAGCTCCTTCACACAGTTTAGACATAATGACATGATTTGCGTCGGAGTTGATCGTAAATGTCGTTTGATTTATTGTTATCTTACAGGGCAGCCGATTAGACTACCGGGTTACGCATTTTGCAGCCAACGAATGACCTCTCGCTCTTGGCGTAGTTCGTCCATTCGTTCTAAATGTGTGGGTATTATTCGTCCCTTCTCCAAGCCGAATTCGCTCTTAATACTATCGGCCGTCGCTGCGCTCGCATGTATAGTTCTTGTAGCTTAGGGTCGGCATCTGATCGGATAACGCTGCCAACGCCCATGAAGAATCTATGCCGCCTTTGTTAGCATCACGACTAAGGCACATTGGCAATAAACGCAGACATACCCAAATGTAGCACCAGATGCACCCATGTACTGGCCGAGAGTTCGCATGATGCCTTGGGACCCGGCGCCATATCGGAAAATATTAACAGTGCCTATCAAGGTGTCAGCCCGCGAATCGTACGGAAATGGAGCTCCAAGCAATTATCCCCTACCGAAAATGAAGCCCATAATAACACCAACAGCTATAAATTGACTTTAGCTTCGTTCTCAATGCAAAAGCCAGGTTCGAAACAAGGCTTTAATAAAGGTTCTTACATCCGCCCATCATTGCGCCCATCTTGACTGTTAAAACTGGTTAGCGAAATTACAGCCCCTCGCAATCGTTCGATGCCGTACGTTTGTCAAAAGTGGACGGTGCCTGGGCGCCGCCATGCTGGATTGGGGCAACAGGAGGCATTGCGAGTAAAGGATAGCTGCAAAAGTGCGTAGAGACGTGAGAATCTCGGGATCGTAGCTTTTTTGTCGACAATCGCTTCTTCTCCACGATGTAAGTGCCAGTTGACGATGCCCCGGTCTATCCACGACGAAGCCCCAGCCGAAACTGCTCGCTGATTGGCCACGCGCCAGCAAACGCGGGAGCGGTCAAACGTTGATGCGGCGCATGCTCATCACTGCTAGCGCCCCCCACAGTGCGGAGACTCCGGGCCCCAGCCAGTGCAGAACTGTGTCGTCTCATCACGTGAAGCCAGGTCATGAGCCGATTCAGGGCCCCATATGGCCTTTTGCGATGGCCAGGAATCGTCTGGGACTGCCCGATGCGAGCCTGCAAAAACGCTCGTCAAGAAATGCCCAAGCCTGCCTCGAGGCCGCGTTGTGGGAGCTGGGCGAGCAGCCTCTGAGACACCGTCGTGCACTGTATCATTTGGCCCCCCAGCACTTCGACACGCCTAGCCCAGCGCTTAGCGGGCTAGGACGGCCAGACAAGATCCCCAAAGCACCATCCGCCCGAGCTTCAACCTCCACGGCTCGCCAGCGTCGTGTGGAATCGCCCAGGATTGCGAGCTTCGATCATTTCACAGTATGTTTCACATCTGCCGCAGCGCGCACAGGGCCGGCCCAGGGCCAGGGGCTGCACCCCCCAGCCTCGCTTGGTCGTGCCATGCCAACCCCCAATTGGCGTGCTGGCCAAAGGAGCCACCTCAACAACATGCTGACGATTTTTTGTGATAGCACCGTTGCCAACAACCGTCGAGTCTGATTTTATTTCTCTAGGCGTCGTTCCTCCCGCCGACCGCAAGCGATAGAGTCTGCTTCGTTGTGAGCCGTAGCAAGTGAAATTATTTTTTTCCCGTTTCATCTACGTCACGCGTGGCCCTGGGTGTTTTCTTTTTTCTTTCCCTAGCAACAGGAGGCGACTGGCGACGACACACGCTCAACAAATCCAACGGCGTGCTAAACTACGCAACGAGCAGGCGACAAAATTTTATCACAAAACAAAAACGGATAATAATATACACGCCGTGCCTTCCCATCAAGCAGAGCGACCACCCTTAAGCCTTACTCATGACTGCCGTCGCAAATCCTCCTACCTTTCCGCAAATCTCCCGGCCGCCATGGGGCACTATTAATGGCAACAATCAGGTGAATACAGAGGATGTGCGAGGAATGTTCATGACCCGCAAGAGTCTGTCGCGAAGCAACTCATCCTCGTCCATTTCCTCCAACGCTTCAAATACCACCGTTGCGACGAACGGCTCACACTCCAATGCCACATCGCTGTCGTCCGCTTCAGATTTGAGCCAGTGGTCGAATGGCAGCGCGAATCGCAAGAGACCCCAACCCAAGAACCCCTGGCCAACCGGCAAAGAACCAGATTTTTCGAGACTTCCCCAAGGACGGCCCAACGGCATGGGGCCGTCCCACGGCGCCATGCAGCAAGCCGGGCAGGGACAGCCGCAAATGGGACCTCAGGGCATGATGCGACCCATGGGGCCCAGCGAGCAGCCGTTCCCTCCCGGCCAGCCTATGCTATATCTGCTTTCTCTAAACGGCACATTTGAGCGCAAGACAATCGCCGTGCCTTTCGCCCCCGAATCTATACGAATCGGCCGGCAGACGAACCAAAAGACGGTACCGACTGCTACGAATGGCTTCTTCGATAGTAAAGTGCTATCACGGCAGCATGCCGAAATCTTTGCCGAACGAAACGGTAAAATCTACATCCGAGACGTTAAATCCTCCAACGGCACTTTTGTCAACGGCACTCGATTATCTCAGGAGAACCGTGAATCAGAACCACACGAGCTCCAGACGGCCGATCACCTGGAACTCGGTATTGATATTGTTAGCGAAGACCAGAAAACCGTCGTTCACCACAAGGTCGCCGCAAAAGTCGAACATGCCGGATTTTTGAATACATCAAACAACGTTTTGGATATGAACTTTGGAGATCTAGATCCTGCCAACAACGCGATGATGATTCCTGCTGGCGCAATGCAAATGCGGGGACGCGCTGGAAGTAACGTATCCATGGGTGGCAACGGCCGCATGATGGTTAATGGCGGTACTGTAAACGGTCATATGAATGGAATGGCGCAACAGCGCTCTTTCTTCCTGACGCCTATTGCTACGGATCAGATTCTGAAGCGTCTTTCAGTTAGTACCACACCAGTTCTTTAATGTCTGCATGATTATCTGTCAACTAACGTGGAATCCAGAATGAAATGAGAAGCGCCAAACTCCAGGCCCAAGATTTGAGCCGTACAAATCAATTCATCAACACCCTTTTGTCAAAAGAAGACCTAAAAGATCTCGAAAAATCAGACGCGCCAGAGCCAACCAAGCAACCCCAGACCATGGTTAACGGCAATAACCTCTCCTTCCGAGCAGATCCCAAGGCTCGTTTCTCCGACCCCCCTGCACCACCGCCTCAGCAGCCTCTTCCCGAAAAGCCAGATGTACCGTCCCTTAAGAGAGGTTCGTTAGAAAGGCCAAGGTTAGACTCGGCAAACTCGTCGCCGATTCGCCAAGAAAATCTAAATCAGATCATACAACTCACCGAAGCCCTTAACATGGCGAAGCGAGATATTGATACCCAGACCGCGCGTATGCGTGAGCTAGAAATGATGCTGCAAAAAGAGCGAGAGGCACGTGAGCTTGCAGAGGAATTGGCCAGGCGTCTTGAAGAGTCTGCCAATAGTCAGGTCAACGGCGTTGAATCTCATGAAGAGCTTGAGAAAGCTCAGGAACCGCCCCAAGAAGGGGATAATACAGACGACTCAAAGACAGTGCTACCAGAGCTACAGGAAGTATCACCAGCAGACAAGATTGCCCAGGAGACTGCAGTAGCACTACAATCTCGCATCGACACTATGGATGAGCAGATGCGGGAGCTAAGAATGCAGATGGAGCAGTGGCGGAGTCGATGTGAAAGTGCCGAGGCAGAACGCGATTCCGGCCGGAAGACTCTCGAAGAAATGGTCATCCAATTACGTGAAGAGGAGGCCAAGCGAGTTGCGGCCGAGGAACGACGGAGATCACGCTCAAGATCACTGCGTCGCGACCAAAATGGGGCAGCACAGAACGGCGCTGCTTCTCCTGCTCCTGAAGCTGCCAAGCCGGCAGTAAAACAAGAGAGATCTTTGACAAATTCTAGTCAAGATTCGGCAGACATGCCAAATTTGTCGAGGGCCAATACTATTACGCCTCAAACCTCACCCAGAGGTCCTCTACAGAGCCAGCATCTACGAGCTGGTATCCCCTATGCCTCCATGATTGGGGTGGTTCTAATTGGCATGGGATTGATGGCATACGTTAACGGATGGCAGCCATCCTCGCCTCAAACTGTTGAACGATAAATATCGAGTTCCTTTTACAGTGCTCCTTTTTATTTTGCAGCGCAAGCTTTCTTGCGGTATCCCGCGATGGGTGTCTTTTCGCTGCACTTGCTGCACAGCATAGCACACACACACACACACACGATATCAATACTTCATCCTTATCAGATGATCACGAGAAAATGGAGGCAATCATGAATAGCACACTCAAAAGAACTGGACTTTTTTTCTTTTTTTTACTTTTTCATCTTATAAGTATACTAGGCTAGGCTTACCACTATTGTACCAACGACACACTTTCATTTTCTTTCAACTCTCCTTGTTGTTCTTTTTGTCATACATTTAACATTTCTTCAACGTGAAGACTTCTTTTTCTTTTTCTTTTCTTTTCTTTTCTTTTCTTTTCTTTTTCTTTTCTTTTCTTGTTATGCAGCGAACATGCTGTAAGGAACGCATTACCCTTTTTTGGAGATTTGTACTGGCCCGCAGCGGATAAGAACGAAGTACAGCGGAAACGAAGGAGGAGTAAGGAGAGAGGGGCCCAAAGTTCTCGGCCAGAGCGGCATATGGAGTTTTCTTCTTCTTATTTACCATATATCGGTTGCATAGTATGCGGTTAAATGGGGGGCATAATAACAAATTCTATTGTCGATCCGGTCTCTCTGATGTTACGAAGAGAGTAGTATATGAATTATGATTAGATGACTGATGGGTTACTGCGTTGCTTTATAAAGCGGGGGAGTATGAAGGGGTGGATGTGAGATATTCTTTCTTTACAATTTATCTATACCTTGGTTGAATAATACGATCTGTGTCTATCTTGCAAGGCAGTAACTTTGCATCGTAGCTCTTGTGAGAATTTGACAGTCTGCATAGACATTTGCGACTGTTATCAACTACCCTATTACAGACGAGTGAACTTTGCGGCGACTTGCATAGAATATCCGCAGAAGAGCGGGTAGCCGGCCCCACCAAAATCCGACGCTCTGGGGAAAAAGCATTGGTCCGATCAGCCACGGCGCGAAACATCATGCGATTTGCTGGTGATGCAATCGAAAACTTGTTTGTAATAGTTGGCCAGCCAATGCGACATACGAAACAGCCAATTCAAGAACAAACAAGAAAGGCCAACCGGCTCTTGCATCCTGCAACAATCGAGACGAAATCAGGCGCTTGCATGAACGATTGAGAGGGAGGTCGAACGCCACCGAAACGAAAATACCATATACAAACCACCTCCAGAAGAGAGACAGACGAGACGGACATCATGGGCACGTTTCAAAACAAGACATTCCGCTCCTCGGCCGATGCAGGCAAAATCGGCATGAAGTACCGCGCGCTCATGGCCAAGCACCCGTTTCTTGCCTTTGGCCTGCCGTTCATCGCCGTCATCGTGGCGGGCTCGTTTGTGCTAACGCCAGCGACGGCGATTCGATACGAGAAGCACGATCGGAGGGTGCGCCAGATGACCAAGGAGGAGGAGCTGAATGTGAGGAGGGGGGCGCGCAAGGTGGACATGAAGGAGGAGTACTATGTGAGTTTTTTTTTTATTCTCAATCTTTTGTCTCTCTATGCTTTTCTTTTGTGGCATCTCCGGATTTTGTCTCGCCCTGCATAACGGTCTTGTCTATCTATCTATCTATTCATGCAAGGGAGGAAGAGAGGGAGAGACATTATGGAAAGGGGTGGAGAAGATACGTTATGCAGGGAGAGACATAGAACGGTGTACAAAGAAAACAAAAGAAACATCCGAAATTTGAGAGGCTTGAGGCTAATGCAGAGTGACAACAGAGGCTTGCCGGACGAGACCTGGACAACTGGGAGCAGCAGAGAGTCAAGAGATTGCCCGGAGAAAGCGATGGCATCCTGTAAAAAGAGAAAAAAAAAAAAAAAAAAAAAAAAAAATACAAAAAGCAATCTGAGACACGCTCAACACTCACGCTTGTCTGTGCCTGTGCCTGTGACGCTCTCGAGGAAAAAAGATTGCGTGATTTGTTCTCACGCAGAGAGACATGCACGCAACGGTTTTGCTCAAGCTCAGGTTCAAGCCATAAAAAAAAGGGAAAAAAGGAAAGGAAAAGAGGACTTGGCAAGCTATTGATTGCCCTACAGCCAGCACGAAAAACCGAAATCACCACCATCATCCATCAACGAATCAAGAAAGAAAAGATCAGATCACAGAAAAGGGGGAATACATGCGCCACCGATGAGCCATACTATGCCATGGGGGCGGTATCCAAGCAAAAAAGCCTCAAAAATCGAATCGATTGGCTACCGAGAGTCTGGTAGAGAAGAAGCCAGGGCTCTCAGCTCAAGCCTTCTTTCTTGGCAATCTCCTTTATTTATTTCTTTTTTTTATTTAACCATGCTTATTTTTTACAGCTTCCATTTTTCTTTTTGGTTTCCCTTTTTCTTTTAGGTCGCCTCAGCGCTCAGCCCTACTCAATATTTTATTTTTATAACGCCACTTTCAATCGACTATTGCTTTTGCTAGTAGTCGATCAACTAACTACCAACCCAAAAGAAGCAAAAATCCTTTCGGGACCGTATCTGTTCCCGTGTATGCAAGGACCATCTTGGGCTCAGAAGACCGGTGCCCAAATATTACTACCATTACGTACTACTAGGCTTTGTTGAACATGGATCAAGGCGGGAGGACGAAGGACTGGATGAGGCCTTGATACCCCAACTTTGACTCATACGGATCATCAGCAGGGCTAGGATTCGATTCAAAAAGAAGAAAACTCCAACCCTGTCACTACTGCCGGGTTAGCAATTACATGGACCATAGTGTCGGTATCATCATCTCATGGGGTGGTGCCCCTGCAGCACGACATGGTCGATGTGACTGTTTTGTCCGCCCTACGTAAATGACAGAAGGATGATAGACACTGCGTCGGATCCTACCAAAATGACAGAGGGGAAACAAAAAGCCATGGGAGGTAAGCCTATCAGGGCGCTCTCTCCCTACAGTTGGATGGGGAATTTCATCTGTACCCCGGGCCCAAAGACCCGGACACTTATCTGTACCCCGGAGGGCCTGGGCCACGGAGGCCATCTTTTCGTTTTTTACAACATCCACTTGGCTGAGCTCTTACTTGTATAAAAGATGGGAAGAGGGGGGGTGTGAATGATATCGCAACTCTGGAAAATCCGATCTTAGCCAGGGGAAACTAGGCAAGAAAAAGAGAGAGAGCCGTGTACGATTATAGCATCACTAGTCATCCGTGATACCCACCCGAAACCCCATTCACCTCCGTGCCCGTTCCTTTTTATATACCCTTTAGCGTGACACGTAAGTGACAGACAGGATGGACAGCACTAGTCTGCGGGCGTTGGATTGACAAAACAAAAAGAGTGAAGGAAAAAGGCCTAGCCAGGATTCTTGAGGCTATGAGAGAAATTATGGAGTGCTGACCAGCGAGCAGGGAAGCGTGCCGTGCCGCCAGGGGTGCGGGAGTGGTCGATAGCGTTATTCTAGCAGCACTTGGTAGACTAAAAAATACTCGGGAAGAGGGATGATCAGCCCTTTTTTTTCTCTTTCTTCGATATTCCATCTCGTTAAGCTCGGAGAGAGAGGGAGGGGGTACCAAAGAGATTGAAGCGGGCTGTCATCCAAGCTCTTCGTTTGGCGCCGGACGAGATGGAAGACCTAGCTCTTCGGACACGATGCTTCCGAGAATGATGGGCCTTTCCACTTTGCTCGACTGATATGTGACACAACGTACATGTACACGACAACACGATGAACAAATAAGAACACACACAGAACAGACAATTAGGAAAACAGCAGTCCGGATTGAATAGATGGGTTGCGCAAATCCAAGCCGTCGGGTCCTTTACAATTTTTGAAATCACTCGTACAAGTTGACGCCTCTTCGGAAATGTATCAATAAAATCCTTCTGTGCCTGGTGTTGCGTGAAAGGTGTGCTTCCGCTTAGGTGGTACGGGCTGTGATTTGTCCGGTTCGGGGGCTGACCCCAAAATAGTTGAGGTACTGATGGATGCTGTCATGTGGCTAGCTGTACCTGCAGGTTGTTAAACCCTTGGCCACTTGTTGTATGTACGTACAATCCATCTGGAAGCCGGGCTTTCCAGTGAGTTGACGGGCGCCAAATCAAGACGTATTTGGCATGGTTTGGCTAGAAGTTTGATCGCCCTTATCAGTTGGAATCTACTAGTGTTAGTGTTAGCATGTTTATGTATGATCAGGTTGACATGTGTATTCTCTTGATCCTTGAAACGAAGACCTAGTCCAAGAGCAGAGTAGTAGGGCTGCATGGATTAGTCTCCCTCGGCACCCCTTTCAGCCTTGATTATATCTGGTCAATCAAGTATGTGGTAATCTGAATTTTGGAAATTACACGTTCTTGGCAAGTACTGAGATAGTAGTTAGTTACTAGTAATATTGCGAAAGGCTGGTGCCATCACTTGGAGAACCTCCAGGGTAGATAGCAAGGAGTAGCCGTCATGACATCTGTGCTCTCTCAAACAGCTTCTGAGGGCCAATGTTAGAGACATTTCAATCATACGAGGCAAACCTCTTTTCTGGGGATTTCTCCAAAGGGCCTCGTGTGACATCCCTGCCAGTATTCTAACTACATGTCCTAGGTAGTAAGGAGCAAACATCTGACATCAAATCTTGCTCAATGGTGCGGAGAAGCTTGTAAACATTCGGAGAACGGATGCTTTAGGAAAATTGCAGCGGTAATGTCTGCTAGAGTATTCATTAGTCCCTAGAATGCGCGTTTGGAGTGGATTTGTAAGAATGTCATGTACGTATACATACGTGTATTGGTAATAGAGAGAGTAATACGGGATAACAGCATGAAGGAGTTGTTGCTATGGCAGTGGTTCTTTCTCCAATATACTGTCCATTGTCGCACATCAAATTCTGCCTTTGTGTTGCCTACCACTTGGTAGGTCAAGCAAGACTGTAGCTATAATAAGAATGCATATTGTTCAGATTTTAGACTGAGCGACTTTTGACTGATTCATGTGTCCAAACGTTTTCAAATCATCACAGCTCGACTTGCCACTAGTGTACACGTACAGCAAAACAAGTGCGTACTACTACCACTAGTTTCCCTCGGGACGAAGGCGGCACGCCTTGTGGGCGTCCATCAAGCTCGGCATCGGGAGAACTAGGACAGAGAGCCTCAGGGCCTGTGGAGCAGCGACAGCCGGGTGGAATGAGAGTTGCGCGCCGTTGAGCAGCGACTCAGCGAGGCGCTCATTTGCTCCAGTGCTTATGGGGGATCATCACCCGACGGCGGAGCTGTTTGAGCCTTGTGGCCCTCAGATGAGGCTCCCCGCACAAGAAGGATCAATAATAAAATCCATAAGCAGTACTGAGCAGCAGCGGCAGAGGCCCAGGGCTGGATTAGTATGCATGTCCAGCATGTGTTGGCCCTATTGCACTAACAAAGTGAAGCGGAGCCTAGGTCTGACAAATATGAGATTGCTAACCACGGCGGTGGAAGCGACGGGAAAGATGCAATGGTCGCGGTATGAGCATGCGAGAGCTAGTGTATCCAGAGCTGTGGAATCTGGCGTTGATTAGTGACTGTTATGTTGGACCAGTTCAGGTATTGCATGGCGTATGATAACGAGGCCGTGGAGTTGGAACTACCCAACAGTCTGGGTACCCGGCATCGAGTGGTGATTCTTGATGAGCCATGCAAGGGTTGCAAAGACCAAGCCACAGGCCGCCGGGGTGTAGAGCACAGGGCAAGCCATGGCGAAAGCCCAAATGACCAAATGTCCAAGTGACGGATAAGGGTAAACGAGGGCAACGAGGGGCTAGAAACGTGGTACCGACGAGGGTAGCATTTACACGGCCCCGTGCGCTTGGGACTCAGGGCGTCGGCAGACTTGTGACCAGGCTGTCGGAATTTGCTGCGCCGGTACATGTATTTTGGATACCTGGGGGAGGCAGGGAAAGCATGTGAGGAGTGAGCAGCTCTGAACACCAAGCAGCGGCCGATGGGCGTTGGTGATGTCGCCGAGGGCTTGGGCCAAGTAGCACAGGCGGTGATGGCCTCTGCATCTCTGGCGGCGCGACCCTTGCAGCGGGCTTCCCGATGGTGCTCCTTTACGCCAGGACGCCGACAAACATCGGCGATATAGTCATCATCTCATTGCTGGTAATGGCGATGCTTGCGCAGGGAGCTCCAAGACCTGTCGTCGTGTGAGTGTGGTGCGAGAGCCCGGAGCCTGGATCTAGTAGAGCATAAGACACGGCTTTGTCATCATGCGACGCAACCACACCGCGACTTGCAGTGCTGCTATGCATGCATGTTTCTTGCGTGCAGCTCTAGCTTGCGCCGTACCTGCAGCCAACTGGCCTTGTGATCACATTCATGCAGAGCCTCTACGGCACACACACCCAGATAGAGTACAACATACAGCATCCTGCATGGGCTATATCGGGCAGGTTGGCGGGGCGGCTGAGGGGAAATTGAAACGCAATCTCAAAGCATCGAGTTGGGGGCGCCATCTCTGCCTGTTGCATGCATCAAATATATTCCAGGCTGTTGGCTCCCTGCCTCGAGCCCGACGGCCTGGTGCGCGGTGAAGCGTTGTATGCATGAATCTGCTACAGCTGAGATTTCCAGCTGATGGATGGGGGTGTGAGCAAGGCTATCGGGCATCACGACGTTTTCCACATTGGTCATTGCGGCCTGAGTAACGCTTTTCTAAGGCTTCTGCAAAGAATCGGGTAAAGACATCAATGCCAGTAAACGGCGTATAGGGCTGTCGCACTTTGTAGTGGAAAGGCCCGACGCGAGCGGCAACTTAAAATATGCTACGGACGCAGGTCGACTGTTAGCCATGTCTCGGACTGAAGATCTCTGGCTGTCAGTCACAAACTCGGGCTCCAGTCGTTCGGCGATGATCGAATATGTAGCCCATTCTGATTCGAGGTCGGTTAGTATTGTGATACCACAAGTTCTCTGCCATGCGGTGTGCCTCGTCGAGCAACCAACATCGCGCCCACCGCTTGACAGGTGCGTGTGCCATGGTTATGGTTATGGCACCCCGGCGCAAATCCAATTTACTGAGATTGCGGCTGATCTGCCCAGGCTGCAGCTGGCTGCAGGAGAAGCAGCAAAGGGTAAAGTGCGAGCGGGAGGCCACTGGAGAGCCTGCCATCGCAGCCTGCTTCCAATCGGAGCTCCCTTTGAGAGCTTCCTTCGCAGATTGGCCATCTTGACAAGATGACTGGTTGCATCCCGAAGGCTTGGGCAAAGGCAAAAACGTGGGGCCGTGAGATCTCAGAAATGCCCTGAGAACATGACAATAGCACTACCAGAAGGCGTCGGAATCCGTAGATAGGCTCGTACGACAATCTTGCCGCCCATTACTCCGTTTCGCCAACTAACACATTTTGACTTTGGCAGCGCAGCCATGGTTCCTGAGAGGCGTTGAGGGGAAGTCGACGACAGCGGATGAGCGATCGGCCAAGCCAAGCCACAGAACCCCATTACCCCTGCACTGCTGGACGCCATCGTTCTAAGCGATCCGCCTAAGCTACAAGTGCCCTTATAACACAACAAACAGCCTTTGGGGCTCGCTTGCTGAGAAGATGCATTGCCGTTGAGGGGGCAATGAGGGGAGGAGAGGAGAAGCAAAGGGCAAAGGGCGTAAATGAGACGTAAATGAAGCCACCTGGATGATGAAGAGCAGTTGATTGGCCCGCGGTTGTATGAAGCTGCATGAAGCTGCGCGAGGAACAGATCTTCCCCTCGCCCGTCCGCGGCATCGATCGGTCTGGAGTCTCAGCCTCAGGGTACCCCGATCGGCAGCTGGGCCACGATTGCAACGGAATTACCGTCGAGAGAGCTGAGCTGCCCTGTCCCAATGGTGCGGGAGCCTTGCGCATGCAGTATTCGATATATGAGCTGAGTGATCGATTCGGTATGTTTTTGCGCCATCTATTGTATATGTGCATGACCTGGTGTGGGTTGCCTGAAGATATCCAATTCCCTGATTTCAGCAGACAGGCATCAAAGAAGCTGGACTTAGGCATCTGTCTACAGTATTGCATGCTCGCTCCTTCCTGAGGACTTACATCCAACCCCGAGACAATCCCGTACTTACACGTATCTTGCTATTGTCCACTCCGCAAAGAACAGCTTCAAACTATGTGCATTAGCGTATCCAGATGCTAAATGGGTACAGAGGCACTACTTTGCGCTAGCGGGAGGCAGTTGCGGCAAGAGTCAGAAAAGGTCCCAGTTGATAAGGTAATAGGGCAGCAACAACGATGCTTGCCAAGGTACACGATATGATTTAGCAGAATATAGTAGATGATAGTAGAGCAAAATCAGTGCTTAGTCGTGGTACTATTGCTCAAAGACGAAACAGATTGCGCGAGATGACTAAGAAACAACATCAAAAGCACCTCGCTAAAACACCACGTAGGACTCGTGCAATCCGCCACGATGGACTCACAATCACGATCTTGACCAGTGGCGGCCAATGGCATTCGCCTTTGCACCAACTCCATTCCTATGTACAAGCCCATTGCACTGCTACCGTGCCGCGTCCCACCGCCTACAATTAATCAATTAATCAATTAATCGTGCAGCTGACCGCCATATCACCGCCGGACAGCAGAAAAAGCAATTCTCGTCACAGACGGTGCTGCCAGATCCACGCCAGTGCCTGAGCGATCGCTCCAGGGCACGGCACAGAAGAGGGGCACTAGCAGGTTTTGACTTTGACGATGCCGCTACCAGCATTCGTCGCAGCTGCTCGTGCCTGAGCCGTCCGGAGCCAAGCCATCCCTTGCGTGGCCATTTTGCACAGCTGCCAACAGCGTCGCATCGCTCTCATCGCTCTCATCGAGGGCTTCGCTGAGAATCGCGCGCGCGCATTGCCTCCAGGCCGCTGAAATTACTGCCTGCCAGGTAACTGCAGGACTACCAGGTGCTAGCTCGAGTCTGGATGCGGCTCCTTGCGTGCTGACGGCGAGGATGCGGCACCTACTTATTGATGCTGTTGCAAGTTATGTTAGGTAGTATTACAAGTACTGTAGGCCCAGGGCAGAACCAAGTCACACGGCGCGGGCGTCGTCAACCACGGGCTCAAGGGCACAAACTAGGCTCGTCCTGTCGACCCGACGGTCGGCATGACGTCTACCAATACAGCGAAAAAGTGCTGTACAGCAGCCCGGCGGAAGGTTTTGGCATGGACGGGGATCCCTGGCACTGCTGGCGACCGGGGTTATCAGCCCACGATTACGAGGTGGTGACCGTGGTTGGTTTGGCCTGGACCCCAAAGGTGGTTCAGTTGGAGACGCAGGATGCAGATGCAGGGCAGCTTGTTTCGTTTGGTTTGGATCGCCCCAATCAGCGCTCGACTGCGGCTGAAGCAGACGTCAATGCACACACACACACACATCTCGGCATGATCACTGTTGCTTCTTTGCTTTTGGTACCGCACCGGGCAGCTGGGAAGCCCCAGGAAGCTGTTGGAAGTGACTTTTGCTCCACGACACAACACAACACAACCCAACACAACATGCCATATTACCTACCGGACTGGACAAGCCACGCTCGCAAAAACGCAAAATCCAAATCTTGGCGGTCCCAACTTGCGAGCAGAACGTTATCGGCACAGCCATCGGCTCCAAGGTTCACGGACAAGACGGGTCTCAGTTGGAGTCATCACCACGGCTAGTCTCGCACCCGGAGTTGCAATGTGGAGAAGCCAAGGCTGCTGTAAGGCCTAGCAGACGCCCATCGCAGCTTTGCTCAGCAGCCACTGAAAGATACATGGACTTGTGGTACATGCCTCTGGTCCTCAGACGAGAGCCGGCCAAAGCCACCGCCCGGTCCAGGCTCCATCCGATGCCCATGCGAGGCACATGGACTTTAACAGACAGACCCCTGCAATGCAATTCACACGCCCGCCAGGCAATCTACACGCCCACGGGCTCCGACGCCCACGCCTCCGCATCATGATCGATTCACACATATATGTACCAGCCCGTCTCCTCTCGGCACTCCGGATCGTCTTGTGCATCGCATTGCTAACCTTCGAACTCGGGTTCGTAGACGCTTTAAAAGACACGATCGGCAGCGTTTTGGGTTGATAGCTCTTCTAGACGAATCAACCGCCTCTGATCGTCTGTTTCGCCACCTCCTGCATTTGTGTGTGCCCGGATACGCCATCATACGCACGGCTACATCATACACAGCACCTCCTCACCTCCTTCTACACTTTATTGGCCCGATCGTTCCGCCTTAGCTGCATATCCGATTGAGTTTGCCAGTTGACCAGCATATATATTATCAACACCATCGCCAGTTTTTCTCATCCACTACTATACTCTAATCGACTTACACCAACCCACCCACTCAACTCACTCATATCCACATCGACACACCAAACCATCTATACAACAACCACCGCCATCATGCCCATCTTCAGCGGCCTTGGCCAGCGACGAGGGTCCAAACCCCGCGAACTGCACATTCGAAAGATTTCGTTTTCTGGATGCTCGCTTTCCTCAGCTTCCGACCGGTCATTCTCTTCAGATTCATCATCATCCACTCTCCGCGCGCATACGCCTCGTCTGGCAACCAGCACCGGCACTGCTTCCAGCTTCGACGGACTCTCCATTCACTCATCTTTCCCACCTAAGCGGCTGCATGACCGGCCATTTATCCTGTCTGATCGGCAACACTTTGAGTCAGCGCCAACATTTTACGACAGCGAGGACGCCGAGAGCAGCGATCTGGAAGCCTCTGAGAGAGACTTTGATGGTGAGGATGAGGACCAGACACAGTTCACCATGGAGCTACCTCATGCCAGCCCTGTGAGCAACCATGACTATGATGCTGCAGCGGAACCGCAAGATTATTTCTTCATGTACCCCATCATAAGCAGGCCGAAGCCAGTAAACCAATCTCGCTGGTCTGACTCTACTATTGCATCAACCATTGCCTCACTGGATGACATCACTCCCGTGTCAAGCATGTCTGAGCCTTTCTCAGCCGCTATTGCAGATGCTGATGAGGCCGAAGCTGCTGGCGCTTCTACCCCTAGTTCTCTAACCTCAGCCGCTCCCGTCCCCAAGAGGCCAACATATAAGCCTGTCGACAGCTTTGAGGACTATGTCAGGCGCGGGGGCTGGAAGCGAAGAGGCATCGTCTTCAATCGCGAAGATATGGACACTTTTGAAGCTCGATAATGCATCGGCACAACCACACTCTACAACAGTACCACCTTTTCCTATCAGTATCTATCTTCACTTCGTGGCATATATTTTTATCATCATAAGCGTTTTAACTCGAAAATTCAGCGTCTGCACTTTAGCACAACTATGCACACAAAGACCTTGGAGTCTACAATATCTCGTTTTTGTTTTATTTATTTTGTTTATGGGAAGGAATTCTATGGGATATTTGGCACGGCCTCGGATATGGCTACACACTAAAGAGAATCAACGTTTGCATCACTGCATTTTCATATCAACGTTTGATATTTGGAACTTTTGGAACGAGGCGACGGCCGGGAAGGGACCTTATTGGCATTGGATACCCGAGGGGGGTGGACCCTACAACACCACGACTACTACCAACTGCAACAATACGTCTATCATTTGCAATCTTTTTTTATCATGTTCAATATTCTTTTTGTCTACACTCTCATAGCTTAGCTTCATACTTACTGCCAGGGGCAATAGTCCCTAACAAACCATTGCTCTAAGACTATATCAATATAAGAGCATAAACAACACGTCATTGATGCCCGCTTCTGCTGTGACTTAAATTTTTCTTTCGCTTTTTTTTTTTTTTTTCGTTCTTAGCTCGGCACTCGGTTTGGCTGCCGCACTTGAGGCTTGGCCTTCCAGCCGGACAGGGTATCTCGTCGTCATTGACCTCCACCCCAGCTCTGGGCAAACGGCATACCGGCACATGCCGGCAAAAGAGTCAGTGTGTAGCGTGCAGTGTTGTGCGTTAGAGGGGAAGAAAAAAAGGTACGAGTTGCCGGGCCACGCGACATGCCCCTGGCTAGCTTACTGACAATGCTACGGTACTGCATGTGTTTTTTCCAGCCGCCTTTTCCCAGCCTAGAATTTTTTTTTTCCACATCGTGACCTAGGCTGGGCGAGGCTCGGCAACACCGCCCCATGTTTGAAGGGGACCAGACCGGAAGAAGAATTAGTATGGGTGGATGTTGTCCGTCCCCCCGGCTAAGAAGGGCGGCGGTGCTATTAATAACAAGGGGGGGTATGGGAATTTGAGAATTGGGATACGAGATACGAATGGGAGCGTATTAGTAGTTTGAAAGGATGCTTATCAGCGGGATTGCTTTTGTTTTGTCATTATTTTGTTTTGTTTGTTTTACATTACGTTTTTTTATAGTATGGCGGTAAGTGATGTTTGGATTTTGAGTTATGTGATGCAAGTAAAGTTATGTGTAAGTGCTCGTATATTCCAAATAGGCTTTTGGGCTGTCTGATGCACAACGGTGAGTGGTAAGAGAGTGTTATGTAAGTTTGCAACTTGTGGTATTTAGCATCAACGATGGCGTCTAAGTGTCTTCCTACGGAGAAACTTTGGGACAGCCAGCTTTTATGGAGCGGCGAACGAGATGGCAGCTCTCCAATTCCCCGTGGCTTCAGATAAGGCTGAGGGGAACAAAAAACTTTCCGTGTTTAGTAGTACGGCACGAGTAAGTACCTATGCAAATGAGCTTTTGGTGAGATCGAAAGCTTACTGCAGTCGGCAAGAAACATATGCCGGGATCCGGCAGCCTTAGGGAACAACTCTCCTTTCTTTTATTCTTTTTCTTTCAGGGGAGCCGTGGAATTGGGAATGAGACGTTGGGGTTACATTGTTGTGAGCTGAGGTGTGCGTGTTGGGGGATGCCCGAGTACGACTTTGCGTTATCCCTGGTTAGATGAATCTAGATCTCTTTTTCCCTTTTCCTTTATTTTTGACAATTGGAGATCTCGAGATAGTTCCAAGATAGTGCATAGGAACTAGCAGTCAAAGAAATTAGACTTTTCGGTCTAGAAGGATAAAAAGACACCAAAAGCAAAGAAAACGGTGTGATAAAATTTTCTAGTGTCGGCATTCTCAAAGCTTTGACGCCCAGTAGTCTAGATTGCTTTAGTTCAGTAGGTAGCTAAACTCCAAGCTATCTAATTGAAAGCTTCTAACCAACAGATTTAGTCTGGCCAATCCGAGCGCACAGACAGGAAATTGGGGAGAGGCTCAGCCCAATCTGTCGGTACCGCCGCTATTTTTTTCTTTTCTTTTTTTTTTTCCCTCTTTGTTTTGCTCCAATCTCGAAAAATCTATCCTAAAAAGGTCGGTGAGCATGATGTGAGACCCAGGACCCTGAAGAGCAGCAGGGGAGTGCTGCTGGTAACCCCTGTCAGCTCCACGTGGTGTGAGAGAAGAGGGATTCCAGTGGGATGGTAACAGACAGGCCCCCCGTAATACTAATACCAGAGTTTAAAATTGGGGTTTATGAATTGAGTAAGACGCGTTGGAATGAGAAGAAAATACTTGTAGATTACTTGAACGCGCAGGATTACTGAAAGACAGACAAGCAGGGATGCAGAGAACTCCATGCAGAAAAAATAAGGCAGAGGAATGAGACGTGAGGCGGTGTGAGTATACATGTGTGTCTAGCCAGTGGACGGACTTTGCCGTGGTTGAAGTAGGGCTGAAAGATGGATCGCGTAGGGACTGCCCTTGTTTGCGTTTGATGTTCAAAGAGGCGGTGTTTTTTAAAACTCGTTCTCGCATAAACATGTTCGTCTCATGTTTTTCGAGGCTGTTTGATCTGTTTAGAGTTAGAGCGCGTGCATTGACCCAGAGCATTGCGCTTGTTAGCCGAGGGCCTAGAGTTGGTGGAGTAAGTGAAGCGATATTGTAGCTGTCAAACTCAG
The DNA here is from genome assembly GCA_026401215.1 of Trichoderma erinaceum. NCBI lineage: Eukaryota > Fungi > Ascomycota > Sordariomycetes > Hypocreales > Hypocreaceae > Trichoderma > Trichoderma erinaceum. Next base: position 263,333 of record JALIRY010000030.1, read on the forward strand.
GTCTATGCTAGTCGAACTAGAGACGCAAGGAGCAATTAGGCGAAAAGTAAAGGTATAGCGGTGTGATTGATCTCTACGTCATTGTTTCTGGAGATCATTGCTGAGTCCGTGATGTAGGTAAATATGCCCTAGAGAACTCCGAAGTCGCAGTTTGACAATGTTTCAAGCTAAAAGTTAAAATATGATCTCATGAATTGCCTTTTTATACCATCTTCCCGAGCTGAAAGGCTTCCGTTACATTAGCCTCGGATGTGAATTTTGGGCAAAGGGCACACAGCTTCTGCTCGCCTATCATTCGTCACACGGTTATATATGATGAGGGTAAAGATGCAATATTTGTTAGCTAGCCGTCTTAATGATAGCATCCTTTATTGATCTTGATACATCTCAATTAAGCTCTACTAATACCAAGGCAAACGGCTCGTAATGCTCTTTGATTTATTAACAACGCATATAACGCATGCATGTATTAAGCTTTGGCTCAGCGTCCATCACCACTTTTCCTAGGCCAGTAGAAGCCTTGAGCGAAACCATATCGTTACTTAGTTTGGCTCTTCCTCAAAACGCTACAGCATTTACTATCAGTATCTGCTCATAGGAGCTGGCTAGAATTCTTGGCGTGCAGCAACAGCCGCAACATATTCCCTATCCCATGAATTGAATGAGTTACCTAAGTATTAAACTGCTTGTGAAGAACATGCGTTCGTGCGGAGATAGGTTAGCCAGTTCAGCATCCGGCTCATGTTCATTCCAAGTCGTTATCCAGTGTCATTAACGCTATAGTCGTCACATATTACAATTGGGTAAACGATACCAATCAATTTATCAGAATAGACGGCAGATCGCCTCTCACCTCAATACAGTCACGATGCGGTGAACTGGACCTGAGAAGACATGGACGATCTCAATCACCAATATCCAGCATCTTGCGGCATCTGGCGAGATGGCCGAGTTGGTTATGGCGTCAGGTTAAGGCTACCTTAACAGCAATTCCTGGTGGAGCAATCCGCGTGGGTTCGAGTCCCACTCTCGTCAAATACTTCTTTTTTTGCTTCTCTATATGAGCGGGCTAGTCGTATCGGCGCTTTTTGTATAAAATATCTCCCTGAAGTGCCCACAATAGTGCGAGAAGCTGTCCGCGTTTAGGTAGGCCGTTCTACTCTTCTTGCTCATTCCCTTAATCTTTCCATCTAGCAGTTCGTTACAAATTCCCATATAGCTTTCTAGGGATATTCATGTTGGCATGCCTGCGCAGTGTCTATTCAGTATTCGCCATATGCTCCCGGAGCCATGCGCAGAGGTTTGCATGATTAGCTTTATGCTAGACTGGCAAGAGAGGAGGAACTATGTCGACATTTGCACCTTCAGAGGAGAAAAAAATTTCAACAGCGCCTGAGATGGCAGTATTCGAAACGGCGAAACAACTATATGACTTCAGCTCGCGATGCCAATACAAACTGCGTTTTTATGTCGGTGTCGGATACTCTCGTTGCAAGTGACTATCCAGCTCCAGTTTACATATTAAATTCACCAATCTTCAGAATGCTTGCAAATTCGCTTAGGAGCTTGTACTTACAATGTGTACGGGGCCAACATTCAGAAGTCTCCGGCTTCACAGCCCCCAATACACGTCGTCTCCGATGAGGAGTGCAGAGCAAAGACTCGAAAGCTGTTGAGAATGTGCACATAAATTCCATCAACCCACATATGTATGGAAAAGCCCATAGTAGGCGCATCTCATATCTTTGACGTTATAGCGGCAAGGAAAAATGTGACTAGTCGGTTGGTCTGTTTCAAACCTTGCAGCGAAGTTTATGAGCTGCCGAGCAACTCTTTTGCTATCACATGCTATTTTTCATCTAGATGTCAGCGCCAAGAGTAGTTAAGTACATGTATTAATCATCCTTAACTTCATGATATGCCCAACCCGCAGCCACGAGATCTATAGTTTCTAGAAGGAGCACTTTCAACTTGGAGAAGCTACAGTGGCCTTGCTGGAGTCTATACCCTCAAACTAAAAGAGCATGCTTTCTCGTGTAACAGAGGGCGATCAGGAGAAATATAGTTACTCGGTAATTTATCTAAGTAATCTCTTTGCTACACCAAACCAAGCCTAGTAAAGATTGCCTCTGGATGCCTACTCTCAATAAGTAGAACTAGGTCCCCAATCGAACATCTCCAATAATAAAGCGAAATAGTTCTAAATCACTAATCGGCTGCTGTTCATTGATAATTTGAAGGTAACTATGGGATCTATAAGAGATACGGAGAAAATCAACATAGTATCCCATATTGGAGCTCTTCTTAACAGCAATGAGCAAGCTACCCGCAACAGCGCCGAACAAACTACCCGTTTTCAAGACTTATCAAAGCCCAAACCTATCGTCTTTCGGAGGTCATTCGAAGCAACTATCAGAATATAAGGGGATCTAGTTCCTAAGCCACATTATTGTGGCTGATGCACTTTGTTCAAGGTAAAGTCTTGTCCTCGTGTATGTCGTTGAAGAGTAGCCTAAGATCCACACGGGATGCCTAGGAACGAACATTTTCGTCGTCAACAGAAGCAATGTCAAAGGCTCAATATAATAGAAAGAAGAAGAAAGTAAGTGACTGAATGACAATTTTCAAAGAAAATTCTCCCTTACAAAGCTCAATGCAGCTTATATACATTAACCCTCAATCCAAGCTACATCGTCAGTCACAGCGAATCTGTGGCTTGGAGCTACAAACGGACAACTGTGGCGCCCCGCAGAACCAGGCCTGTGGCTAGTGAATCGCTCTTCAATGTTATGCTAGTGTTTTTTTCTCCAAAAGCTCACCTTCCAGAATTTCGGCATCAAACTCTCGGGCCTCTGCATTGCATCTCACCATCCGCCTCACTCACTGAGTCGCAAATCGCGACATCATCGGGTCGCCGTCGATAACTTCATCAACCCTCTGTTTATCGTGCATCGCGCGCGTCTCTGCAATTACTTGTGTTGTCTTTTTTCTTTTCGCCCGCCATGGCGCCTCTCATCCTGCACAACGTCCCCGACGAAGAATGCTATGTCGGCGAGGATGGCATCAAGAGACCATATGCCATGATTTATCCGTATGGAATTTCTGTCCTGTATCTCTCTCAGAAAATCAACTAACCAATGCATCTACTTGCTAGACACGAAGGCACAACTAGAACACGGCGGAGCATCGCAGAAACAGGCTCCTTTGGCAAGTCAACAAGACGGTCTCGCTCCAAAACAGGCACACCCGCCCGCGGCCGAGAAAATCCCACACTCGCCGCCGCCGACAAGCTCTTCTACGACTGGGTCACGAACCAGTCCAGCGCCAACCCGCCCTCCTCCTCAAACCAGCGCAAGACCACCGCCGGCGCCGCCTCAGGGGCCCAGGAAGACGTCGTGCCCCAGCGCGCCGCCGTCAAGTCCTCGCCCGTCGAGCTCATCCTGCGCGGCTACCGCTCATCGACGCAGCAGTACGCCGCCATTGCCCACTACGAATCACTCGCCGGCCTCATCCTCGAAGACTACCCCCGAGAGCCGCCTTCTTCCCAGCGACGGTACAAGTCGGAGCTGCGCGATCCCGCCTTTACGCGCCGCCGCAACCTCTCGGCCGAGGAGCGCGCCTTGGTCAACCGCGCCGATGGCGGCGAGCACTGGGTCAAGGTCACGTTTGCGAGCGCAGAGGCTGGCAATGCTGCCGTCTACTCCAGTCCGCAGAGGATACTGGGCCACCTCGTCTATGCTGAGCCCTACCGGGGACTGGCACCGGCCAAAGACGAGGCCTGCCCGGACATTGAACAGCTAGAGGAGGAGCGATCAAAGAGCGTGCCGAGCTTTGCGCCACCGAGTTTCGGGCAGCCGAAGAGGAAATCGGTATCAGGTCTCCCCACGACGTTTAACAGCCGTCTTCTCGACCTGTCCCCTGCCGAATCGAGGGAATCCAGCCAGACCATGAACAGCGCCACCCTGACAAGCTTCTCTCACGGATCAAGCGCTACCATTACCGAACCCCTGCCTCTCGGATTAACAACAAGCATCGAGCCCATGGAAATCGGCCAGGAAGACAGCATCTTCTGCAGACGCATCCCCACCGCGCGCAAAGCCCGTCTTCTCCCTGCTGAGCAAGCCCTCTTACCGCAGCAGTCCGTCGTGCAGCGCGTTCTTAACGCACTCCCCATCATCAAGTGGTTCTCGGGCAGCATGATTGGCAACGAGGTGCCGCGAACCGAAACTGGCGAATTTGACTGGGGCCGCGCGAGTCTCTACTGGAAGATTATCTGGTGGCTTGATGCCACATTTAGTCTATTCAGAGGCGATGTGTATAGCGTTGACAAGGATGACTGAGAAGGAAATATACTGGTTGACGGTGTTATATCTGCGTTTTAAGGTTTTCTTTTATTTCTTATTTTTGGAGCTCGAAGCTAGGATGGGATATTTTATGATACGAATGGATGGGAAAGCTAGACGAAAGCAAAAGAGAGACATCCAAACAGCGTTTTTCGTTGATGGCAAAGCAGCAGCGCAAATGTTCGACGCGGGAAAGAAAGCAATACAGCTGCATTATTCTGGACGAGGGAGATTTTTCACATCATGAGCAATTTTATAGGGGTACATAGGTATAAATCATGGACTCTTTTTGTAAGGCGTTCCACTTGGTTGTAACACAAAAAGGAGAAGGCAGGGGAAATAATGTATGTAAAGACGAAAGCTCTTTCTTTGTTCTTCTTTCTTCTGTAAATGGGAGTGAATCCTTGGGGTTTTTTGTCTACAGTTTCCTTATACCAGTTTCCTTCTCTGTGAGACGCCCCGACTCTTATTGAATATTGTTGTTTTTACTTTGAGACATCTATTTATGCCAAAAAAAGAGATAAGAGAAAAGTAACCCTAGTTTGCCCGCCCCCCCAAAAAAAGATAATGCATGCTCTTCAAATGATAAAGGGAAAAAAATAAAAGTCAATCTGGTAAATCATTTCGTAAAGCCATTCAATCATATAGAACCGAACACCAAACAATGCCTCTGACACAAGAGAAAGGAAAAGAAAAGGAAGAAAAGAAAGAAAGAAAGAAAGAAAGGAGCTCTATACATCTTAGAGACGCCTCCTATGCTGCTTGTTGCGGGAGTTGAATCTCATCAATGTTCGGGGTTCAACAGCCTCAGCTCGTTCTCTCCTTCTCGCTCATCATGGCCATCTTCTCCGCTATCATCTTCTTCCTCGTCTTCATGTCTAATTTCACGTTCGGTGAGATCCCCGCTATCATCATCTGAAAGCGTCTGTTCCCTGGCTTCTTCGGAAGATTGTTCTCCATTGCTATGATTGTCCTCGTTATGGTCGTGCTCGTTACGCTCGTGACCAACATTGTTGTAATCATGATATTCTCCTAGGTCCCCTCTCCTTTGGACCTCGTCTTCTTCATCTTCCTCTTCCTCTTCTTCGCCGATTCTCTCGCTCAACGGTGGAAACATGCCGTCTTGCAGACTGAGAGACGGAGAGGCTACAAGATTATCCAACAAGTCAAACGTCACATCTGTAGGCGCCCGCCGGATCGGCTGCGGCGAAAAGGGGCGAGCATTCCGCGGCTTGTTAAAGTCAACCGAGAAGACGCTCTCGGAATCAACACTCTGTGGTTTAGCATCTGCGGCCGTGGCGGCAAGTGACTGGTATCGTTCCCCGTCGGCCAACAAGCTCTCGCTTCTCGGCTCGGACGCCGTGTCGGCCAAGATGCTCTTTGGCGGCAGGATGGAGAAGAGCTTAACCCCTTCGCCGCCGCTCGTACCGGCACCGTGGAAGGAGTCATCCTCAATGGCGAACAGGTCCTGACCCTTTTCCAAGACGTCGTCCAAGCCGCCGCCACTCCAGCCCTTCCTGGCCAAGCTCTCGAATATGTCCACCTCGGCTCGCACAAGGCTACAGCTCGCGTCGACGATCCGGCTGCTCGTCTCTTGGCTCTCTCGCAACAGCGTCCTCGCATGGTCTGAATGCAAGGTTGTCAGCCCATCGAGCTTGTAGGTCAACTCCACAAGATGGGCTCGGAACCGCGCCACATCCCTGCGTCTCTGCTTATGCAGCTTCAGGCCCTCCTTCTCCAGGCGCTTAACCTCTCTGCTCTGGGCCTTGATGTTGTGCTGATATGTCTCCTCCTCGTCGCCAATGACAGTATGCCACTTGTCGAGCTCGTGTAGCAGCGGCACCTCGAAGGAGCGGTAGACGGTCTCAGACAGTATCTGCTGGTGGTTGGCAATCAGGTGGTGCACGCCCGACGCAGACATGAGGGTATCGGCGGTACATTGGCCCTTTGTCGTGAAGCTGGCCGTCATGTTGGCAGTCCCGGCAGGACCAATGGGCTCGGAGCGGGCCTCCTTGAGTCTCGCACATGCTTCCAGCGCAGAGCCAAAGGTGGAGGCGGCCGTCGAGAGAGCCGCGAGAGCCACTCGGTACGCCTTGGCCGAGGTCAAGAGATCGGCATATGCCTCCTGCGACCGCTCGAGATCTGCCTTTGTTATGACAGAGTGTAGCGGGCGAGGCGGGGGCGGTAGAGGAAGGTTGTACTGAGAGAGCGGGAGGGCGGTTGAGGCGAGAGAGTAGACGGGAGATTCTGGCATGGGCGGCAGTTGGGAGGGAGCGGGACTGGAGGGACGAGAGACGGTGGGAGTCGCCATGCTTTGCGGGAGAGAGGGGGATGAATCGGATTTTGAGATTTAACAAAAGAAAAGAGAATGTTTTCGCCGATGGCAGCGATGAGAAATCTCTCTCTTCTCGTTGGGCGGTATCCCAGTGGCCTGCTCGGCTCTGTCTGGGAAAGTGTGGTGTTGCACAGATTGATAAGAGGCAAGGCGGGAAGAGATAAAGATAAAAAAAACAATGGCCAGCCACACACAGCACAGCCCACGCTAAAGCTTCAGATCAAGCGCACGGCTTGCTGCAGATTTTCGACAGGAGAACAGGCGCACGACCAACTGGAGGACACATGGCAGAGCAGAGAGGCAGAAGTCGAGAGTCATGCCATCTAATAATTGGTGCACTATTCAGAAATGCCATGGGGGCGCGGAGTTATGTTATGCCAGGCAGCATATCGTGCTGTGCCGTGCTGTATTACTCTCCGCTGTATTACTTGCTGCTGGTTAGGTACCTACTGATTGATGATTCGGGCAGTTATTGGCGTGCTCTTCCCCCACAGCTCAACGGGCCACAGCGTCCCCCAAGCCTTGCAGCGTCTCATCCTGCAGCGTGATCCGTTGGCGCAATGCCCGCCGTGGCCCGCCGTGGCCATCCATAAGCCGCCACGCATGACACCTGACGTCAATGCAGAAGGTTCTGTCGCCCTTATCGTGGCCCTTTTTCGTTTCGATTTCTGCTCAGCGTTTGTTTCTTCAGCGCTCCCTTGTGATGCGGGTAGAGCAGCCGATGCAGGCAGCCTTGTTGGGGGGGGGGGGGGGGTGACGTGGTTTTAGGGGCATATGCAAGGCCACGAACACGAACTAGAGTCTTTTCTGTTTAGCTACAGGCACCTATATGTTATAGCAGCAGTAATTGAAGATTTGCAGCTCCTTCGAGCCAAACACTCAACGGACTGACCAGCATCGGAAAAAGCATGAGATGGATTCTGGAAGCATTGATTGTCTGCATGGCTTACAATGTTAGTGATCAATCTATCTGCCAGCGGATCATCCCCATAGCACTAGTTATAGTGGCGCAATGGCCCTATGTTTGGTTTCTTGCATTTGACCGGCCTAAGCGCCGCTTGAACACGTCCCTCAGTTTCCACTCTTTGGGGTTCAACTCCACAGCCCGTGGCATCTTGAAACCGCCCGCATCTTGCTTGGCGTTTAACAATACATACAAACATGGATTTTTCAACATCAAACCTTACGTCTGTAGATTGTAAACCTGCCCATGAAGCATCTTCATCAAGCCAGGTCGTTTCTCAAATTCCCATCTATAGCAGCTTTTCTTCAATAAACGCTTCTACATCGTCCAGCTCGTCCTCGCAAGTCTCATGACCCAGTCGGCTGCCCACCACCACCAGTTAGCATGACCGACTATAGTAGTTTCGAGGTTTGATGTTCAAATTTTGAGAAGAAGCTAAGGAATTAAAAGAACTCACCCGTACACATTCCATGAAACTGAAAATCCCATCGCCGTCAGTGCCTCTCGGCTCTTCTTGGCAAATCCCACCGGCACCAACCGGTCATCCACACCGTGGCCGTGAAATATGGCAGTTACTTTATTTGGATTTTCTTCAGGGACATATTCCATGAATTTTTGAGCTAATGGCAGCCAAGCCGAGAGCAAAACGATGCCGGCAAGAGGCTGCGAATAGGTCAAGCCAGCAGCCACAGCTATCACTCCGCCTTGGGAAAACCCGGCAAGCATAATGCGCTCGGATGGGATCCCGGCGCTGATTTCTTCTTCGATGAGACTGTGGATGTAATCCCTACTAGCGAAAATACCGTCCACGTCTTCATCCGTTTGGAGCGCATCTGGCGAGCCATCGTAAACTTTCTACAGCGCTGATTAGCATTGCCATTCTGATCGGGAGCGGGTAGCCTACAATATCAAACCATGCCGGCATATAAGCGCTCGCTTTCTGCATTCCTATTAGCCCGACATTGGGTCTCAAATCAACATATAAGGTGTAAGAATACCGCTGTAAAAGGAATTATAAGTGCATGCGGCAACACAAATTTGATATTATCAACATGGCCATTGCTCCTCCATTGGTTGATGGGCTTGTGCAGTGTTTCTGGTTTGTCGCCTAGACCATGGATGAAGATGATGGTTGCCGTGTGCTCAGACAAAGGCTCTATAACGTCAGGGCCTGATCGGACAGAAATGGAAATATTCTTTTCCATGTTTTTGATCGAGTCTTATAATCCGACTAGTATTCCGTTCGGAGGTGTGAAACCAAGAAGCTCTATTTGTTGTTGCGCGCTGGTGTTACAGCACTAATATTGTACTATCAAGATCACCGAAACAAGGAATTGGAGGGAGAGACTTTCAGCAAGGTTGACGTTCCTCCCTTATTTATATAGCATCTTCTCAATGCCAGCTGGCGTCAACTCCTCATCGATGTCTCAGACAGCCTCATGAATTCTGCATGACAACCACCAACCAAAGCTGTGCAGGGTAACTCCCTTGCAGCCAAACGCCCTTGCATCGATGTTCGCTGGCAAGCCATACATACAAGTATTATCCTACGAGTGATGGGGCTTAACCGTTCTTTGGCTCGTTAATTCAAAGAAATCGCTTGGTGGATATGTCCGAGTGAGGCATGGACAGGCCATGCATTCAGGCACCGTGCTGGTGGTGGTATTACACAGCTGACGAGACGCATGCTAATAATAAATAAAACACACCAAGAGGATATGATCTCTTCAACCGCTCTTGTATAGGCACGCTCCAAGTAAAATGCATCCTATCGTCTGTGCTGGAAGTCCACTGGTCTGAGCTCCCACCTCTCCCATCATCACAGCAAGCCATTATGAGAATGTATGCACCCTTTGACGAGCATCAGGCTCTCTTACATCGTTATTTCGATATGACCTCTGTCAAACAGCCTCAAAGACACTAGAACACAGCTCGTACATGTCACGTATCAACTCAACCCAGCACAAGCACAGCCCATCCCACGACCCTACTTTTCAATGACTTCATGATATCCCAAAGCCAATCAATTAAACATGCTATTGCATCCCACTCATATCCGTGAAAATAAGAAGGAAAAAATAGAAAAAATGTACACAAGCGATATCGATTCTTTCACCACATCGCTTTCAATCCTCCCTTCCTTCTCCGTCCAATTTCATTCATTTCCACAGCCCCGGATATTTCCTTTCCCAAATTCAAAAACGCCGTCGATAAGGAGTAGACATTTCTTTATGCTGAGCCGACGAGGAGGCCGTTGAGAGGAATGTGTACTGCAACAATTGACGTTAGCTTTCTAAACAAACACAAAATCGATACTGAGGAGAGGAGCAAAAACGCACTCAGCTTGACGACGAATCCGACTGCGCCCATGACGCCGAAGCCAATGCCAACAGCCTGGCACAGCTTAAGAAACTCCTTCTGGTCGGCTAAAGCAAAAAACGAAACGCGTTAGTATAAACACGTCCATCGAAACATCTAGGGAAGGGAGGCATCTCGTACGCTTCTGGCAGCGGTTGATGAACTGCACGCCGTCCTTGAAGAACTCGCGGGGAACATCGAGGATCTCTTCGACTTGATCGGCCATTGTGATGTTTATTGAGGGAATAAAGGTGCGAGTAAAGGATCAATGCAATTGGCGAAGAGTCGCGTGAGTTGGAGAAAGCAAGTGAGGGAAGAGAGGGAAGGGATTCAGGTGTCGCAACAGGATTGGCGAGCAAAATAAGTGGGAAAGCTTCGCTGTGCCTGGAGTAGTGGCCAGCATTTCTTCTAGTAAAATGCCACCTCGCCTCAAATTGGGCGTGGGGAAGGGTTAGGCCGAGGTTCTCCCGGCTGTAAGCTGCCCATCCAGACCCTTCCTTGCCTTCTACCCTTTTAGGCCTACTCGCTGAAACGACCATCCAAACATTCTTATGAGAAGCAATCCTATGATTTTCGATTTTATCGATTTTAAAAGTATGATTCAATTTCAAATAACAGATATACCGAATGGCGAATAGTTTTCTGACATGATGTGGCATTTGCAGCCATCTTGAGTACGGTACTGGAATTGGCCAAACATAATCATTAAAGGATGGGCTGCACAAGCTCAAAGAGCACGCCAAATTAGAAACGCTGTAAAGTAGCCTATATTCCCTCCCTTACCGACGCTGCCCATGCAATTATATACTAATATACCCAGAAACAAACAACAATACATTATAAAGCTGTACAATAGCCCATACAACGCCAAGCAATGCATATAACTCCAAGCAATGTTGAAAAAAGGTAATGCTTTGCACACACGCAAACGCGCACATCCGGTCCCGTCAATTGTAAGAACAAGCAGGTTATCCTCACCCGTATCAAGGATAAACCCTCCTGTAGGTCGTACACCCCTCTGGCATATTCCACCCCTTATCTTGCTCCAAATCCTTTGGCCCGCAATTCCATGAACACGCTCGATAAAGAAAAGGCACCGCCATTTCGCTCGCATCAGTGGTATATGGACTCGTGTGGATGATGCCAAACTCTTCCGCGTTACCCCTGAACTGGCTGGTCCTCAGGTCCCGCCATTCGATCCATTGCATGGGGGGCACAACCAGCGTCTTTCGGCAATTCGAGCAAATCAGGCCACCCATGTCTTTTTGTGATGAGGCTCGTCGTAGCAACTTTCGAAGATGCTCAGGTGCTTCTGGGATGTAAGATTCGAGGTCAGGAAGTTGGCTGCTGCGGTAGCAGCTCCGCAGAGCCATCTCAAGTAAGCTGGGCACGGCACTCGGCTTGGCCTCTTGCTGTCGGAAATTCGTCGATGCCGGTGGGAAGTATGTGGCTGTGAGGCTGATCTTGTTACTGGATGCCTCTACAGGTAGCACTGATGTTTCCAAATCTAATGCAATATGGAAATTTGAGAGAACTTGGCCCCTGGAATCACAAAATTGTACCGGGCTTCGGCCAAGCCACCGGGTCAGGTAACGAGGAACTTCAGACATCTCCATTGGTCGCTCATATCTGTGCGACAATTTGGGGCCAGGGCATGAGAAAGTATCGGCATGACCATCAGCCATGGGCTCCAAAGACTCTATGCAGCCCTGTGGTTGGACGAATGGGTTGGCAAGCAGGGTCAGATCGGAGAGCTTTCCTCCCAGTTGCAATAAGTCAAGAAACTCGGCAGGCAGGTGCAAGAAATTGTTGTGAGACAGATTGAGCTGCTTTAGGTTGCGCAGCTTGCAAATCGCGGGGGGCAGTTCCGTAAGTTGGTTTCCACGAAGACTGAGAACGACAAGGTGTGTGAGATCAAAGATGCTGCCTGGCAATCGTGATAGCTTGTTTAGCGAAAGAAACACCTTGAGCTCGGGCTCCCTTGGCACAAAGGCCACATCCTTGGTCACATATGGTATCTCAACAACTTGGGCCAGACGTTCAATGGTGCCATCGGAGAGCTCTTCCAGTCCCATGGACCATAGATCAACCGATTCGTTACCCTTGTCAATGCAATCCTCAATCTTCTGCCTGGCCGCCATCTCAGCCTGCGACACACGGATCGGTTGCGGCCTTGGCAGACGTGGAAGCTTCAGGCAGTCCAAGTCATCGTCGCAATCCGCATCCGTGGTGACATCACTGCCCAGAAAAACGCCGCTGTCATAGTCCCTTGTCAGTGTGCGCTTTCTCTGCTCTAGCAGAGTGTTGGGTGCATCGCCGTCTGTTGCAGGGCGCTGCTGAAACCAGGTGCCAACATAGCGTTTCTTCGGCCGCCCCTCTACATAATTGTCCAATCCCGGGTCGTCATCACTAGAGAAGACTGCGGGATCACTAGAATTAAACTGCAGCGGCGATGAATTTCCAGCTTGGTGGTTGTTACGGCCACGCTTGCGGGAGTTGTATGAGAAGCTCTGAGATTGCACGTCCCACGATACGGCGGGAAGCGGAGGCAACGACGGCTCATCAGACATTTGGATGTTTAAGCACCAAGGGGTGAAGCAAAACTTTGGTCTTAAACGGGAAAGTTGAAAAAGGGAGAACCTGGCATCGTGTAGCAGCGGTAGACGCGGTCAACGCGTGTAAGTAAATAACATGCAGCGCTTAGCAAGAAACGCCCCACGCCTGTCAACTCCACAGCCCTGTCGCGTGTGCTATTGACGGCCTTTTGGATAAATGAAGAACATGCCGATTTAAACGGGTTGTTCGGTATTTGCGGTTGATGTAAAATGAAAGAAAGCTTTGTTTATGTAAAAACCAGGACAGCTTGGCCTTTAATTTTTCCTGTTCTGTCCATCCTTTTCTCCCCTGGGTTTACTGCGATGACTTTTTGTATACTATGGTGTACTCGCTTATTAACGTCCTTCCATTTTACCTTTCGCTCTGGACAAGGAGAGTAAAATTGAAGGAGCGGCTCGACTAGCAGCTGGAAAGGCTTTCTTTTGGTAAATGCCCGGACAACTTGGGCTTTCCTATGTTTCTTCATCTTAAAAAAGCATTCTTGTTTATTGTGTTACTTTTCTATGCCTTTAACGCTGTCACTCATGAATTTCCGTTTTAGTTCTCAGGCTTGACAACAGGAGTTGACGTGACAGCTTAACAGCTAGTGGTAGCCGCTGGACCCTTGTCCCCACTTTTTCCAGGCGGCATGAACTGCTAGTGCCATCGGCGTCAGGGGGTAGCAGCATGTCCATAGATGTCAAAGTGCTGTGAAATACATTGCCTAGGTAGAGGTGTATAGCTAAGCTGAACATTGTGAAATGTATAAGACCCTGTAATGGTGTATAGGGACGGTTGCTTGTCCAAGAAGGAGAACTAATATACTGAGGTAAATATAGCTGCAATGATAGTTGCTGCCTGCAAAGCTGAGAACGACAATAGAGTTAAGGATAGAGTATATGGTTCAAGAGGCAATGTGTAAATAAGTTGTGCGAATGAAGTCTATGGCTCTCCGTTGAGCTTTCTTTCGCATTCGTAATAAATCTTGCTTTGTATGCAAAGTGTTTTAGGGCTTTTAAAAAGGCCCTTCGCAGCTTTTGATGACGAAGGGACGTCGAGATGAGATTAAGATTGAAACTTGTTCTTCAGTCCCAGTCATCGTCATCTGAGTCAACCTGCGCTCGTCCAATGTTACTTGTTTTTATAGTTTTGCCGCCGGCTAATCGTTCCTCCTCAGCCTCTTCCGCAGCTCTCCTCCTCTTGACTACTCGCATATCAGAGTTGGGCACGGCGCCAACGTCGACAAGTAAGTCGTCGATGTGTCTCATGTTCGTCCGAACGCCTCCCAAGGTCAGGAGGGTCACAATCTGCTTTACAATATCTCCCTTGTTGTACACCAAGATTGTAGGGCAGTTTCGGTCCGGGTAATTTTCGATGGCCTGATTGGCTCTGATTTCGCAGAACTTTATATCGCCGTACTCCTTTGCAGCTTGTCTCCATAGATCTGATAGAACTCTTGATTCCACATTTGTAGCCCCTGAGGCTGATGTGAGGTTCACGAAGACGGGGCCGTTGTTGGACGCTTCTGTAATTTCGCGCTGATAATCCGGCTTTGATATGGGGTACACAGAGCCATGGATGGACTTTTGTTGCAGATTGCTTAGCTCGGCCATACGCTTCTGGCGGTACTGTTCTAGAAAGTCGTCGTCTTCGTCGTCTTCCAGCTCGTCAAGTTCGTCCAGCTCTTTTCCCTCTAGTCGATTCTCATGTGCAAGCCTTCTCGCCTCCAGGATGGCTTCCTCGATCATGGGGGTAGGGCTGGGAGGTTTCTCGGGGATAACGCCATGCTTGCGCAGAATGTCATTCCTATGGAGGGGTCAGAGTTGCGCATCAACCAAGATCGCGGGGCAGCTTGCCATTCGGTATCGGCATTGGGGTCGTCGATTGGAACATTAATTCTTTGCTCTGAAGGCGCAGCCATGGTAAGCTGATAGCTAAACTCAGGCGTTTGGAATAGCTATTGGAAGAAGTGTTGTTTGAAGAATGTCGAAATCAAAATAGGAGCCTAGATAACGGCGGCAGCAGAGTAGTAGCCTCAAAGCATCATCTGTAGCGGGCGTCGTGGGGGCCGCGCAAATCGCCAGGCAGACAGAAATAGCAGCCATCTTTTTGGCTGCCTATGAGCCCGGAATCGCCCAGAACCGCCCATAGCTCTGCTATGCGCACACAAACGGTGCATAAACCCCCATCTTTCTCTAGTGGCCGATTCACAATTTTTAGCGCTATGGAGCTACTCCAGCTTGGCCCAATCACCAGGCGCCAAAATTGAGTCACGTGTGCGTGAGCGACCAAACCCTATCACGCTATTCTGTTTTGGACACAAATTTTGAGTTGCCAGCGAAGGAGAATCGCCCCCTCAGTGTGCACCGAACTTTTCCTCGCTTAACTCCTCTCACTCCAGCTTGCGAGCCTCAAATCCGTCGCCAGATTTCGTCAAGTACCTCGACCCTCGCAAGACCTCCGACGGCATATTTTTGTTCGAGATATAATCAGTCAAGATGGTAAGCGACAATTGCCTTTTACTACCTCTGGAGGATGGAATCTATGCGATGCTATGGGAACACCGGAATGGCGGAGGAACGAATGACGATGCGTCACCTGCGGAGGGCATCAAAAACTTTTTTCTTCGGGTCGAAACCTATCGAGAGAATTCACGTTGCACGGCATCGATACCAAGATGGAAGAAATGATGGATCAGGGATACGAGAAGATGCAAATGGGAAAACAGAATTGCTGACCAAATTTTGCCACAGGTTCTCGCTGTTGACCTTCTCAACCCTTCAGCGGCCGCTGAGGCCAAGAAGCACAAGCTCAAGGTACGAATCGAATACGAAGTCATCGTCATCACGAAAATGACCATCGATATCTAACTTTAATCCGTCTCTCTAGACCCTTGTTCCCCAGCCCCGATCCTTCTTCATGGACGTCAAGTGCCCCGGCTGCTTCACCATCACCACCGTTTTCTCTCACGCCCAGACCGTTGTCATCTGCCAGGGATGCACCACTGTTCTGTGCCAGCCCACCGGTGGTAAGGCCAGATTAACCGAGGGTTGCTCTTTCCGAAGAAAGTAAACTGCCCGCGGGGTGGTTTTCTTTCCTTGGGTACTCATGACTCTTATGGCTATATGGTGGTGATCATCTCGGATCTGCAAAAACAAAACATTCATCGGCGTGGGGGATTAGACAACATTACCTTGCGACTTTAATCAAAATCTCTTTGCAGATAGAAGATGGAACACCCAACACAGGGGCGTTTGGGGGTCTCCGGATATCTTGCATGGCACATCATTCTTCTCGTTTTTCCGTTTACGCGCCTTGTACCACAGAGTCGAATTCTTGAGGCAGGAACAAAAAAATAAAAGCACTGCATTGGGTGTTCAGCTGGAGAAAGCATTCACATGAGTGTCTAGATGGATCTTTGGATGAACTGACTAGACGCGATGACGTGGAACCACTGATTTTGAGGATCGCTTCATACCCGGGGTGCAGTGGGTAGCGGAGGATAGCACTGTGCTTTTGCGAAATTCAAAGGTTTCCACGAACATTGCCGTCTTTGTTGCCCAATGTGATTCCTGTGATGTGGCATGTATGCGGCTAGCTGTCCAAGTCTGGGGGTTTGTGCCTCTTAAAAGACGTTGAATGGACCATTTCCGTAAATCTGCCTTGTGTATAAAACTTCCTTGAGCATATCGTCTGTAGAAATGACACTGATTACTTGGTTCACTAACTCTTACTTTGACTCCTGGCTTGATACAACATGAACAGCCCAATCTTGCATACAACGCTAAAGAAGTGACGCAATATATTACAAAGTCCAGTGTATATCGCTGCCACCGGTGCTCGGGGGATCTGCAGATCGTTGTAGGCTGATAGGACATGTGGACTTGGCGCTTCATGACACCTCTCGAGCTCGGTAGAAGTCATGAGCAATTAGCCCAACGTTGATGATTCGCTTCTTGTTGTTGATACGGCTTTGGAGGACGCAATAGCATGCAGAAATATGTGTTATTGAAGCCTACACTGGTGTAGATTGATATCCGGTATGTATAAAAGCAATAATCCACCCTTTAAATCCAAACATTCTATTAGTATTATATGTATTGATTGTCATCGTCAGGTCGTAGTGTCATATCCATCGTGAGATATAGCTCTTGTAAAAGAAATGTAGTTTCGTCTCATAGCGGCAGCGTTCACGCTCAATCTTTCTGCAGACCTAGAGCAAAATCACAATTTCAATATTAGTAAATACAGCTTCATGAGGTATAAAATTCAATCCAAATTCGCCTTACTGGCAGACGGAAGCGCAATAAGTGGCCTATGTTCCCCAGCAACTGTGCTTTGTTCCACTAATTGTTCTTTCAGTTGTTCCCTTTTCTTCTTCGGCCGTCCTGGCCTCGGTCCGTCTCGAACATGTATCTCCAAAATCGTCGGATTGTTCAGATCGAGGCCTCGTTCAATCGCCCGGTCCATGATGTTGTGAACAGTTCTGGGGTGGATTCCCGTTAGCCGCTGGATATCCTGGTTCGATACGCCAAGTAGCTTGAGTGTTAGAGCTTGAGCCCTTGTTGCGATGTCGTGAGCGGGCATTGCCTTTCAATATTTTCAATTTTTTTTTGTTTTCGGTTCAGAACGAATGTGAAATTTGAGTAAATAGTTTTGGCTAGGTTTCTGAATCTAGATACAACCTGTTAGAAAAGAACATCTCCGTTACATATCTATCCCGCAGCACGCCATGCCATGCATCTTACATACGCCCTGATTCCTTCGTCTGACGACCCGCCGCCATGGATATAAGCTGCATGTTCTGCTTTTGTACAGTAGATGACTAACAAAACGTTTCGAACGGGACGCTGTACTGTGCAATTGTAGAGCTCTACTGTGCAATTTGGAAAAACCACTTTACGCGAAACAGTCGCGCCACGACGCGCCTCAAGCTCAAGCCCCAAAAGCCCAAGAAAGGCTAAGCCCCACCCAACTGCACCTCCACAGGGCCCTTAGTCAAAAGCTGTCCAAATCTCGTTACCCCAGCGATTTCCTCCCACTTCCTCTATTTTGCTCCAAAAACATTCACCCCAGCCTACACTCCCCTTTCCCCTTTTTTTCCTTTGTGAATAAAAACAAGAAAAATACCACAAAAAAAAGGAGCACTCTCCACTCCACTCTTGCTGCACGATTGCACAACACTTGACGAAAGCGGAAGCTTGTTTTTTTTTTCTAAGTCCCCGTTTATTGAGCCCCGGAATTGGGAACATCCTTCCGGTTGCCGCAGTGAGACAAGAAAGTGAGACCCTTGTCTTGGAATTTTTTCGAAAACGACGCAACGTCATCTTCGTCATTTGGCGAGTCTGAAATTGCTCGCCACCTCCTCGACGACAGTACCTTTCGTCTGCGCTTCATTATATCGCACCATCGTCGCCCATAACCATCTTCATCACCATCACTCATTCTCACTCATCATCAATTCCGCCCGTCATGTCGACTCCCCGCAATAAGCGCCAATTCGCCGGCGCTGCAGCCGATCCCGCCCAGCGCCAAATCACATCCTTCTTCGCCGCTCAATCACCCAACAGCTCATCCCCCGCTGCCGCTGACTCCTCATCTCAGCGAGCCCCATTGCCCGCCAACGTCCAGGCCAACCTCCTCAGCGTCGGCATGCGAGTGCGCAAGTCCGTACCCGAAGGCTACAAGACCACCGGCCCCAGCGCCTTCAAGCTGTGGACGGACAGCACCCGGCCCGGCGAGGTGAAGGCGTCGTCGCAAATGGCGGCGGCGGCGGCAGCGAAGCCCGCTTCAGCAATATCAAGAGAACTACTGCCGTTTTGCGGCATCAACAAAGTCGGTGGATTGGATACGCAGCCCGAATTCGTCTACGATGACGGCGATATTGAGATCCCCGCCCTAGATGAGATTCCCGAGCTGAGCATGTCGCAAGAAAGCACCGATAGCGTCGAGAGCGGGCCCTCCAGGAAGCGATTTTTTGATGAGCAGGATGACCTGCAGATTCAGAGCTGGGATGGAGACGACACCGGCAGCTATAGGGCTATTGCCGTCCCGCACTCTCGGATCAAGAAGGGCTCTGCGTTCAAGGGCATGGACCAGGAGAATATGGCAGTCGACGGCGATGAAGATTTCGAGGATGCTAGCTTCCTGGGATTTCAAGGAGGAAAGGCCATGGATATGGCTTTTTAAAGCAGACTGTCTGCAAAAGTGTCCTTGGGGCACAATTGTACCAAGAAGATTATAATTGCATACGGGGATGGACCTTGGCGTATCGGCGTTATCAAAAGCATAGCTTATAGTTGCTGTGGCTGCTCAAACAGAGAGACTGTCAATTTTTGTTTTTTATTTGTACATGGCTCTGCAGGAGGAGATGAGCTAGGACCTATTTTGTACGATTGGGTTGTATCATCATCAATGTAGGGTATAACATTATTACCTCGAAGTGGCACATGCATAACATATGCTCACTAAATACAAGGAATTTACAAATATCTACATTTACATACCAACAAACGGCCCTCGGAATTCGAGTAGGTCCCGTTGGCCATAAAACTCACCAGCAACTGTGAGGATCATGGTAAGCGTTGCTCTCATATTCATCCTCGCGTCCCGTTCTTCCTCCTCCTGGCGACGTTCGTTCTCGCTTTCGGCCAGTCTGGCTAGGAGACTGCGCTTGGCTTCTTCCAGAGCTGCAGCATCGTCGTTTTGCTCGACAATCTCACCCTCATCAGCTTCAGAATCGGAGGCGATATCCATCGCCACATCTTCGTCCTCGCTAACGTCATTTGTTTCGTTGATCTCTCCATCGTCTTCATCTTCGTCATCTTTTCCAGTTTGCACTTCGTTTTCAGTCTGAGGGATGACGATAGGAGCTGGAGAAGATGAGTTCAAGGCTGCATTTTCGGCTGTCTTGTTTTCAGTCGCTGGAATAGTGTCGTGCTCTTCATTGCCGTCTTCTTCTACCTCTTCCTCTTCAACAGCCTCCGCTACCACTTCTTCATCGCTACTACTGGCATCGACATTATCGTTCACGCCAAATCCATCATCTGCAAGTTCATCACGCAGGGCAGCCATCTCCGCTAGACTTCTTCCCAGAAGCACTGCTCGTCTGCCCAAGTCACGTATCCAACCCACTTCTGTGTGGTTAAGCTCACCCAGCTCAGGCAGCCTGGCAAGCAAGGCCCAGAGCCACTGACTCGTCCTTTGAGGGATGCTGTGTCCACTACGAAGAAACTTGCCGCCAATCATTACGCGCAAGATCCGAATGATGGTATCTTTGGACATGAGGGCCACTTGGATGGGATGAGGGTCGGTAGTTTGTAGGAGCCGGGTCCACAGCCGAGTAGTGGGAGAATGGCGCCCAAAAGGAGCTGCTTCTGTAGCCTGGGAAGCAGACAGCCGGCTGGCAGCATCATCGGGTAGTTTTGAGTCCAGTTTTTCGCGAGTGCGACGATACTGCCCTAGTATAGAGGCATAATATGCTTCATTAAGTGCCTTCTGAACAACAGCAGGGTCCTCTTCATCAGGGTCCTCGCCCTGCTCGACATCGTCGTCTCCCCATCCTTCTGATATGCCTATATAAGCGCCATCTTCGTAAAATCCTTTGGAGTCAGGTGCGGCAGGGGTGTCGTGAGCATCGAAGCCTTGGTCGATTTCACCCTCTTCATCATCGGAATCGTCATCGGCGACCTCTACATCGAATTCTGGAGGAAGTTGGGGACCAATTTGGACTTTTGGAGCGACTAGGAGGTGCGGGATAGAAGAGGCTTCTTGTCTAGATACTCACCATATCAGTAAATGCGGTCTGAGATGTCAAATTATTGTTCAGCAGATGCAATCTCGGGAAGCAAAGCACACGGCTGCGTGGAGGGAATGATCTCTTCTTACCTTACAGACATCAAGTATGCCATGGCGTCAGAATCATCCTCGAAATCTGACTCTTCTCCTTCTGGTATGGTAGTGGCGTCTTTGCTACTTGAAAAGACATATTTCTGCCCCCACGTCGGATCAATGCCCGAGTTCTGATGCTGGCGCGTTTTGGGACCATGCGTTTTTGCGCGTTTCGTCTGTGGCTCGGGTGTATCGCCGTCTTGACTTTGAATCTCTCGCTTGGTAGCCATACTCGCTACCGATATAAAGGACCCTGGAAGTACATTGGCGGGTTTTTCAAACAGCGCGCAGTGTAACCTGCCGTCGTTTAAGGGTGCGTGGTGAAGAAGTTTGTAGAAATGCTATGTAGCAGGAGATTCAAAGAATTATAACATAAGGAAGAATGCTAGTGCCTGGCACTAACTAACAGCAGCGGGGAGCTTCCCTGGCTCAAGCCCCCACCAGCCCACTAACATGTGCCGTTACTGCTAAACTAACAGTCATGCTATTTGACGGTCGAAGTTCAATCTTGATCTGAACATTTGCAGCTTTTGACAGCCAGCTGTGGATGGTTTGGCGTCAACAATGTTGGCGGCAATCGTTCGCCGTAGGGCTCTAACAAGGACGACATGGCGTGAATCTTACATCCAGCTATCTATTGGCCAAGTGCCCTTGCGGCGCCTGCTGAGCACGTTCAATCACTTTGTAGAAAGCAGTCAGTAACATCAGCTAAATACAAAAGTCTCAGCCTTACTGACGAGAGCGCATTACAGCTAAACTTGAGCCAAAATCTCCGCTGCCGCCGCAGATACCCAATGCGAAGCCTTTCAGACTTGCTGTGAAGGATAACATCGCCACCGAAGAGTTCCCTACGCAATGCGCTTCAGCTATCCTGGGCCAGCATGCCTCTCCCTTCGAGGCCACCATTGTTCGCCAGCTACGGCAACGTGGAGCAACTGTTGTTGGGAAAACCAACATGGACGAATTTGGCATGGGGTCTCATTCTGTCAACTCAATCCACGGACCGGTTCGCAACCCCTTGGCAGCAAATGGTGAGGATGTATCTGCGGGAGGCAGCTCTGGAGGCAGCGCAGTTGCGGTGGCACTTAACGAGGCGGACATTGCGCTTGGCACCGACACGGGTGGCTCAGTTAGACTGCCGGCGGCATTTACCGGTACCATTGGGTACAAGCCTAGCTATGGGATGCTCTCGAGGTTTGGAGTCGTTCCGTATGCGAATTCCCTGGACACTGTTGGCCTACTTGCACGAGATGTTGAGCCGATCCGAGAACTTGTATTCGACACTGGCCTATATCAAGAGCATGATCCTCATGATCCCACGTCGTTGAATGCTGCAGCTCGTCAGCGCTGTTCAAAGGCTTGTCCTCCAACGCTACCAGCTCTCTCTCAGCTTACTATCGGCATACCAGTCGAATACAACATTGACGAGTTGGACCCTTCCATACGTGCAGCCTGGGTTGCTACTGCGTCAGCATTGCAAGCACAGGGCGCTCGTATAGTTCCTGTATCTCTTCCATCGATAAAGGAAGCCCTTTGCGCATATTACATCCTCGCTCCGGCAGAGGCATCATCCAATTTAGCCAAATATGACGGAGTGCGATACGGCGTTCGCGGCCCCGGAGGAGATGCGGCTGGTGAAACACTGTATTCCGAGGCTCGCGGTGCTGGTTTCGGAGCAGAAGTTAAGCGACGAATTCTCCTGGGAACTTATAGTCTGAGCTCCGAGGCTATGGATAACTACTTTATTCAGGCCCAAAAGATCCGTCGGTTGATCCAGCGGGACTTTGACAGAGTTTTCAAACTGGATAATCCGCTGTACGACCCTAGGCAGTTTGACCTGAGCGAGATGTCTGCGGATACTGCTTTAGAGGACAAACAAGGTCCTCTTCAGGTGGACTTTCTGTTATCCCCGACTGCGCCAACGTATCCGCCAAAACTGAGCGACATTCAAAAGCGAAGTAGTGTGGATGTGTACATGAATGATGTCCTTACTGTTCCTGCTAGTCTTGCTGGTCTGCCTGCCATTAGCGTTCCGGTAAAAGCCAAACAAAGCCATCAGTTCCCAGCTGGTATTCAGTTAATTGCGCAGTATTGGGATGATAGGAGGCTACTAACGTTAGCAGATAAAGTGGTGAAATTGATGGCAGTATGAGGCAATATGGGAACATGTACAAAGTTTTGCATAAAGCAGCGAAAGGAAAAGGGGAGTTGATGGATTTGGCTTGTATTATTATATCCATGATGACTTTACGATTCATCCATGTTATTTTTATTTGGATGCTCAGTCTCGCCTCTTGTATACTGAATGGGTATTTGAAACTCTTGTCTAAATCATCGTCTCTGAAGGAAGAGGCCATAGCTTTAGCCTCATAATGCTTTCCCACGTAGTGCAGAGCCTATTACCAGCTCCATGGACTCGGAGACTCATATTCCATTTTTGATCCCGCATGCGCCCAGAAAGAATTCTTCCATGTCTTTTCCAAACCGTGAACATCGCGCTAATTCATCAAGTTGGTGGTTGGAATTGGATATCGTGGCATTGAACCGGAGGGTAGGATCGCAGCGGCGTTCGAGTTGCGCATTCTTTTTTTCTTCTTTCCTTTTCCAGCAGTCAACAGCTAGCTTCAAGGTGATCTGCTGCGACTTCTCTCGTCTTCTTCCCTGTCCACTTCCATATCTTCATGCTCTGATACTTCTCCAGATTCCTCTCGCTCTCCATTCGCCTTGTCTCCGTCCCCTTCTTCATCATCATCCTCTTCCAGCAAATCTTCAATGTCTCCCAACGGACTAACTCTCGGATCCAGGATTTCCAAATCTTCCAGAACCTCTCTCTTCGGCATCTTCCACAAGCTCGTCGCGCACACTCTATCCTTGTTCAGCAGGTCATCCACAAACTCGTCCACAAAAGTAAGCGAAGTGCCTGCCCTAGCTTTCCGCCTCAACTTCCGCCTATCTTCCAAAAAGGGCTCCAGCGTAGTATACACGTCCTTTGCTTGTCTCGTCATCCGTACGTAGAAGCATGCCAGTGCGCGAAGGTACTTGAAGTGCTCCCCTCCGTAAGATAGATATTCTTGGATAATGGCGTCGCTAGGTGCCAGTTCGAGAAGCTTGAACGCCAGACACAGGAACGGACTGGGTTTTTGTGAGGCGCCGTGCGTGCCTCCTATGAAATTGACATGCTCGACGACTCGATCGATGATGTCGGCTTCGTTTAAAGCGAAGCATTGCTCTTTGTAAAAGTAGGAGTCGACGATGCGGTCCTTGACGGCCTTTTCCATGATGGTTGCCGGGTTGAGGCCGTTTGGCGCGAGCGCAGCATTTGAGCCGCGCTCATCGAGGAAGCGCCGCGCATCGGCTTGGACGGTATCGCCTTTTGATTTCGACATTGCTGAGGATGCTGGTAAATAGAGAAATTTGGGACGATGACGTCGGGATGGACTTTCGCAATCGTAGCTCTGTCGCGTAAAGGCGCCTAGATTTCGATGTCTGGGGTGCGATAAGATAGTTGCTGGGTCAACAGCGCGATTATGCACCTCTGCAGATCCTCAGCCGCAGTATACGCGGGCTGCCGTCTTGTGTGTATCCAGATCATTCATGCCTTGAATTACATCAAGTAGAGCGGGATCTCATCGCGTGTTAGTATTTTTTATCGTTTCTAAGTTGTACAGATTACACGAAATTTTTGTTATCGTTGTCATAATAGCTTCAATATGCGTCGTCTTCTCCTCACCTCTGGTCAGGTGTCTATGCTGGCCACAGCCACTATGAGTACGCCACAACTTTTACCCCTCTAGGTGCTTTGAATCAAAAACAACAGAGAAATGTCTAATATATCGCTTCTGCACAGTTCTTCTTTGCACAAGTGCCCTATTTCTGAGTGGCTACGCGATCCAGCAGCGTACCCTACGAGATCTTCGAGCAGCTATTCGGCCCCGCCACTCGCCGAAAGCGCATCTGCCCGAAGAGTTCAGAGGCGCACTTGCGGACATTGAAGAGAGCGAATTGATCGTTTTGGAAACTGAAGGCCAAAGATGGTCTAGAGAAGCTCGCGCATTGGGCTCTCAGGCTCGGGTGTCGGATGCAGAGATTCAGATTGAAGAGACACCGGTAGAGCCTGAGGCTGAGGCTGAGGCTGAGGCTGAGCCCAAAGCGGAGCAGAAAGAGGAGGAAAAGAAAGAAGCGCCGGCTGCCGTACCCGATGGAAAGCCTACGAAGAAGCAACTTGAAATGTTAGAAAAGATTCAGCAGAGCGTGGCTGATAAGTCATGGGCCGTCGAGAACCCTGATCCGCTGTCTAAGAACAAGGCTCCGATATCAGCGGCACAGCGCAGAAAGATGATTAAGGATGAGATTTTGAGATTATCGCAGTCTGACAAGCCCGTTTACTATCAGAGGCGACTGTGGTAAGCTGTTTACAAAAATTGGGGTTTTTTGCTGCAAATATTTTTTTACGATTTGAGATTGGGATATATGGGTTTATATGGAGTCATGATATGGGGGTATACGAATATGGGGGAACGGTCTATATAATGTACGAATCAAACATAGTGTACATCTTTTGGAAATGAAACATTTATTTTGAAGCTTAAGCCGAGTCACCAGTAAACTGCTTTCTGCCAAGATTATAAATGATAAGTCTATTTAGCTGCGATTAACTGACAAATGCTAAATTAACTGACGATGGGTATACGCGTTTTAAACTAATCAATGTCGTAAAGTCATAACTCATGATATCGTGACCGCCCCCTGGTGCTCCACCACATCTCGCTTCTCATCTTCCACCCTCACCTGAGACTCGTCGTCCCCAATGATGGTGATATCATCCTCTACCTCGGCGGTACCAAATCTCCACGCCGGAATCTTCTTCTCGAACAACACATCCAGCTCTCCATACGTCCTTGCTCGCGTTTCGGGAATGCGAAAAATGGCCCATAACGTCACTAAGAAGCTGATTCCAAACCAAACAAACGCCGTCTTGCCCTTCAAATTTGCCTCAGTCGGGTTGATGAGATATGGCTCGATCGTATTATCGACGATATTGACAATGTTGTAAATGACGCCGGCAATGGAGAGCGTCTTGGCTCGTAATCTGGTTGACGAGACTTCAGAGGCGACTGCCCATGTCTGCGGCCCGATGGTAGCAGAGTATACGGCAAGCCAGACGAGCGCCAAGGCAGACTGACCCCATTTCGCAGCTGAGTTATTAGAGGCGTAGGATAAGACGCCAATGAGTAGGAGATCGAATGTTAGGAAAGTATAGCCGAATAATAGCACGGTTCGCCGGCCAAAATGCGTCATTAGTACCCATGAGAAACAAGTTGCTACGAAGGCAATGCCCATGTTGCCAAAGTTCATTTTGTAAGCATCGGAAGCAGACAGGCCGGCTTGGACAAAGAAATATGTGGCATTGTACGCCAAAGATTGCCCAATCAGACTCTGGGATGAGAGCGATAGACAAGCAATTTCTGTGCGCCTCAAATTGGCTCCCCTGAGACAGTCCCAGTAGCTCGCGTCGGCTTTCAGCTTTTGCTCGAGTCTGTTCGTATCGTTCATCATAAGCACCTTTTGGTGAATCTGCTCATCAGTAAGTCCCCGGGAAAGTCTCTTCAAAGAGTGTGCCGCGTCTTCAATCCGGCCCTGTCGAATAAGCCACCACGGAGAATCAGGAGCCAGCCAAGCGAGGAAGAATAGAGGAACCGGCCAAACCCACTCAACGGCAAAGGGAATCTTATAAGCCCATTTAGTCGTGTTATTGACAAGTCCTTGAAGGATTCCCGCAATAATCAGCTGCCCAATGACCCAGCAAATGTTGATAAAGGAAGTCATGTAGCCTCTCAGCGCGAGGGGACATATCTCAGACGAATACATTGCGCCCATGATGGAAAAGATGCCCCAAATAGCCCCGAGAAGGCACTGTCCGGCAAGCAAAACATGCACATTGGGCGCGAAGAAGGGGATGAAGATGAGTCCCGTCATGATGGCGAGAGCAACCATGGTGACTCTGCGGTGGCCGAAGCGCTCGGTGACGAAGCCGTTGATGATCATGCCAAAGACGCCGCCGCAGGATCCCGCCGTGCTGAGGCCGACTTGCCAGGGCCCGGAAATGATTTTGACGCCGAGTTCTGGGTGATATGTGCCGTATTTTTCGACGAATGAGGGGTATGCCATAAGACTGCCCATGAGGATTGTGTCGTAGCCAACCATGACTATCGGCGTGTTAGCCAATTGGACGAGAGTTGAGCTCTCAAACAGTTCACGTCTTACCAATTGTAAAGGACATTGCAATTGCCCAGAATATGGCGCTGGGATACCGCTTCAGCGCCTGGCCGACCGTGGTCGCATGCTCGTCTCTATTCGCGCTGGCGACAGCGGCAGCAACCGCCGCGGGCTCAGAAACTGGTGGTATCGTCGTCTCCATGGTTGTGAGGAGCTGGGCACAACTCGTCTGCTGCAAACAAGACGAAACGAGATTATGGGAAGCCAAGCTTCTCAAAAGGATGAAATAAAATTACTTAAATGGCCAACTCAAGCAACTCGAGACAAGTAAGCGACGGTATAACATCCAGCCGCCTCGATAGTCTCTACGAAGCGAGGTTGTGAGACTGTCTCATCTGACTCATGTAACAACTCGCAGGATCAACGCCTACTGGACGATAATTGCCGGCCAATTCTAGACTTATCTATTCCGCTAGGACTTTTGACCTCTACTTTCTCGGCCGAGGTCGCAGATTTAATAGTATTACTTCCGCAGCGGGTCCTGAATCGACTCCCGAGGCCGGTGGGCCCCCATCCTGTTGGCTTATCACGGCATTTTCAATTGCGGATATACATGTGCAACTCCGGGGATTTTGCTGATCAATTCTTACGAATTTTATTGAATGCGGAGTTGCTACTAAAGCGATTAGTTTATTCAAGAGTGAAGACTAATAGGTACTACAGGAAAACATCCTTGTATGCAATCTAAATCTGGGAGTTGATAACGAAAGCAATAGCGACTTTTTGGCTTGATTATATAGCAACGCGCGCGGCTAGGCGAGATAGAATCCTCCAGAAGGCAAATCTGTGAAAAAAAAAATTTGGCCCCCCCTGCACGCGGTCAGATCTGGAGATCTTAGCGAAGCACATCTAGCCCAGAAAGTGGGTTCCAAGGAATATTTCCTCCTTCTCCAAGATGGTGTACTTCATTGCTCCTTTATTGAATGCATAAAGAAATGCGGCGTCTCAGAACTGACTGTCTTTCTAGAAGTTGTGTGTATAACTCAACGCTTCTCTGATTGAATGTCCCATCCACCAAATTTTATATACAATTCTGTCTAGCACAATGCTCGCAATAGAATCACCAAGTCCCCATGTTATACAAGTATACATGCGATATCAAGATGCATTCATTCATAAGCGCTAAAACGCAGCATGCAACCCTCACTGCATGACTCACTGTGCCGAGAAGCCAATCCCCTTGATCAGATCTCCCCTGTTGTAAAACTCCACGCCAGGGAGAAGCTCGCCAACAACCCAGCGTGCCGTCCTTGCGTGCATCGAGCCATGGCCAAACGGCTCCAGCGTCTTTTCCCTCCTCATCCGGCCATCTCCAACTTGCAGGTTCCCCATGGCATCAATCAGCGGCCCGAGCGGACCGTCCATGGCGGGATCGTCTCCTCTGGGAAAGGATGACGGACCGTCGCAGAGCGCCTGGAAGCAGATCAGTTGGTCCTGGAGATGCTCATCGACGACTCCGCCGAGAGAGATTTCTTCATATAACCCTTTGCACAGCTTCTTGGACAGCAGTGAGATGAAGCGATCGTATCCTTTGATGTTCTTTGGCGCGGATGTGAGAATGTCGCTTGCCCAGCGGATGCCGCCCGCCGAATGAGCAACCAGAAGCACCGACCAGCGACTGTCGCTGCACGAATCCTCGACTATTTTGAAGCTGATGTCGGCGCCGGGCCAGAGAACTCCAACGTCTTCTACTATGCTCTCTTGGAGCTTGTTGTGCGAGTGCATTGGCGTAACGATGCTGACGTCGATGCTCTTCACATCAAAAGACTCTGGAAAGATGTACTGCGGCGGAGGCACATACTTGAGCTTCTCGCCCTTGACTATAGGATAAAACTTGAGCGAGATGGACCCCCTAGACTGCTTTCCAAGACTCCATCCCCGACATTTGAGCTCCCGCTCAATCTTCACACCAAACCGCTCTTCCAGCGTCGGTGCCAGCACTTGATCGAAATACTCGTAACTCGGCGAAAAAGAAACATTCGTACCGCCCGATAGCTCCACAGCCACAGGCTCATTTGAATCGTTGCTTGCGAAAACCAGAAACGGCAACATCGCCTGAAGGACCAGCATCGTACTTGCAGCGCCTGATTCGGTCCTGATGGATATGTTGCGCTGGAATAGCTCTGAGGGTGGCCGCCTAGGTGTGAAGGTCACTGTTTTGGAGCCGACGCTGAGACCTTCGACGTCGGCTTCGGTGACTTGGGCGAGCCATTCAATGGCTGCGACGTGCTGGTTCTTGAGGCCTAATGGTATTGAAGATTAAATTAGAATATCCAGTGGATAAAATTCGCATGTAGACTTGTAGAGAAGCTTGATATATCTGACTAACCTCCATCTTTTGGCCGATTGCCTCTCACGTTGGTTATTTTCACCGGCTGTGAAGTAATTGCTGCCAACGCCACGGCAAGACGGACGAGCTGGCCGCCGCCTTCTCCAGTACGACCATCAAGCACAATTGGCTTCATTGCGCGAGTTTGGTAACTGTATCTTTTAAGTTGTGTATAAAATGGTCGGATGTGACGATGTGAAACTCCCACGTAGCGTGGGCTTGCCGCGATGTAAGTGCGAAAGTGTTGCAGCGCTGAGAAGCACAACAGATGAAACCTGCCAAGTTCTCTTGGACAATCTTCTTTCAAGAAATATTTGCTTTTGAGATGGAATTGATGAAATCTTATCATGATTTTCTGCGATGAGCGATTCTTTGGTGATATATGATGCGCCTACCTAGGTAGACAAATGTTGAAGTTCAGCCTAGATCAGCACAGCCGCTCCTAAGCCCCAAATTCACCGCCGGTGAGTCACCCGCGTCGCCATTTCATGCATGCTTGTCATTCTATCAAACGAAATCTGGAAGAGCTACTACGAACTCAAACCAACTAATTTCTTCTTTTAAAAGTAGTTTTCTTAGAGTATCAGCGATCTAAGTTGCAATTCATTATACAGTAAAGAAGACAGAAATGGCTAAACATATTCGTATCTCATTCATTACGGTTATTATACAGCTAACAAGGTACACTCGTGAGTGTACCCGGTATCATAATAATATAAAGAAACCCAATACCCAAACATGCAGCAAAACAGCCCATGCAGACGGGCTTCATTCACCGTCATTCTCCCCTCTCATCAAAGTTTAGCAAATTGAGTGTTATGCCCTTGTGAGACCAGTATCGGTCTTACGACATTGCCATTGCACTCCATCTCTACTTGTGCAGCCTCTCAGCTTGGCGGTAGAACGGAGGAAGAGGCTCCAGTTTCTGACGCAGAACCCAAACCCTGAAATGCCACAAAGCGTTCTTGATCTGGTAGCTCATGTGTTTGCGTGTGCTTACACCAAACACCTGATCCAGCTCTTCAAGGGTAAGTGCCTTGGTCTCGGGAACAAAGAGGAGGATGAGGAACCAAAGAACGGCACACCAAGCTGCATACCATCCAAAGGCACCCTGAGAGGTGAAGGCTCTCTGGAGCGATGGCCATGTGAACGACAAGATGAAGTTGAAGCACCATGTTGTTGCGGTAGCCCACGACATGCCCACGTCACGGACATGGACCGGGAACGCCTCTGCCGAGTATGTAAAGGGCACCGGGCCTTCGCCTGGGGAATAAAAGACCTCGAAAAGATACATTCCAGTTGTAACCATGCCGACTCTCTTCTTAATGTTGCTCGGGTCATCGGGGATGAAGAAGGACATTCCGGTCCATAGCAGGAAGATGCAGAGGAAGGGAAACGTAAAGAGCAAGAGGTTTCGACGACCCCATCTATCAATGGTGAAAATTGCGGGGATAGCGAATACAAAGTTGAGAATGCCGGTACCCATTGACGCAAGCAAAGCTGAGTTGGTAGAGTAACCAGAATTTACAAAGATGGTAGTGCTGTAGTAAGCGATAACATTGACTGCGTTATGAGTTAGCCTCTAACATCTCTCAAAGAAGGGGGCATAGAGTTTCTTACCTCCACAAAATTGTTGGCTAGATGAAAGAAAAGATGTCCATTAGCATTGAATCCAAGTTATGAATTCCGTCGACATCACTCACCCAAACATAAGAATCCAAGTAGCCCATGTGGCACGACGGTTACGGGGGACAGTGAAAAGCTCGGCAAACTGTGTGAAGAGATTCTTGCCCTTATTAACCTCTCTCTCGAGCTCGACTCCGACGTAGGTGTAATAAGTGTCACGGGCGGCTTGGACGTTGGAGTGTCGAAGACGCTGGAATGACCTAAAAGCCTTTTTCACTTTATTATGCTGGATATACCAACTACCCAAAAACGTCAGCTTCAAGCAAAATGAAGTGGTACATGTAGAAGTAGAACATACCGAGGGGACTCTGGGCAGAAATAAACTTGTACACAAACGATCAGGGGTAAGACGACAGTGCTGCCAAGCATAAGACGCCAGCCGAGATCAGGCTTGATGCCAGTTGATGGACCAAAGGCGACACCCATTATGTTGCCAAGCATGATACCAAAAGCTGTCCACATCTGCCACTCTGTTGGATATAATCAGTTAGCTCTCGCTGTATGCTGAAAGAATAAGCAGCGCGATGGAGACTTACGCATGACCAAGGCACCTCGAATCGGAGCTGGGCTGCACTCTGCGGCGTAGACGGGTACTGTAGATGATTTGGGGCCGATTCCGAGTCCAAGGACAAATCGAGCAATGAAGAGGTTCACCCAGGAGTTTGCAACACCCTCCCAGATTGATGCAACAGCAGCGATGAAACAAGAAATGAATATGGTTCCTCTCCGTCCGAGCACTTTGTTCAGGGGCTCCGTCAACCAGCAGCCAAGAATAGCGCAGCAGAGATACGGAGCACCG
Source organism: Trichoderma erinaceum (assembly GCA_026401215.1). Lineage (NCBI taxonomy): Eukaryota > Fungi > Ascomycota > Sordariomycetes > Hypocreales > Hypocreaceae > Trichoderma > Trichoderma erinaceum. The sequence goes on from JALIRY010000030.1 coordinate 294,908, forward strand.
ACGACGAGGCCAGTGATGTTGTCCTGCATAGATGGAGAGAAGCGAGTGACGTTTGGGCCGGCAATATCGAGATCCTCCAAGTACAGCGCCTGAGCACCGTTGTTGACCGTCTCGTCCATGCCTTGCACTGCAGCGGCCATGGAGCACATGCAACAGAGCCAGTAGAGCATAAATGGATGAGACCAGCGGTGTGTCTGCTCGCGCTCAATCAAATTTTTATCCTCTGCGGTGAGTTCTGGCAGGGACTGGAAAGATTCTGGACTCTGGGCGGCCAGGGCGCCCTTGCGGAAGTCATCGAGATGGTCGTTGAGGTCGTGAATTCGGCAGAATTCTGCAACATCTTTCAGAAGCTCCTCTTTGGTTCGTTGTTTGAGAGGATTCTCGAAGACGGCAGAGAGATTGTCCATGTTGGCAAAGGAGCCACGCCGAGGCGGGTCTTCCACGTTCTCGACGCCATCATGAGAGCCGATACTGTCTTTCTTCTCCATGATGCGCACAGATGCTTGGTTCCAATAATCAATGATGAAGATGGGAGATGATGAGTCAAAGCTGGAGTTGTTGACACGCGTAGCACTCAAGAGTCAGAAAGCACAGGTGCGTGTAAGTGAGGTTGCATGGGCAAGAAGACCAGCTGCACCTGCATCCCTATTCCCAAGAACTCTGAAGATGCTCAGGTTTGGGTGACAGTTTCAGGCACTTGGACCTTTTCAAGGGGACTTGAGAGCATTATAGATACTCGTGTCATACGATGAAATGATTTCTCGGAAATATCATCCCAGTTATAACAGGTTCCCCTTATCGCATCTCGCATATAAGTCACCCTCCATCTTCCTCCAACTCCTCCAACCGGAGGCGTCAGCCACCAACCTAATCCCCAGCAATGCTTGAAGGCCGCTTGTTCTTGTGATATCTAAGGGCCGGCACCAGCAGGCATTGTCCGCCATCAACGCCGATCACCTCGCGAGAGGGCGTCCCAGGATCCCAAACCTTGGTTTCTCCTGCACACTCAGCACGGTATCCCATCGCAAGGCTGCGTACTGTAGGGCGGCCATCGTCAGTCATAGGTTCCTTTGTCTGAGAATCTCGTTGCCTGGAGAAAAAGCGGATCTTTTCATTGTTTTCTTTGTATCCTCATGGTTCAATACTGGAGCTCCACGAGGCATCTCGACCCACCTGGGGAACTGGAGTACTGGGGAAGACAGGGTCGTGGATCCTCTTGGTGGTGAACAGGGCCAAGCTCGAAATGACTTCATGCGCACAAAAAAGACGAGCGGCTGCTGCTAAACGGCTCTTTACTCCCTCCTCACTTCCCCCAAGAGCAGCGCGTCGAAACGGTACTTTTCTCGGAGATTATTGCGCCGCCGAATTTTCATCAGGAATTCGGAGCCTTCTCAAGCTTCTGGCTACCCTACTTCTCATCGGGGTTGCCAAAGACGGTAGCGTGGCGTCTAGGCGGTGATGTAATAACCATAAAAGCGTCTCTGGGTTGGTGCCACGGCGATTCCTATAAGATGATTTGCGCAAGATGCCATCCTTGTGAGCCTAGCTCGGCTCTGGTTGATTTCTCCCGATGCTTCCCCAACAGCCGCTGCAGCCATTAGCCAAGCCATTGACTATTTCCGGCCATGTTCCGACGTCATTAAACACACTCCTACCAAATACCTGTATGTGACAAGGCACAGCTTGCGATCGTGATGAAGCTGATCGGCGGCGAATTTTCCAAGACGAGAGCACAATGACGATACATCACTAACATATACTCACTCGCTTTACTCGCTTCCGCCATTTTACAAAGCATCGGCAATCAAAGATGGCCCAATTCCCCGCAAGATTCCCCGCAGTCACTCCATCTGCTAAACAAACCCATGAGCCGTGATATTCTACAGGTATGTAGTATTGGACTGAAATACTACGGATTGATCAATGCGGTGGGTGTCGCCATAGTTTTTGGGGTCGGCTCTTTCCATGCTCCAGTTTCCCCGGATTCTCGGCGCCCCAGTTCTCCAAGTGCTTTCTTTTCCACATGGTGATTCATTCTGAAATGCAGTGATAACAATGCTGTAACTGATTTCTCGAGCCAGCGAAAATGTAAGGTGCAAAAATCCTGATCAACACCAAATACTTTTAATAATAGCAAGATTGTCATGTGCCTTTTCCGCTTTATGCTGCGGGCATCAACAGTGGAACTGTCAGCAAACAATTCTGCTGCCTATCACCACGCATATGCAGCTGCTTTTTAGAACTTCCTACAACTCACTTACAAGTTCCGCGGGGCGGGGCTGGCCATGCCATCCAAAGCTTCTTCTACTTTGGAATGTGCACTCGGCGAATTGTGGCTTACGCGAAGTTAAGGGTATCATATCAGTACCTAACGCTGATGCTGCTTTTCCAACTTTCTCTTTGGCTCTTATTGAAGATCTACAGGCAATTTGCGTTGCTTCAATCCTGTTTTGTCTATTAAATCAAGACGTAGTGACGGATGGCTAGGCGTATATACATAGAAACAGCGCCCTGTACCCAAGCATCAAGCTTGCTCAGAACCATTCAGCCACATACTGTAGCCCCTCCGTAGACTTACTGTACAGCTGTAATCACTTTAATACCCTTATAGTTAATGATCGACGCGACTGGCGATAGGAACAATGGTAAGGCGTTGCGAGGCTGGCGCTACTCGGCCAATGTGTTTGCCTATCACCCTTGAGGTTACATCGTCATGCATGTCACCCAAGGAGTCTTTTGGTACTGATCAGCAGGCAATCCTTTGACATTTAACTCTGAAAACGTCATTCTCATGAGACTCATTTGCACGATGTGTAAACACTTGAAATCTGTAAAGTATGCTATACTGTGTATAGCTTTGATTCAGCTAGACAGCTATTACTGTATCTGATGGGATCCACACTGCTGTCTGAATTGGTTAAACGTGCTGCAAGAGATGGGGGATGATTCCATTCAAAGCTGTGGTCATTTTGTGATATGTGTAGGTAAATCTAAGTGTGTATCCCACACGTATACCTAGATGGGCAAACTTATAGCCTTCTATGTCTCTTTGTAGAGTTGAGTAACGTGTTATTATTATTTGAGTTGTGTTGACTTTATGCTATCAACCTAGGTAGATGGAAATAGCGCCGTGACTTGACTTGAAGCGCATAGAACTTTATAGGGAGAGTTTACGTATGGCAAGTATGTGGACAATGGTATGCATTCGTCGCCTGGTTTTACAGTTTCTGAACAATTCTTGCAGATCTAAGCTTAAATCCTCAAGCTCTCTTCAATTGGAACAAGTCAATCCAAGTGTAGCAGATCGACCACGTGGAGATGATCAGAAGGAGAAACCTAAGAATAGAGTCCAGTCAAAGGAGCCAATCACAATGATACATTTACCTATTCATCCATCAGATAGATAAAACTTGTCCTTGTCGCTGGCCGACCATCCCTCGCTCAGGCTTCTACTGTGGCGTGTGCTGTAAATGCCAATGATTTGACGTTAACGCACAACTAAATACACCTCTTACACACCCAGTAACCAGCCCTCCGGGTAGCTTATGAGATATATCTTTTCTTGCGTTACTAGATTTCAACGCATACAACAGCGAGTTCTGTATCTATGGTCCTTACCTATGTCAAATCACCGCTCAGCTCAAATGAGTTATATGCATGTACAGTGCTTCAAAATTCATTTCGACGGATTTAGGGTAGATACACATATGAGTATTTGACAAACTTGGGTTAGCTGAACAGATAATTTTATAGATGAAAAGAATATACCCAAATGATACATTCTGTATTTTAATCGATTCTAGTTCAAATGATATAATTAAAATTTTGTGTTAAAGATTACAGGTGCATATTGTTGCAAGTGAAAACTTGTACAGTTAGCTAGAAGCTCGTCGAAATTATTTTCTCTCCACTACATGTTGTGCCATATTCAACAAGCCCTTTCTAAACGAAAATCCGAGTCACTAAGATAACGACTGATAGAATGCGAAAGGCTGACTTTTGTGGACCATCAAAGCTCATTATTTGACGCATACATACGGCTACTATCTATCTGCTAAGCTCTGTCAATGTCAAGTACGCAGGCACGTGTCGAGCTCCTCGCGACAATATGGTAGACCATCAGATTAGATATAATCAGCGCCAAGTCTGATAAGGCGGCACCAATGTCAGTAGCTGAAGTTCGCCGGATGGCTCCCAATGCCTCGGATAAGGCCTTCGGTGTAATATTAAGCGGTAAGAGACTCTGGAAGAACTAGATACATGTACATGTACGTATGTTGCTATGCAATCAGAGAGCGCTGCAGTAGATGCATAGCAGGGCCGAATCAATTTGCCTCTCTGGCCGAAGTTCATGCAGCTAGCGCGATCTAAGCCAGTGATTCCCTATACAAAAGAGGGACCGCCGGGACTAAATTAACCAATATGGAGTTGTCGGTACGATTTGGCCACATTCAATGCTTTTAAGACCAAAAATGGGAAAAGGTGAAACGGCACAAAAAAAGAGCCGTGAGAGTTTGTGAGTGAGAAAATTGAAAGATTTTGCCGGTACTATACTTTTTGCCACTAAGAAGGTGCGCCAAAGCGAAAGATACGTATCTGTCTGCTTCGCAATTTGGACCTCAGGCAGCAGGCAGTTCATAATTTCACGCAATATCCTCACGCATTGCCCTGGCAGCTTCATTCTAACATGCGTATTTTCTCGCGAGTCAAAATACGACAGGTCTGCATCTTTTGGCGATTTTTACCGGATTTCGCATGTGCCTCACAAACTCGGTGAGAGACACGAGCCAAATCAGCCAATGGCAGGCCTCCAAAACGCACAACCTCCCTATCGCCTTGGCCTGAATCGTACGCTTGCAGCAACATGCCGGCTGAATGGGATCCACGCCGGTGTTGCATCCACATGGGCTTCGGTGGATTATGGCCTGCTGCAAGGGTATCTGGGGGCGCCACTCGTTATGCTCGTGCTGATGTTGCTAGCAGATGGCCCGAGGGCTGCGGAAAATCGCTCGAGGACGACGGAGAAAAATCTCTGGGGAAGGCTGATTGTGGGAGCAGATTTTTGTCTTGGCTATGGACACGTGAAAAAACGGCGTATCGCCATCTGCTGCACATCACATCCACGTGGAGGCTCATGCGGGGGAAGATCGTGAGATCGACCGACTCGCCTCGCCTTTTGGCTCTGTGGGCTCGCCAACAGCGGACGGACAAGCGGTTTGAAGTGGCCTAGCCTGGGCGGAGAAAGTGGCGGGGGTATCTTGGGTTGGTGAGATTGGAGATGCAGGCTGTGGCCCTGAATCTTGCTGCTCTGGGTTGGCGCTCCAGCCTTTACGCTCGTCGGATCTCTTAACGCTACCTCCCTCCCGCCAGCAAGGACATGCTGCTGGTCAACTTTATTTAAACTCCCGATGGCTGGCTTCCAGATTGTTCTGCTCCCACCGCTCCCACCCGCTCCCATCTGCGGCTTGTTGCTCCTATCGCTCCCATCAGCTTCTCGTGCCGGTTGCGAGAGAAAACGACGGAGCAAATACCGCGAACGGCTGACCTGTGCTACGGGGCTAGAGCAAGCCTTGCAGGGATGCTCACCCACGGTGACGTAGGTGTGCCAGGATCCATGTGGCTGACTTGCACGCTCGTCCTATGGAAGGGGACTTTGTACGACACAAACGCCCTCGTCGGCCATCGTTAATCCGTCTTAACCGGCGCCATTTCAAGCTATACAGACACTCAGATAATCAAGAAAAAGAGGCCTAAGCCATATGGGGCCGAGACATCCACAATGTAGCCAGAGTTTCACAACTCCTAGAGTGGCATTTGGGGGGACAGGAAGAGGAGCTATGAGCGCGCGCTGGCCGATTAAACGAACTAAAACCCCTCATGCCTGCCGTTGGCTCGTTATCGGGGAAATAAGTGAAAAAAGAGAAAGAAGAAAAAAAAAAAAGAAAGAATAAAAAGCCATCGTCTTGTCCACTTTTCATGTATCTTCTGTTTTGTTAATCCCTCATCCATTGTCTCCCTCATCGGCTTTGGGAGCAGTGTCATACAAGATGTCCTTGAATTCAACGAGTAAAGTGGACTTGGAGCCACACTCCAACGAAGGCTCGAATGCTGCTCAGAATCGAGACGATGATGCAACAAAAAAGGACCTTTCTGAGCCATCCAGGACTTTGGAAGTCGCCGATGAGCTTCCAGGGACGGTGATGCCGGCCTTGGCTGAAGGTGATATTCCTACGACAACCAAATGGGAGATCTGGACGTGGTACGCTTATTACATCGGCGCCAATGGCCTGTCTCTTTTCAACTTTGGCCCTACGGCCTTCCAAAACCTGCTTTCTCAGGCTGCTCCCGAATCTGGCCTCCTCGAATTTGCTGGCCGATTTCGCGATGTGAACAGTATCGTTTTGCTCGCCAATGGCATCTCCTTTGCTCTGCAAGCCGCTTTGTTTCTGATCATTGGTGCCTACGCCGACTTTGGCACTGGGCGTCGATGGATCTTGATTGTCTGGTCTCTCATTGCCTACGGCATTGGATTTGGCTGGCTCGGCGTCCACAAGCCCGAGCAGTGGAAGATTGCAACTGCCCTCTATATTGTCGGCTTGATTGCTTACCAGCTGACCTTGACGTATTGGACCGCCGCTTTCCCATCTCTAGCCCGCAATACCACGAAACTGAAAGACTCGCGATTACAATATGAATCTGGAGACATCACGCTGGAAGAGCTGGACCGCCGTGATGAGATGGAGCGAAGCCGTCTGAGCAACGTTTCTTTCTACATACAATCGGTTGGCGAGGTAGTGATTCTGGCCATCATCGTGGGCATCATGTTCGGCGTCAAGGTGGACGACAGTGTCGAAAACAACAACTGGGGCTTGTCTGTGCTCATCGCTTTCGCGACTGCAGTCTGGGTGGTCCTCTCGCTGCCGTGGTTTTTCGTTGAGAAGAAGCGCCCGGGCATGCAAATTCCGCCTGGCTATAACATTGTTACCGTCGGGTTTTGGCAACTCTATGAAGCAATGACGCAAATTCGCCAGTTGAAGCAGAGTCTCATCTTCCTCGCTGGATATTTCCTCATTGGAGACTCGCTCAACACAACCGTTACCGTCATCTCCACCCTACAGAACCAGGTTGTGGCATACGACACGCTGAAATTGACGTACCTTCTCATCGTGGGCATTGTCGCCCAGGCCGTTGGTATCGGTGGCTTTTGGCTCATTCAGAAGAAATTCAACCTAAGCGCCAAAACAATGTTCAACGCCGTCATGGTGTCCATAATCCTGCTCGATGGCTGGGGCATGATTGGCAACTGGACCAATAAATTCGGCTTCCACAACGAATGGGAAGTCTGGGTATACCAGGCCTTTTACGGCCTCTTCGTCTGCCCGTGGTACAGCTACTCGCAAATCATGATTAGCTCCGTAACCCCCCGCGGCCACGAGTTCCTCTTCTTCTCCATCTTCAACATCATTGGTAAATCTTCAAGCTTCATCGGCCCGCTCATCAGCAGCGCCATCATCGACGCCACGCCCAACGGCAGCAACAACAGCGCCCCCTTTTACTTCTTGTTCGCCCTGACCATTGTCAGCACCGGGGGCATCTGGACGTTCCTCGACTTGGATAAGAGTGCTAGGGAGCAGGAGGCGTTCTTGGCGCAGGAGAAGGCGAGGATTATGGGTAACGACGTGATGACCAGCAAATCGACCGAACAGGACCGGGATGGCGCATGATTTTGATTTTGATTTTTTGGAATGACTTGTCTCTTTTTTTTCCCGGGCTATGGACTGTTTATTTGACTTGTCCCGATACAAGTTGCTGACGATGGTTGCAACGCTTTTTTTTTTTTCTTTTATCTAGCAATGATCTCGCTCTGCTGTTGAGCAGCAGATGCGCATGCCCCCGCCCGCGCCGTTACCGTGTTGTCCGCCGTAAGCATTGAGGTTTGTGATTCACATCACATACTTCTTTGATTGTAGACTCCTGTGTAGATCCTGGTGAGGTAAGGCTTATTTCCACTTACTTGCAACATTTAGGCGTGACTTATGTAAATTTCGTAGCAGTATCAAATATGGATCTTGGTAGACTTGGTAAACTATACTACATACTGGCTAGGCTAAGTTAAATCAAATACATTACATTCGCATTCGAATTCATATCATTATTTCATATCTTGGCCGTCCTCAATCTACAAAAGCACGAAGACGTAATAGGCACATCCGTTACGGCCATGGCTTTCCTCAACGGGCCTTCCACCTCCTTGGCCTCCCCTATCCTGCCCAGCTTCACCAAACACTCATGATAGCCATGCAGTGCCCAGACATTATTAGGATGGCGATGCACCCGCGGCAAGGAATCATCGATACCCAGGTCTGCGCTATACACGGCCAGTGCTTTGCTGATATGGCCCTGCTCGAGCAAAAGTGCGCCGTAGGCATGTCTCGCGGGCTGCATCCAGCCCCAGGGCTCGTCAAAAGGGAGACCGTCGTACCTGACGATGGATTCGCGGAGGTGGGCAAAGGCGGCGTGGTAATTGGCAGACCGATATTCGATTTCACCGTCGAGCATGGATTCCGCAACGCAAAGGATGTCGATACATTTGTTGTTGAAGAGAGTGCGACTTGGTTTGACTCGGGGCACAGACTCGGCGAACAGCTGGCGCTGTTCGCGAGCTTCGTCTACCTGTCCCAATGCTGCGTAGGCCATGCCCTTTGCATAGTGTGTCAGAGCCGTGGTCACGCAGTAGAGATCCTGGTCTTCGGGCATTTTCAGCGCCAGTATGTCTTTCCATTTGCCGAAGCGGATGAGGACGTGTACGCGCATGGCGAGAAAGGCCTCCAGCCAGTCCGCCATGGGCGGTGTCTCGACGCGGAGAAGCTCTTCTGAGAAGCTCGCCTCCAGCTGCTCTACCGTCTCGAGGGCCACCTTGGACTGGCCCGAAAACATGGCAGAGTATAAGCGGAAATGGTAATCGTGACTTCGGTAGAGCGTGTAGAAGTTCATGGGGCCTTCACGCTTCAGAAACTTTTCGTCTGCGCGCACGGCATCGGTGTTGGCGACGACGGCTCTGGTGTAGTCCCCTACGAGAATGTCGAGATGGCTGGGCATATGGTTGAGGTGGCCCGAGTCTGGGACGAGGCCACGAAGGTTGTTGGCTGCGGGCATGGCTGCCTCTGGCGTGTTGGACATTTCCATGAGATGGATGTAGAGATGGAGCAGACCTGGATGTCGGTTGCCGCCCTCTAGAGACATACCGTGGTCTAGGACTCGCTTCACTTCCAGCGTGCGGGCATCTGAGGCTGGATTACCGGTGCGAATGTCCCAGAGAGCCCAGGGCGTGAGATTCATCATGGAATCAGCGTACAAAGTGGCAACGTCTAGGTCGTTGGGATACTGGGCTGCAACCGAGGCCATGGCATCGGCGTACTCTCGATTCCATATCGGGCGGTCAGTCTTGGTTGGCGCGTCCGCCCTGGGATATCTGTACCGAAGAGCATCAACCAGAGCTCTCTCAACGGGAGTCGCAGAATCAGCGCAGGCCTTGGCCTTTTCAATGGCGTGATGTGTCCGGACCGCCGCGTTTTGTATCTCTCTCCTGCCAAACAGATCCCAGGGCTTGTTGTAGTTTGGCCCCAGCGAATACGCGAGGCCCCAGTAGGCCATGGCACAGCTGGGGTCGTGAGCAATTGCCCGCTCGAAGCATTTTGCCGCCTCTTCGTGGTTGAAGCCGTAGCACCAGACGAGGCCTCGGTTGAACCACATCTGGGCGATGGGATTGCTGGTGGAAACGGGGCGATGCAGGTCGCCGAGGTCGTAATATTCGCTGTCTAGGCCTGGCCTGTCGCCCGCTGTTCTGCAGGCCTCTTTCTCTGCCGCCTCTTCCATACTGGGCTAATGTTTGCTGCTCTTGCAGTATCGAAGACAAGTTGTTGAGCCGTCACGAGAGGCGGCGAATCGCTCTGGTTTCGCGAGCTGAACCGAGATTCGGGCAGGGGATGTCATCGTCTAAGGCAGGCTGGCACCGGCTCAAGCCCGACGAATGCACGTATGTAATAATCTGGATCTAGGATTAGGTCGGTGGAGATGGCTTGGGAGCTTCCAATCGGTGGCGTCGGAGGGCCGGCAGTCGGCGCGACCAACCGAAACCTTGTAAGCAAGGGAAGGAGCTGTTATTGATATGATTTATGTCAAGGAAGAGCAGATTATGGTTGTTTGTCTGGCGGCTTGATCTTGTAGACGATGTATGCAGAGAGAATCAATGTCAATGGCTGTTACTGATCCAAAAGCCCCGGAGATCGGCGCGGATCTGGAATGCCCCGCCTATGCCTATAGCTTCAGGCATGGGAGGGGTCCGATACTACGGGTACGTACCTGGTACTGATAAGAGACACTCTTGTCTCGAATGGTTCATGCCGAGGGTTTTCTCAACAAATGGTGATTTTTGAGAATTAAACCATTATGAATTCAATCAAAAGCTCTAGATAGTTCTCGAGAGAAGGTGAGCACCTCTTAGTTTTGCGCATCGTAGTTACTGAAAATTGCCATGCCTTATAAGCCTCGCCCCAGGTATATGTATCCGAAATAAACACAGGTATAGCTATGCATCTATTTGTCTTTTCAACGGAGACAGCAAGGGAATTGATCAGCATGGCATCATCAACTACTTCTTTATTTAGGTCCAAATGTTAGACAATCTCAGAGATGGGCCTCGTGATTGCGACTTGGAATAAAACTATCTGCATCCTACACCAAGCCAGTACAGCTCTGTTTATTGCCACCTTCGACCATGTGATAGTATCTTGCTGTAGCCATGGCTTTTGACTTGGAAAAGATTACTTTGCATTACCTTGCTCTGCTAACTACTCGTCGAAGCCGCACCATTCTTATTCCGATAGCTGCGATAGGCATCATTTTCACGCTCATCAGTGTTACGGATCGTGCCTACCAGCAACCATCAATCAGGGTTGAGAGAGCCTCAGAGACGGGAGACATTGCCGACTGGTCTAAATTTGCTTATGTCCAGTATGCCACCAATAGCGAATACCTCTGCAATGCCGTCATGCTGCTCCAGAGCTTATACTACCTCAAAAGCCGCGCCGACAGAGTCTTGATGTATCCTGCAAAGATGCTTCCAGACCCTGAAGACGTGGATGGCGGAGGTTTTCAAGAAGGAGAATTGCTGGTCAAGGCGAGAGATGAATACGGAGTCAAACTGATGCCGATTCAAGTTCAACATAGAGATACTGCCGATGGCGCGTGTTCCTTTTGCTAGACGAGTGAAATCGCAACTAACATTACAAGACACATGGAGGAACTCTTGCGCCAAATTGCTGGCCTTTAACCAGACTCAGTACGAGCGAGTCATTGCCATTGATTCAGACACGATTCTCCTAAAACACATGGACGAGCTCTTCCATTTACCGCCATGTCCAAGTGCGATGCTTCGGGCTTATTGGCTTCTCGGAAACAGCACAGCCAAGAAGACGCTCGCCTCGCATTTGCTCGTCATCCAACACGACAAATACGATTTCAGCCGCATTCAGAATGCCATTAATCTCGCCGCCGATGACGAATACGATGAGGAGATTTTGAACAAGCTATACCACGACACAGCCATAGTGCTCCCTCACTGGCCGTACACGATGATGTCATCTGAGCTTCGCGAGACAAACCATTCTTCATATCTTGGTTCCGATGCGAAAGAATGGGATCCGACGGCGGTGATGAGCGAAATTAGGACAATTCACTTCTCGGACTATCCTGTGCCGAAGCCATGGAAGAAGTATTGGACAACTGACGATCGTGAAATTTCATCAAATTGGAACCGGATTGTGACTTGAAGAGGAAGAAGCAGAAGAATAAGAAGGGCGGCCATGACAAAGAAGAGGATTGCCCGGGAAGGGACGCATATAGAGAGCTGTATGCCGGTTTCAAAGCGCGAAAGGCCGTAAGTCATCAGCTTTTCTCTGACTCATTTCTATGTATGATATGAAGAATAAAGTTACTGATGGTCAACATGACGGCGCTGCAGACTGTCTGTGTTAGAAAAGTATGGCTAAAGAGTGAAGAGGTAGGGCTGGGGCCGCTGAGAGAAGAGGGCATGATTGGCCTCAACCCGATTCCGTACGTGGTGCAGGATGATACGTTTTCGGTGCTAACGTCAATGGATAGAACTAAATTTGGAATTTGAGAAGTTGTTAAGATTTAGAGAAAAGCCATTGATATTTGTCGAGAGTAATCAATATCTAAGCATCTCACTTACAAAGCCAAGCTATAGCACGGGATTAGAGCCGACTGCGGCCCGCCCCCACCTTTTCCGAACGCCGGCTATCCGCTTCAAGCCGCTCCAATGTCGCTACTCCGTAGTCGCAAAGTCAATAAGCATTATTAAACAGCTCTATGATATTCAACTTGTTCCTGTAATCACCACCATCTCGTTTCTGTTCAGACAGCCACTCCGCTCCTTTACCCAGGCTTCCTAATTTCTCTCCCATTCCTCCCTCTGCAGACCGAAAACAGACTTATATAAACCCCCCCTCTCTCTCTTTCTCTCTTGATATATCACAGCATCATCACCATGTCTGCCTCAGCGTCACCACCCCTCGCCAACCTCCTCCCCCCCAGCTGGAAGCCCCAAGTCACCGCCTGGCTCGCCGAAGACACGCCCTCGCTCGACTACGCCGGCTTCGTCGTCGGCGAACACCCGCGCACCGCCACCCTCTGGGGCAAGTCTGCCGGCATCATCGCCGGCCGGCCCTTTTTCGACGAGGTCTTCCACCAGTGCGGCTGCACCGTCGAGTGGCACGCTGAAGAAGGCTCGCGGCTCGATCTCGGCAGCAACGGCGGCAAGATGAAGGTTGCCACCGTCACGGGCCCTGCAAGGGGACTGCTGCTGGGCGAGCGGGTTGCGTTGAACACGCTGGCGCGGTGCTCCGGCGTGGCGACGCAGAGCGAGCTGCTCGTCTCGAAGCTGCGGGCCGCGGGATACAAGGGCGTGCTGGCAGGGACGCGCAAGACGACGCCCGGCTTCCGGCTGGTGGAAAAGTACGGCATGCTGGTCGGCGGCGCGGACGGGCACCGCATGGATTTGAGTTCCATGGTGATGCTCAAGGATAACCACGTCTGGAGCCGGGGCAGCATCACCGAGGCCGTGGCGGCGGCGAAAGCGGTTGCGGGCTTCAGCATGAAGATTGAGGTCGAGGTGCAGAGCGAGGCGGAGGCAGACGAGGCGATTGCAGCCGGCGCGGATGTCGTGATGCTGGACAACTTTACGGGCGATGGGGTCAAGGTTGCGGCGGCGAGTTTGAAGGAGAGGTGGGCGGGCAAGAAGCACTTTTTGCTCGAGGTGTCGGGAGGGCTGAGGGAGGATAATGTTGAGCCGTATGTGTGCAATGGTGAGTTTCTCTCTTGTCTTGTTCCCCTTGGTAAGATGAATTGCTGGTTGCTAACTTGAGGATAGATGTGGACATAATCTCTACGAGCTCGATTCATCAGGGAGTGCCGCATGTGGACTTTTCGCTCAAGATTAATCACTAGGCTTTTTTTGGATAATGGGATGAAAATAGATACAAGTGTATTTTATCTGTATGTGTACGTATGTATCGGTTTATGATGAGGGTTGGATATAAAAAAAAGATAAAGCTTGGGCGGCTTATTTGAATGGATTCATTTCTTTGTTTACTTACAATTTAAATGCAAAAAGGCTATACATAAAATACAAGAAGACAAAAAAGGTATACAAAATTTTTTACAGTCAAACCAAGTTACTCCCTCTTAAATGCTTCAGTTAACCTCCTTGACCTCCTTCTTTGCCCCAAAGATGCCGTTAAACGTCTTGCTCAGCCTCTTGCTCAGCTTCTCATCGACATTGGCACCAGCGTCCTTTGCAGGAATTCCCGGCGCGCTTCCCTGCAGATGCGTCACTGGGTTGCTCTGCGCCATGGCCGCGCTGTTCTTGTCGCCAGATGACGTGCAGCAGGATCCGCCGAGGAGGACGCTGGCGTTGTTTCTGGTGCCGGGAACGTCTAGCGCCGGGTTGGCTGTGAAGAAGTCGGTAGGGCGGATGTGAAGCTGGAAGATTTCGACTGGCCTGTGTTGGATTTTGTTAGTAAAGGAGGTATCAGAGTAGCAAAAGGGGTTAACTTACATGACGGGCCAGTCTTCTACTCGGACGTTATGTGTCAGGCCAAACACGCTCCACACAACAGGGCTGCTTCGCTTGCCCGCATCTTCAGTGTGTCCATTCGTGCCGTTGGATTCCCGATCTGTGAACCAATCTCCTCGCTTCACCATATCTGCCACGCCGCCCACTTCATGCGTGCTCTGATTCGTAAACTCGCCAGCGGCCCACAGCTCGCCGTCTCGGTATCCAGTCACCCAGGCATTGTGATGCGCAAATTGCGCACGCTGCGCCGCCAGGGCCTCTGGCTCAGCGAGCAGCATGGCCGTCGTCGGCGCGACGAGCTTGTAGCCGAGATTCTTGCCCGAGATGGGGTTCCTCTTGTTGGCGTTTTCAAACTTGAGCAGTCTGTTGATGCGAGGCTCGGCGTCGACCCATCTGGCTTGCTCGACCTTTTGGCGCTCGACCTTGTAAAAGTTGCCGTAGGGGTTTGTCTTGGGGTCGACCTTTTGGCTGTGCGACTCTTCGATGATGACTTGTGAATCGGCGGCGTTGTAGGAGTCGATGGCGGGATCGATACGCACGGCGAAAACGTGCTGGTGGTTCTGGGCCATGACGCCGGGAGTCATGATGTTGCCGTAGGCGCTGGTCTTGCCCTCGTCGATGCCGGTGACGCTGACGATGCCGGTGGCGCGGGTCTCGAGCGTGATGGTGCCGGCGAGATCTAGCTTGAACATGAGGATGTACTCGTAGTTGGCCAGAGTGGTGATGAACTGGACCACGAATTCGCGGTTGCGTGTCACAACGGCTCGGCTGGTGCGGTAGTTGGTGTGTTTCCACAGAATACCGTTGTCCTGCTCGTGGAGACAGACGACGGCCTTGCCGGGAGATGGTGAGCCATCAGGCTCAGTCATAAGAGCATCGACGTAATGAATTGCGCCGAGACAGTCACATCCCAGCTCCAGGTTGTTGGCTGCGCGGCCCATGCCTCCATCGCCAAAGTCAAAAGCCTGCTTGCGGTGGAAAGGAGGTCGAGGGTCTGCGTAAGGGACCGTCATCTCGCTGAAGCTGACGCGGTACATGACTGAGCGGTTGTCGTAGTGAACATCGTGCAGGACAGCACCTTCACGGGGAGTGAATCCCAGGCGAAACCTCCACTTTTGCCACTCAATCAGACCATCGTCGTGGACGGTGAAGGAGGCACCCTCTGGTTGGGTGATGTTGATGGGCTTCAGATCCGTTCGCAGAGGCACGTCAAGCAGCTCGGGAACATACTCGCAGCCCTTGTGGTTCTCAAACAGCTTGACGGGCTTATCGCTTCGAACCTTGGCCTCCAGCTCATCGCCAATGCCGCCAGTTGCAATTCTCTCAACCTTGATAATCTTCTTGGTGTGCCAGTCCATGATGGGGACAATGGGAATGGGATAGCCGTAGTGGTTGGAGTCCGGGTTTCCGTTGCGGGCATCCTTGGCATAGACCAATCCCTGCATCAGTCGCGGGATGTTCTCCTCATCGGCGTTGGGAGGGCCATAAGGCCATGGCTCAACGCAGACTTCAAAGCCTTCTGGGAGCGTAAACTCAGACATTGCCTCCTTGAACAGATCCGAGTTTACGCAGTCATCGTTGAATAGATCAAACTCGCCACTGCATCGTATTAGCCATTTCCTCGTTGTTTTGTGTATGTTTGCTAGGAGATGAAAGAAACTCACGGAGTGAAATATGGCTGATGAGGTACGGGAGCAGAAACTGTAGAAACCTTTCCGTTATCCAAGTTCACCACGGCGTTGATGTACTCGGCGCGATCCGCTCGGATCACATCGTGCTCGACAATAGCTTCTCTGGCAGGTCGCGGGGTCTCTTCCGTCAGGCTGCCAGTGTGTTCGGCCTCGAGGAAAGGTTGCAACTCCGACTTTTTGGGCTCTTGCAGGTGAATTGCTCTGAAAAAGATGGTCTCAGAGGGACCGTGAAGCTTCGCCACGGCATCGCGGGCCTGGGTATGCTCGGCGGCCGAGAGTGGAGCCAGCGGATGCGGCCGAGGAGCGGTGATGACGGCCATTGTGTGAAGCAACGATATAAGAGTGGTAATTGATAATGAAAAAAGAAAAAGGTAGGAATTCGAATGTTTCTAGCTTTTGAGAAATGCTCGTACTCTGTCTTGTTGTGTAATATCACATGAAATGAAAGACAAGGTTGAGCTGGTGTATGCTTAGTGCTCAGCTAGTGATGTTGGAGGCAACAATGTGGCTGAGAAACAACACAAAAAAGTTCAGTCTATTATACGACTGTTTTCGAGGTTTGTGTGTAAGAGTTGAGGGAAGATGATCGGTTCTGCAAGTCTCTCCCCATTTGGCGGACCACGATGTTTAAGTAGATGCTCAGAGGTTGTCATTATCAAATAGTAACAACAGCCAAAGGGTTCCGCGGGCTTCCGAGGCCAACGATTGGAGTGGGGGAGATTCATCCATACGGTGCGATAGTAACCGGCGATGGATGATCGATCTCTAGTAAATCGAAAGACCCAAGAGCCAGATGCTGGGTCATTGAATCAAGCTGCCAAAGTTGTTGCTTCAATTGCAGCAATTTGGGGCCTAGAAAGGCGGAGGCGGGGCAGCCACTAAACGTGGTGGTCCTCATAAGGGTGTTAGCGTCTTGCCCCGCGTTTTATTCGCCACAAACCAGCCAATAGCACCGCTGTCGGCGCACTATCAGGGGACGCTGAACGCTGTTAACGCTGTTGACGCCGTCTTGGTGCCCACCTCTTTGATAACGAGAAACACATTGACAATGAATGGGGTTTTTGGCCGATCTATTATCTGCTTGGTCAACTTTTTGCTGCTTCCAGAACCCCGAAAACGTTAAAGATGCCGCTCCGGCACATGACTTCGACTATTCCCGTTCAGGGCGATACCATGCACGGGAAGCATGAGGCTCAAGGCAAATCGCGGTTATTGTTCGCCGGCGGCGGTTGGCGTTTCACACGTTGTGGCATGATCTGATTGTCCCAGCTGCATTAGTTTGGATAAGCAGGTACGGCACGCATTGCATCCTGGCTCATGTGAAGTTTATTGCCTGCTTTTGGATTTGTTGTGTCAATTGGAGAACGGAAGTCGGAGACGTCCATTCAGCTTTTTGGGAATTTTGCGTGAGGGGCTGTGGAAAGATGTAGATGGTGGCAGATATTTACCTAATTTGGCAATTTTATGTGGCCGACTCTCGACTTAGACTCCAGCGCAAAGGGCGCACAACTAATAGAACAGAATTGGAGGTGGTGGATTATCAGATTAACGGTTGACCATCCTCTTCATAACAATTACAACAGATACTGCACTTGGCCGCGAGTGATTGATTGATTGATGACCTCTTACAAGCCATCAAATGCATAGAAGCAAATATACCGTTTGTACAACGCAACAATATAGCATTTCCAGTATCCAATGTTCAGGCATTGCGATTTGTTTTACGTACCAGTAAATGCCCCATCGCCATCCAGATAAACATACATGCAATTTCCCCATCCATATCTTGAGATCCGCCGTTATCTCTCTGTTTTATTCCTATCTGCGACTGCCCCGCTACATGTATCTACGGAGTCGTCTACTTTCACTTTGGCTTCCCCGCCATGCGCCGTCTTTTAGGAGCCGCGGGCTAGAGCCAGAAACGGAAGTAAAAATACATGTTCGCCGTTGGCAGTCATTTACCTGCCCAGAGTAAAGCGTGGAAAGGAATTTGGCTGATATGGTGTTGGTATATTTAGAAACAAAACATGCTTACAATGAGGATGAAAAGGGAAAGAAGCTCAAAAGCAATCAAGAAATAGAGATGGCGAAATAGATATATACTGTAAAATTCAAGGTAAAGGAGCATTGTCTGGAATTGCATTTTTGCGCATATACTTTCCAAGCACCCTATGCTCCGGTGAATATATGCCAAGCGCCTTGAGCTCCGATAATTCTTTCTCAAGACCTGCAAATTCGTGTAATAATAGACCTCAGTGTTATGGTGGCTTTGGATAGGTAGCTCATCATTCAGGTTTGAAGCGTGTAAGATGTAGGGATAAAGGGAAGAGTGCACGCCTTGCAGATCGTCTACTTCATTCCATCGTACCTGATAGCCGTATGCTCTGTCTACGGCGGGAAGCAGTACCTGGGTAAACTTCTACTTTTTTAGATTTCAACACAATGAAAAGAGAAACAGCCGTCTAAAGCATCTCTTTGCCGTTTCTCTAGTTACCGTTTCATCTCATCCATCATCTCTGCTCGCTCGACCCCGACACGACACCATTTCCTTCTCGCTCCGCCACCACTCTATCAATCGTATCGATCTATTCAACAGTATACAGCCGTCCCAGCAGTTGATTTCTAGCTGATTACTCGTTCTTCTTATAATAATGGCTGCAGAAGCCACTGGGTCAAGGTCCGTCAGCACGTAGGATGCTCACCCACCTAATTTCCCGAACTTCCGCATCAAATTCAAGCATCCTGGCTATCGAGAAGGGAATAATTGCTTTTTATCTCTCCCACCAACCGACTTTAGAGTTCACGAGACTTCAGGGGAAATCATCTGGGGAGTGCATCATAACACAGCTCGCGTAGCCTGTGGTATTCTTGCCGGCAATCATTTTCGTACCCCCTATTTTGGCCTCGACCGAAATGCCCCTTCTGGTGTTGACGTGGGCCCAGAGAATCTCTTGTTAGAGAAAGAATACTACTTTATCATTCCAGGAATCCGTTAGTCCCTACATGATACCCACCTTTTACTTACACATTGCGTGGTATGATAACGCAAGCCCTTTAGCTTTTTATCCCATCGTGGCATCCTTCCAAGACTGGATGTTTCCTCACGAGGATTTGGAAGATTTATGGCCGCGCGATCCCGTCATTCGAAACGATCTTCACTGCGGCATCACCGGCGATTGGGGTGTCGGAGTGTATCTTGTCCCGGAAACGGAGGAGCTCTGGTATAATGTCAATGGACTGGCTTTTAGTCGACCAAAGTCGCGAGACCCAGTGGACGATGGTAGTCGGCCGAGTCCCCCAGTCCCAATTCGCTCCAGAGGCAATACTATTTACCTGAAGCCGGAATTGCATAAACATTATCACGCCGGGTGTTTTACTATTGTACCCAAATTAACTCCGACGGGTATGGAATATGTTATGACTGTTCTCTCTTACCACCTTGAGGACCCTGAGGAGCCTTGGGTACATCTCAATGGCAAGCCTGCTAGGCCCTTTGCCGCAGGCTCAAAACCACATTTATTTGCACGATTTGCTTGGACAATTTTTGTACACTCGAAATCATGGACTGGCGTTGGCGATGACCGTACTATCATTCGACTTGTTCGGGATCCATATACTGGGTCATTGAGTTACAGAAGAGAAAGAGGCACCTTGTTGAATTAGCAGAAGATTAGTAATTAAGGTTATCCATGCAGCTAGATACATAAGGCAGCGAAGGAAGGGAGAGTGGCTTGGGAGAAACAGAGTAGCAGAAAGTGAGTTTATAGGATAGACATGGGAGTTTAGATCAACAAAAGAAAGCAGTTTATGCGTAAAAGATGGGCACTGAATTCAACCGATATCCAGCTTTCGTAATATTGCATGCCTTGACTACCTCCCATCTTGGTCATCGGCCTCTATATATGCATCTACATGTACATTTTACGATTGCTGCATCATTTTTTGTATGGATAGGGACTGGATGTCATTTTAGGACCTATTTCTGAGCCCAAGTACTACAGTCGGCCTATGGCTCAACTGTTCTACGTTAGCAAACTCAAGAGGAGGAGAACCAGTAATAACGAAAAAAAAAAAAAAAGAAAAAAAAAAGAAAAAGAAAAGAAAATTAGACTATGAAACCAGTAGACTGTCAGCCTTTCAGCCCTGCCTCGGGATCGCTGAAGCGGTGGCGCGTGCCATGGGCCGCCTGCTCCAGTCCCTTGCTCGTTTTCTTTCAAAAGTCGTCAAGGTCGTATCATTCGCGGATGTTGTCATCAATTAGTCTCGTCCTAAAGCTCCGCTTCATCTCGGCCCGTGCGGCAAGCAGAGAAGAGAAGAAAAGATCTAGATTTATGTGGTTGGAATACGAAGTATTAGTGGATGCTTGGAAGCTCGTATTACGTGAACTAGTAGGGTGGGGAAATTTGAGTATGGGAAATGGAAATAGGTTCTGATTGCAAAGCACCTACAACATGAATTGTGGTTGGCATACGGGAAGTTGGGCCGAACGAGGGTTCTCCTAGGAAGGATAGGCGAGCTGAAATGGAATTGACTGGAGGGCAGCCTTGCGTTACAGCCGACTGGACGATTGAAACTCTTGTCTCGGGCTGCACGCACTGTAGTGTGCCTGGGCAAACAGAAATAGATTTTGTTTGCTGTCTCATAGGGAGGGATTTCTGAGGTTTTTGTGCATGGCGTAGGGACATGCTGATGCGAAGAGACGAGGTCTCAGCTATGGTGTGTTGAGAGCGCCATGCAAATTCATGACCCACTCATCTTTGTTTTTGTGTGTGTAGGTCACAGAATACAATATCATATCTTTACTAGGAGACGTCCTGAAGTGATATCTAACACACACACACACACCCACCAACACCAAAGTTGTTTGGCCGGTACTTCTCCTAGTCCAGTTACGAGGCCTTTTGTATTATTAACCATCTTTCTTCTGAATTTTACTGTATTATCAACATATTAGTCCTCTTCATGTTATCTTATGTCATAAACATCATGAATTACTCATGGCCGTCCCGGGCTGTCGGTATTCCAATTCCTTGACCGAGACATTTTGGTTTCTAGATTCAGTCTCCCTACTTATCCCTTTCATCGTACAACCTGAGCTCGATTATGACTGGCCCCCCTTTCCTCTCCCTGCATACAGGCTGTTGAGTACTATTATGAAATCGAAGTAAGATGGAAGAAAAACGGGATAGATAAAAAGGGCAGAAGAGGTGTGAAAGGAAACATTAATCGAACAATCTGTGCCAAGATCAATGCATCTCTTTTCAGTCTCATCAGACATCCTATACATTCACCAAAGCTTCATTTATTTGCCCAAAGTCTTCAACCGATGTTCAAAATGCGGTTCTCTACCATTATCTTCTTCGCTGCTGGCGCTCTCGCCGACAGCTCTTTTCGAGGCTAGAATGCAAAGCCCGGCTGCTGTGACTTCACGACCGGGGGGGATCGTCTCAACGGTGCTCAATGCGTGCTTCGTGAGTACCCCATCACTGACTCAGCTCTTTGCTAAAAATTACCTTCAACAGTTGATGATCTTGGTGGCGACTCTGGTGAAGCGTTGGAACTCGCTTGCTGCATTGTAACCCCAGTAAGTCAAAGATTGTATTCTTATTTTCTCAGTATCTGCTCAGGCTGAATGAACTTGCTGATTGAATCCATGTGTACCTAGGTGGATGATATCGGACTG
Organism: Trichoderma erinaceum; assembly: GCA_026401215.1. Taxonomy (NCBI): domain Eukaryota; kingdom Fungi; phylum Ascomycota; class Sordariomycetes; order Hypocreales; family Hypocreaceae; genus Trichoderma; species Trichoderma erinaceum. The sequence goes on from JALIRY010000030.1 coordinate 316,437, forward strand.
ATACTGGGAGAGGTACCGCAGCTCGTCGATTGCGCCAAAGTGTAACTCTTTTGCATCCAATTCTTGTATACAGGCGAACTTGGTGTGAAGGTACATGTAATTTGGAGTTTTACTAGACTAAAGCAGCTCGCAAGAATTAGAATGCGAATGGGTGTACTATGTCCCGCTTCGTTTACTACATGCAGGTAGGCAGCACTCGCTATAGCAGTAAATTGATTCTATTTGTCGCTGCACTAACGGATGTTGCCGAGTCTTCCATACGATGTGCAATACGAGGAGCTGAGATGCGGCTATTGTGTGTTAGTTGATGGCACCAATGCACGATTACGAACCATTCATCTCGCCAAGAAAAGCTTGTGTGGTTTATTCTCGTATGTGCTTGGTACTACTTGCTACTTATTTGATTGGAAAATAGATGAGCTGTGCAGTAGTTCCACACGTTTTTACCATGTGATAATGACAGACATACTATACTATATTGAATAGAGCTATTGCTAACACTATTCGCCGCAATTATCAACCTGTTCGAGAAAATAAGAATTCAACGCTTATCAGGGACCTCGTGTGAAATTGCCAGCTAGGAATGAAAAGTTCGGAAATGATAGATTGCAGGGGTGGCCTGTCCGCCGAAAAAGAGCTTCAGAAAAAAAAAATCAGCCTTAATTAGTGTAGCAGCGAGTTCTATGATAAGGCCCGTGGGATGTAACGTTGGCGCTTTCCCCTTGCGGGCAGGAAAACGAAGCTTGGCACGGTTTCGGATCAGTAACAAGGTTAAGGCGAGATAATCTCCAACTTTAATGTTGAGTGTAGGTTTTGTTTTGCTTGGCTGGCATGCAATGCAAACTATAAGATGGATGAGTTGGAGATGCAGAGGCCAAGCGAAGTATAAATTGCAAAGATGTTCAAGCCTCTTTAACATCAATGATTTGTCCTTGTTTACTCAGCTGCTGCCAGGAAAAAGTACGGCGCAGGTGCTTGTTTTTTACGAGATGGCCCCCCATTGATAGCGCGAATTTTTCTCTTTGGGCTTTAGGGGTCCCCGCGAAGGAAATGACGTCGCTCCACAGCTTCGATGTAAGCAGTGAGATAAAAAAGTGCCGGTAGGATTTCAATGCGACTTTGTATGCCCCAAAGTAAAAGACAGACCAGGGCAAAAAAAAAAAAAATGTTATCCATCACATACCAGTGTTAAAGTATATATAACTAAAGCGATGGATATGGAAGGTAGATAAAATGCAAATCCTCTGGCTTCTTTACTCAATTGTAGCACAGCACCAAGGGCCGCCGATCTCTCTGCAAACGACCGACAGATCTCGGCGCTAGGCAGTCTGGCGTTTCAAGCTTGCGCCTTGTCAGACCCAGCCGCTCCATATTATCTGATCCCTTATTTTCTTACTTGTACAGTAGCGAGTACAGTAGCACGTTGCGTACAGTAGCAGCCGGCATGTGCTAAGCTCCAGCGCACTGCCGCGAGAAGCAAGTCCAGGCGCAAATCACTCAGTATCACGTCAGTTTGGGTCGGGGCTGCTGCATTCCATTGTTTTCGAGCGTGGTTGAGGCTTGTTTGATCAGCGTAAGAGATGCCATGAGGCGAGAATCCGGGGCTATTCTTAGACACGGCAACGTCATGCCACGGCAACACGCTCCAGTTCTTGCCATGTCGAGCAAAGATTACACGCATTGTAGCCGATCAAATCTCGATATTCAAGTAGAAATGTCTTCAACGAACTGTCCTGCCCTCGTACGGCCTGTCCGGCTGCAACAATAAAGCCCCCATGCAAATCTACAGCGGCCGGCGCGGTACCTCGTGCTAGTCGACGATTAGATTAGCGGCTCCAAAACGCCATCCACCATTCAACGGCTTCTGGCAGTGCTACGCTGCTAGCTGAAGCGCCCCTATCTTCTACTGCCAGTTTGCCATTTTTTTTAGCTCGGAAATCTCCCCTCCCACCATTGCAAGGCGGAATGAGGCCAGGAAAAAAAAAGTGACATCGATGCATGCAACCGCCCCATCCTCGTCTTGAGTCTCATCTTTCTTTTCTCCTTCTTTTCTTTTTCTTCAAACAACCGCCTCTTCCTGTATTCTCTCGTTCTTCTAATTTCCTCGTTGACGACCTTTTACTTCTTCTCCCGTCAATCGTTTATTTCTTTTACACCTCAAACGACTTGTCCCTGTCAGACTGTGTGGCATCTCGGCCCCCCTTTCGCAATCCCATCTTATTCCTCGTTTTCTGCATTGGGTCTCCATATCATCCCATCTCGTATCTCTCTTCTCCCCCGTCGACGCCTAATCGAGCGAAGAAAGAAAAAGAGACATAAAAAACGAGAATCCACATCTGGGCCCCCCTGTCAAGCGGAAGCAAGCGAGAAACTTATTTGGTTTCTGGCTTTCTTGTTCAGTCTACGACCACTATTTCCTCTTCCATCTTCCTCGTGGTCTTTTCTCACGTGGAAATATCGTGGTATTCGATAAGAAACCTGCTTTTCCACGGTCCGATGATAGCTTGAGTTCCATTCAATTCGCTCTGGATACCTACTCCATTGACATTTGCGACGTCACGTCATTCCATCCTTATCAACGCAACCTTCGAGTCGAAGCGAAAGCTAGATAAACGCCACAATGCTGAACCCACGCCGCGCCCTCATTGCTGCGGCGTTTATCCTTACCGTCTTTTTCCTCGTCTCCCGATCACACACGTCGACCTCCAGCGCCCCCAGCTCATCCGAGCGCCACGATGCACAGGCAGAGGCGGCCGCAGCAGCAGCCGCAGAAGCAGCCGCCAACCAGCAACGAGCAGCTCCGCCGCCTCCTCCGCAGAAGCCCATGATTGACATGTCGGGCATGTCAACGTACGAGAAGCTCGATTACGCGTACTCCTACGACATCGAATCCAAGTTCCCCGCCTACATCTGGCAGACATGGAAACACACGCCTGGCGAGGGCGAGTTCGAGTTCCGCGAACAGGAGGCTTCATGGTCAATTGAGCACCCAGGCTTCATCCACGAGGTCATCACCGATTCCGTGGCCGCCACTCTGCTTCAACTGCTATATGGGAGCATCCCCGAGGTGCTGGAGACATACCATGCTCTGCCATTGCCCGTTCTCAAGGCTGATTTCTTCCGCTACCTGATTCTATACGCGCGCGGCGGCATCTACTCTGACATTGACACCTACGCCATCAGGAGTGCTCTTGAGTGGATTCCCCAGCAGATTCCCAAGGAAACTGTTGGTTTGGTCATTGGCATCGAGGCGGACCCCGACCGCGCCGACTGGGCTGACTGGTACAGCCGTCGCATCCAATTCTGCCAATGGACAATTCAGGCCAAGCCCGGCCATCCCGTCCTGCGCGACATCATCAGCCGAATCACCAACTCGACGCTAACTCTGAAGAAGGCGGGCAAGCTCTCCAACTTCAAGGGTAACGACGTTGTGGACTTGACTGGCCCCGCCGTCTGGACAGACACCATTATGGATTACTTTAACGACGCGCGCTTCTTTGATATGGAGAACAGCAAGGGAAAGATTGACTATCGCAACTTTACCGGCATGGAGACGAGCAAGCGGGTTGGAGACGTTGTGGTTCTGCCCATTACGAGCTTCTCGCCCGGTGTCGGCCAGATGGGCGCCAAGGATTACGATGATCCCATGGCCTTTGTAAAACACGACTTTGAGGGTAAGTTTTGAGGTCGATTACTGGAACGCAGAGATTGTAAGCTAACGATATGATCTCAGGCACCTGGAAACCCGAAAGTGAAAGACATATTGGCGAAATCCAACAGGAGCTTGGAGACCTGAAGCTGGTGGAAGACGGACAGCAGATATAAGGTTCCGCGAAAACACCCTATAATTGCATGATTAAATGGAGGACACGTCATTTCCTTTTATCACCCCTTCTAACTGCATCTGTATATTTTTTTAACTTATTCGCTTCGACTGCGGTGGGCTGGATTCCGCATCGGTTTCACATTTATATTCGGGTAATATTCTTTTTCTTGTCGGTCTCGATTTCAAGCGGCCCTGCGCATAGGTGTCGCGGCTGTATGTCGAAGGGGGGAAGGAGGGCAAAAGGGAGACTTTTACAAACATTTGAGGCAGCATCAAGCATTGGGACAAGCTTAGTACTCATGTATTCATTTTTTGGGTTGGGTTTTTAACACCTTTTTCGGAGGGGAGGATAGATGCTGGATGGAGTTTGATTTAATCTGCGGTCGGCATATATACGTATATATATAAATATCATTGGCTTTTTCGAATTCTTTTTCGACCTTTTTTTGTGCTTTTGTCTTCGTCAGAAGCTGCACCTCTGCTGGATCAATCAGGTTATCAAGCTGACAAGGACATGTTAGCTGGATCGAGGCCATCTAGCCAGATCAAGATGCTGCACCCAGATCGGGGTCATGTATCTTGGCTAATAAATAAGCGAGCTTCTACGGCAGTCCAGGGCGTCACACCAGACTAACCCGTGAGTGTGCCTTTCTGTTGCTGGCATATCAATGTTGCAACCATCGCGTAGCTCGCCGCCAAAATTGCCGTCGCAAAAGATATAGCCGTCGACGCTACCAATGCAATCTGGCCTGCGGATTGGAGCCGAGGTCACTAAAAGCGTCTAGTTTATCCACAAACACTGTGTTCGCTCCGGGACCCGCAGACGCTATCCGTGGACACGGCATGTTTCGACGGTGTACGGTAAGAAAGGGATCGCGGTAGATGTTGAGTAAGGAGCTTATCCGTGCTGTCCATGTGCTTGTACAAAGTAAGGCGAGCTCCCGGGCTTCGTACCGAGTGCCGCATAGACAAGGTTTTTGATTCGTTGTGATGATGATTTCATAGACCTGGATATTACCGCTTGTAGACAGTGCTGAGGTTGTAAGACGGCATGCATATCACGGCTGACAACTACCTATGATGCTATGTAGAAAGCTTGTGGAAGGTGCTATTTTACAATACGAAGAGCATAAAAGAATATTCACAACTCTTTCTCTGTCTACATTAAGTGGCCACGTTTTACAAAAGACAACACAACACAGATGCAACGCACCGTAGGGCCATCGGCTAGACACCGAAATCGTCTATCAGCCGCAGCTGTTCTAGTAAAACTGCCCGCCCAAAAGAAGCAAAGCAGCAAGCAAAGCCGTAATTTTGCCCCTGCAGCCCGAACCGGACCGCACATCTGCGGGCCAAGACTTATTTTCCCATACGGAGTCTCCTCCATTTTAGGAATTCTTGCCCCCCTCTTCTCGTGGAGCGAATGAGGGGCAAAGAAGAAAAGAACCGGGCTTTTTTTTTTCTCTTGATTTTTCCTATTTGGATGAGCTTGCCTTTTTTTTCCATGTACAGTACATATAAGCTCCCCAAGAGAGGCAGCTTCGCGAACCCGGTGCGGTAACTTGTGGGGAAGTAACAAAAACACGCCTCCCTCTTTTTGGTGTGGCTGGTTATTTTTTTTTTTTTTGTTTAACTATACCTGCGTTAGCCATAATGCTACTGCTGCATGCTAAACTGACGCTTCCCGCCGCCGTACTCTCAGCTCATGAACACGGTCCGAAGTGGACGGTGGATTCCCATCTTTTGGCTTTCCGTGCCTCTCTCCCTCTGGGGAAGGGGGGAAAAAAAGGCAAGCCGGGTGGATATTGCCCAATGCCGCTTGTGCGCGGGACGGGGACCGTGACTTTTCTGGTCCCTCGGTCTTAAAAAATCGTGGGTGTGTCTTCCGCGTGTTATAAAGTGAGGAGTGGATAGTGTGTGTGTGTGCGTGCGTGACGCATTTTATGTATGTGTTGGATGGAGAACAGGTTTCTGTGTATTTCTTTATTAAATTGGAATGTGAGATTTGTTTTTACTTTTCCCTTTTTTTGGTTACCTCACTTGCTGTCTCATTTTCATCTTTCCTTTTTCTATTCTTTCTTTTCTTTTTTTTTTTTCCTATGTGAATGATTCGCGAACCACGATAGCATCTCTTTGTGTGGCGGGATACGACAACAAAGGTCATCATCTCCTCTTATGACGTTGGTGAGGAGAGTTTGATTGATACCCACGGGCAAATAACATCACCAACAAATACACGAATCATTTGCCATCATGTCCATTTACACGCGGGCCTGCTCTGGGTCTCTCCTCGGCTGGAGCTCCAGAACGGTCGTGCGAGCTGCGCTGAGGAGAAGAACTGCCGCCCTGAGCTCTGCGGCGACGGCGACAGCGACGGCAACGAGCACATCCGGGTTTGAAGAGAGCTTGCTGCAGGGCCGGGCAGAGTGGCAGCAGCCGGCGAGGTTTTTGGGGACGGAGGGGCTGAGCATAAGGACGGGACCAATGGAGGTGAGTTGACGTGTGAATGCTGGGGAGAGGAGCTATGAGGGGGAAGAAGAGGAGCGAATGAGAGTGAAGAGTGGCCATAGCTACTTTCGAGTGATAGGCACGAATAGCTCGTTGTTGTATACATCAGTATACTAGAAAGAGGCTTTAAGCTGTCTTGTCATCAGCCTTGACCCTCCTCATCAGCCTCAGCTCCAGCACCCCTATTCGCAAGATACATATCAACACTTATACTAACATCATCCACCAGCCTGCCCTCTTCACAGGCACCATCTCCGACCACTTCGCCTCCATCGTCTCCCTCCACGGCGACCGTCCTGCCGTCATCGCCCGCTCACCTTCATCCTCCTCCTCCTCTCTCGAGACAACCCTCACCTACCACGACCTCGACCTCACCTCCAACCGCCTCGCCTCCTCCCTCGCCTCCCTCGGCGTCCGCAAAGGCGACCGCGTGGCCGTCTCCCTCGGCAATACCGCCGAGTTCGCCGCTTTAACGTATGCCCTCTTCAAGCTCGGCGCCGTGCTGGTGCCCCTGAACCCGAGCTTCAACGCCCAGCAGGTCGAGTCCGCGCTGAGCCACCTCGGCGCAGAGGTCCTCATCATCGGCGCTGTCACCGATCTCGCCTATCGCCCTGGAAAGGGCCGCAGCAACAAAGCCCTGCTGGAGAAGATTGTCGGTGACGTCCAGCGCAAGGATGGCGATATCCAGAGCGAGTCCGTGCCCTCGCTGAGACGGGTCATTGTGGTGGACAACCGCGCCGACCACGACGGCAGCATCGTCGACGACTTCAAACTAGATCAGTACCGCGCGCTGGGCGACTACAGGACGCTACTCAAGGGGGGCTCGGACCGCGCCGTCACGCCAGACGCGCCGTTAAATCCGCTGGACACGATCAATATCCAGTTCACGTCCGGCACGACGAGCGCCCCCAAGGCGGCGCAGCTCTCGCACACGGCCATCCTCAACAACGGCGCCTTCATCGCCGACCGCATGGGCCTGGACCCGGCGGACCGCATAGTCGTGCCGCCGCCGCTCTTCCACTGCTTCGGCTCCGTGCTGGGCTACATGGCCACGGCCACGACGGGCTCGGCCATCCTGTTCCCCTCGCCGGCGTTTGATCCCATCGCCACGGTCCGCATGGCCGCCAAGCATCAAGCTACGGGCCTTTACGGCGTTAGCACGATGCTCGTCTCCATCTTTGAGGCGCTGGACCACGAGGCCAACAACCTGCCCGTGCCGCAGCACCTGCGCAAGGGCATCGTCGCCGGCAGCAGCGTGCCCGAGTCGCTGATGCGTAAGATCTACCGCCGCCTCGGCCTCGAAGATCTGGTCATCTGCTACGGCATGACAGAAACGGCACCCGTCAGCTGCATGACCCGGCCCTCGGACACCTTCACGCAGCGCACGTCGTCAGTTGGCGCGCCCATGCCGCACACCACCGTCAAGATCGTCGACCCGCTGGACCGCAGCCGCGTCCTGCCACTCGGCGAGCGTGGCGAACTCGCTACCGCCGGCTACCTCGTCATGAAGGGCTACTACGGCGACCCAGAGCGCACCGCCGCCGTGAGGCGCGCCGAGCCTGACGGCCGCACGTGGATGTACTCTGGCGACGAGGCCGAGATGGACAGCCAGGGCTTTGTGCGCATCACCGGCCGCATCAAGGACCTCATCATCCGCGGCGGCGAGAACATCCACCCGCTCGAGGTCGAAAACTGCCTCTTCCAGCTCCCCGGCGTGCAGGAGGTCAGCGTGGCGGGCGTACCGGACGAGAGGCTCGGCGAGGCTGTCGCGGCGTTTGTCATTCCCAAGGAGGGGTGGACAACGGCTGATGCTAATGCTACAAACGATGAAGAAGCTGCCAGGAGGTTAACAAAGGAGAATGTGCGGCAGTGGGTGCGCACAAACTTGTCGAGCCATCTCGTGCCCAAATATGTGTTTTGGGTCAAAGACTATCCTAAGACGGCCAGCGGCAAGATTCAAAAGTTTAAGCTGCAGGATATGGCCAAGGAGATGCTCGAGGATGGGCTATAAATATGGGAAGAGAAGGAGTATGAAGGTGAAATGAAGTAAAATGAAACTAAAATCTGACAAAAAAAAATGAATGTAATTACTGGGATGGTGTCCTACGGACATCTAATCATATGACTTGTACAGCATCTGCTTGGATTTATTTTGGAGTTTATAGCGTATGGCTAGGGGGCTGAGATATGTTTTTATATGATTGATGTTAGCCTTTTAAGTAGTTTATTAACCTTATATTTTGCTATTACTACATGATGGATGTCGATGGCCCTTTCAAGTCTGAGTAAGATCTCCCAGCGAATGTATATATATATATATATGTATGTAACTATATATATCTAACAACCATGATATATCAACTCTCTAGAGTCTATAGCAGTAACTTTTTTTCCATCGGCTTCTCATCAGCCAGCTTTCATAAACATATGGTATCAATCAGGGCTTCCAGCATCATCTCATCTGTACCACCCGTCCCGTCTTGCTCTATCTGAGCACTTGGCGGGTTCATTCAAACCCCCACCAAATTGAACATAGGAAACCCGATATCCCAAACAAAGATTTTCGTGTTGATAAGAAAAAAGGAACCAAAAAAAACATGCCCCATCTTAGTAAAGGGATGAGAAACGTAGAATCGAAAATCGACCAAGGGCAGTTATAAAACACTCCTCAACGCCATCGTCCCGAGAAATAGATAATCACTTCCTTCCTTTCCCTTCTCTCGCTATCCCAAGCTTTCCATTTTCTCGCTTCACCAAGCTAGACTTTATTTATTCCACCTGTTTCTCGCAGCCAATACGGCCAAGAAGTTCCTTGCGATCGCTGTGTCCTGGTAAGCTAACTCCGCTGGCAGAAGCCTGCTTCTTAAGCCCATTGCGTCGCTCCCAGCTCTTCAGGTCCAAGTCTTCCACGCCCACCTCTTGCTCAAGCGGCTGGATTTCCTCGTAGATGAGCTCCTCTTCGTCTTCGTCCTCTTCATATTCGTCGTCGCTTCGGGAATCCTCGGCACCGTCTCCACGAATAACCTTGATGGCAACCCGGATAATCATGGTGAACCAGAAAATCGTAATACCCTGCAGGAGGAGCAGAGGTGTGAGGAAGGCCCATTTAACTGTTTCGTTGTAGCAAACACGTCCGGTCGCGTTGAAGAATGGTTCAATCAGGTAAGCAAAGCCAGCAGGAGCCTCGGTAGGCCCAACCAAAGAATCATTCGGTCCAACAAAGCATCCGGTGGGCATGATCACTGGGGTGTGGGCGTAGATGGACCAACAGACCATGAGGTAGAAGACGTGTCGAGCCACAAACCATGATACCATGAAGAGAACAAAAGTCAAATCGCACAGCATCTTGTAGCCGCAGTACTTGAGACACTTGGCGACCTAGAAGCGAAACTTGAGTCAGTAACCAGAATGAGACCAGCTTAAACAATCAGATGACAGCTTACAGGGAGAAACAAATCCACCACGTCCATGATGACCAGGATGAACAGTCCAACACGGGTGTGGTGGTAGCAGTAGCAAGAGGAAATCAGGGCCGTGGTGATGAGGTGGTGGCTAAACATCTGCCAGTGGTCCTTGCGGCGATCCTCGATGTTAATGACGACAATTTGCTGGAGCCAAAATGCCCACTGGGCAAGCATGTAGCCTTTCAGGAGGCCACCCATTTCGCGATTCGGCCAGTCGGTCCATAGCTCTCTCATATTCAGCCAAGCGGGAGAATTGACATACAGATACTATAGTTTCAGTCAGTCGGTGACATATATCCCACAGCAATCTTGCTTTCCTCTGGGAAAAGCAATTTCACGACCACGTACCACTCCGGTAGGCCAGAAAATCATGTAGTAAATCAGCAGCCAAGCCTGTTCGCTAAATCGAGTCATGTCTTTTCGGTTGGTGATGCCATTGAGCTTGGCAAAGGGCGCCAGGACGTAATCCATGGTGCCAGCTCGGAGACCAGTGAAGAGAACAATGAAAGCCGCAATCAAGCAGAGATCGTCTTGTCCGGTGGCATACTTGCCAGTCGCTTCATTGAAATAGGAGAGGTGAAAGAACTTTCGCGTGTGTATTCTAGCTCTAGGGATGCAGGCGTGGGCAAGGACAAGAAGAGAGAGCAGATTGAGAGACAGGCCTATATCCGTTGAGACGCAAGGAGTCAGCAAATATTCCGCAATTGTAAACTTTCCGCAATATAGAGAACAAAGGAGCAATGCTGCGCTGGACAAAGCCTGCGACAGATATAGAGCGCAACTCAATTGCGCGGCTACCTGCGGGGAACAGCAACAAGAATTCCAAACATACCGACTTGGTGCTCGACGAACCAGCGAGCGAGAGGCTTCCAGATGCCTTCGTCCTTGCGCCTCACCCGACGGACGAGAACAACATTGTTGCCATTGGTCTGCATGTACCGTTGCCCGTTCGCAGAGCCGTTGGCGAGTCGCGAGCCGTGGGGAGCTGTAGAGGAGCTGGCGGCTGATTTCTCGCCAGCAGCCTTGGTCGCAAGGCTATCTGAATCGCCCATATTGTCGAAGGGGCTCTTTTGGGAGGGAAAGAAAAGAACGAAAGAAGGGAAAAAGAAGGAAAAAAAAGAAAGTAGCGGTCGCGAAAAGAGTAACTCGACACTCCCTGCACCAGCGCAACTATGAATGGCTAGAATAAAATAAAAATAGGGATGGAGAAAACTGCGGAGGTGAGTCCAGACAGGTTCGAAGTCAGAGGCGCCGTCCAGAAGGGTGTGGTGGGGGTGGTGGATGGTGGGATGTCTCACTGTTTTGGCTACTGGTTGGGCAACTTTTTTTTTTCCCTTGCACACTCTTTTCTTTTCAGGAGCGCCAGCTGCGGAGTGGCGCCCAAAGCTTGCAGATCAGCTTCCCGAAAGGAGCTTTAGAGGGATTCGGTGCCTACAATTGCTCGGTAAACAACTGCTGAGGAGCTGCTGAAAAGTAGAGGGGAAGAGACCAGACGCTTTAAAGACCCATTAATTGATTGAAGCTTGCTGGGTGACGAGAGACGAAACAAGGCACGCAGGCTGGGACCCGGAAAAACAAGCAAGCGAGAAAGGACAGATAAGGCGGTGGAGCGCCAGATCAGAGGGATCAGCAGCAGATGCGAGTAAGTCGTCAAACGAAGCCAAAGCCTGCTGCTGCTGGTGCATGTACCTCGCACAGTTACGCCGGTACCTTGTGTACCTCGGGACTAACAGACGAGAACTTGTACTGTGTTTCGTCTGCTTGCCCTCGTATAATCGGAAGCATTCACCAATAACTTCAACTCTCAGCGTCCTGTTGTTGTTGTTCTCTAAACCAACTTATAGCAGTAGTTGCTGCGCGTTGGTGCCAGCGAAATATGAGCAGTCAGCTCGCTTTGCACATCACATCAATCACATCCAACAGAAACTCACTTTAGACGCAGCTCGTTTGCTGTTTGGTCTCAGGGACTCCCTCCCCGGCTCAAATGACGTTTCTCAAAAGTCCCACTATAACAAACACGGTCTTATTGCACACAGCATGCAAGTAACATTGATCACTAGGGGAAAAAAGAGACTTGACGCCAACTCTTAAGCGGTGAGGGGACGGGCCAGTGACAGTGCGGTGCGTCGGCCGCATGCACTAACACGTACGGGGCACTTTGCGCGACCCGCTAGCGAGATGGGCGCTGCAGAGGTGTGCTGAAGCCGCTCTCTGGGGGCCTCGCTAATGGCCCCCGGCGCCCCTGGGTTCAACAAATGCGCCATCAATTGATGCGCCATCAGCGGGTGATTCGCTGCTCCCTGAATTAACCTCAGCCTCAAGCGGCTAGTACTGTATGTGGTGGGCACCAATGGTGACTTGCCTATTTCTCCTCTTTTGAAACAGCTCAGAGGCCCGTGCGAGTCGAGCTTTTCGTCGTCTCAACTCTAGGTAGGTTGGACGAGTAGGGCAAGTACTGGGTAGTGGTGATCCATAACTTCTCTTTCGTTCGAACGACAAGGAATATCATTACCGTGTGATACTACCTACATAGCCTGAGAGGTACATTGCTCTTCAGTGTCTTTGTAAGAAGTGACTGTGTCCGTAGTGGGTACCATATCCGGATGTCGTTGCTTGGAGCACACAAGGACTGCGAATTACGAATCCCCGCACACGTGGGCCGAGTATAGGCTGTTGAGTGCAAGAAACACAGCAGCCCTTCTTGGGTGTGCATAAGAATCTGCCTCTGCGTACATCTCCAATAGTTTATATCTCTGAATTCCTCACAATCGTCCTGATAATTTACAGAGTAGAACTAATTGCTGCCGCTGTAAGAGCATCTCGCTGCAATTTTATACGCGTAATGACTTCTGCAACGGCAAACTGAGTGCTGCTACTATCTGCAAGACTATTGCTTAACAAGAACCTTCTTAACATCTAAATAAATCCCATCTTAGTCAACCGAGATCAAGTGGGGGTGGGGCCTACAATGTGCGTCCATGACATGGTGAACGGCGGAGCTTCTACACAATACGCATATCCCACTGTCATCTGACCATTTATATCGTATGGGCGCATGAAGGGTCTACAAATGGCTCAACCCAGTTTTATATAGCGGGCTATTTCTTTCCCCTCTCATGACATATAAACGTAGGCTGATCAATTTGAAAAAAGCAATAAGCGAGGTCGAGTCACCTTTCAAGTCTCTAGGACAGGGTTCATCAACAGGATTTCAACCTATGTTAGTGACACTCTCAGCTGACCACTTATACACGGATGCTCCATTCGAAGAAGCAGCGATCTGATTCGAACACAGTCATGAATATGCCCGTAAAATGCCCCAATATTCTGTTGCAATCAGGCCAAAACAAACAAGAAAGTAGCCTCGTACCAGCTGAAAGGCAGTAGTACTCCCTTCCAGCTTACTTCGTACAACTTCAAAAAAAAATCCAATTTTCAATCTGAATGTAGACCCTGACTTAAGCAAGGGGTTTCATCTTACTGTATGCCATATGTAGCTTACTGAACCATATTCGAGACCACTACCGCGCACAGGCGGGGAATAAAGTGCTTGGCGGTAGCACTCAAAAGCAATCAAACCCTCCTGTAACTGCACTTGTGCATCCAGATACTAGTACCTACCTCTTCTCCATACATGCCCCATACGGAATCCCATCTTGCATGCCCGCGCGGGTCCAAGACGGAATCTACTTGGACTGCCTTATTCTATGGGCTCTATGCCAGCATGTTAAAGCTGTAGCCGACACCAACAGACTTCTCGCCTAGTGCTAATCAGAGCTTCTTCCTATATTGGCTTTTTTAGGGGACCAAACCCAGTAGCTTCAAGAAGCTTCGAGCTTATAGCCAATCACATCGCAGCCAGCTTCCACCATAATCTCCTGCACAGCCACATCAAACCGCCAGGCACCCAAAGCAACCATCTCAAAGGAAAAAAAAAAGCCGCCTCCCATCAGCCACTTTCCCCACCCGACCCAGTGATTCCTAGGCGACATCATTCATTCCGCCACAGCGATCGTCTTTCTTGCGTTCCCCTTTGGACCTGTAACGAAATCTTTCCTTTCAACATACATCGAACAAATATCCCTGAGGAGGAACAAAAGAGAGTGAAAACCATGGCGTCCACCGCGAAATACCAGCCCGCTGCCCAGCAGGAGCCCGACGACGACTACACCCACGCACCGCCCGCGTACGGCAGCACCGCAGCCGAATCGTCGTCGTCGGCGCACGATCCTGGCTTGTTTGCCCAGCCGCGCAGCAGCGATGACAACATTCCCGATGACTTCAAGGTAAGTCGCAAAAAGAAAAGCCGTTTCTTTGCCGCATTATCGTCCCTATACTTCCAACATCTTATGAGGGCTCTTATTCTGCTTCATACCTGGAAAGAAGAAAATCGATCGCTTTTACTGACGTCACTTCGTCACTCTTAGTTTGGAGGCTCTGTTGCTGAAGCCACCGTCGATATTCGCAACCAATTTGTCCGCAAGGTCTACAGCATCCTCACCGTCCAACTCATCGCTACTGCGGCCCTTGGCTCCATCAGCTTCTTTAGCGATGCATACAAGAACTGGATCCAGAGCCACCCGGGCCTTGTCTGGGCATCGGTACGTTGTTTCGCTCTCACATCGCAAAATTATCTACCTAGGCATCTATAGCTAACCTCTCGACCCTTTCTAGCTCTTCGGCGCCATGATCTTCATGGGTCTCACCTACTGGAAGCGCAAATCCTACCCAACCAACCTCCTCTTCCTCTCCCTCTTCACCCTCACCGAAGCCTACTCCATCTCCGTCATCGTCTCCTTCTACAACACCCGCATCGTCCTCAGCGCAACCATCATCACCGCCGGCATCTTCGTCTTCCTCACGGCCTTTGCCAGCCAGTCCAAGTATGACTTCACCTCATGGATGCCCTACCTGTTCGGCGCCCTCTGGGGGCTTGTCATCTTTGGCTTCATGGCAATGTTCTTCCCCTACAGCTCCACCGGCGAGCTCATCTATGGCGGGCTCGCGGCCCTCATCTTTAGCGGCTACATCCTCGTCGATACGCAGATGATTATGCGCCACCACCATGTCGAGGAGGAAATTGCCGCCGCGATTAGCCTGTATCTCGACATTATCAACCTGTTCCTTGCTATTCTCCGTATTCTCAACAGCCAGTCTAACAACTAAGCTGGTGAATGAGAATGGCTGGCTGTTTATAACTCTGCTCATACTTGATGCAGGTCTCCAAGATTGTGATTAAGGAAGGCTCAAACGGGCTGCCGAGTGTTTTCTTATGATTTTTGTCTTTTTCTCGCAAATGTAGGATAATGGGTTAAACTAAACAGGAGTGCACCGGATAATTATTGCTATTCTTTTCTTTCCCCCTGTTCTTTCCGGTTCTCTTTCGTTCATCTCTTTTCTCTTGTCTCTTATGGTTGTCTTTAGTCTTTCTTGTCTTGTAGCGCAACAGATTCGCAGTTATTGAATGGAATAAACGGCTCCTTTCAACCTATCAAACATTCGATCTGAGCCCATTTGCCCAAAAATCAGTCTATTTAACGTGAAGAAGATTTTGAATGTATTTGATATCTGCATTAGAAGTCCACTACAGTAGCTAGAAATAAAAGAAAAAGGCAGTTAAAAAACAGGGGTACCATTTAACAACAGATGGCTACTGATGCAGCTTTAAAAAAAAATTAGGATACCTTGCGAGGGTGTACAGAAAGAGGCTGGGCAGCAATATGAAAACTCCCAAAAGATGCCGAAGCACACATATAGCTCTGCTTCGCATAATATTATGCCGAGTAGCCGCATATTTCCACCTTTGTCACTTCGAGAGACCCTCCTTCATCGGGGTATACGTCGTCTTGTTCCAACGGCATTCATCCTCTCCCGTATACTCCACCGTGAAACTCCCCTTCTCTCAGCCCCTGTTCTCCAGCTCAACCGCCAAGGTCACTTCTCGAGTTGTCGTAGGTCGCAATAAAATAAATAGATAGAAAAAAGTAAAAATCAAACTCGATTCTGCAGCAGCTGGGAGAGGGGTGCTCTCATCTCTTTGCTCTTCAGTTTGTGTAGGAGAGGTAAAACCCAACGCCGGCAGCGATAAATAGACCAACGTCGCAATTTACTTTTATAATGCCGAAGAAAGACCTAATATGTGATTCGAGAGAATCTACTCCTCGGCGACACTGGTTTCCAGCGCGGGGGACGCCTGGGCGGCGGCAGTCTCGCGCTGCATGCGGGCCTCTATCTCGCGAAGCTGCGACTCGCGCGCCAGCAGCTCTTGTCGCTTCTCGTTGATCTCGCGCTGGACCTTGAGCTCGATCTCGCGCAGCTTCTCCTCCTCTCGTCGGAGCTGCTCTTCCTTGAGGCGGACAGACTGGGAAGCCAAGTCCTCAGGGTTCATGGAGCTATCAAGTCTATTCTGATATTAGTTTGCGAAGGATGTTAGGCGATCAAATAAACTGTGCTTACCCAGAGGCACCGCCATCCACACTCTTAGATAGTTTCTCGGTACGGTAGTTCTCATACAAGAAATCGTGGGTGATTTCTTTCAAATCAGCTAGATGGCTGTGCAGAAGGGCTGATCGAATAGCCAGGAAGTCTGAGTGACGAGGGTTCTCGACTTCAACGACACCCCATGGGTACTGGCGGGCACGGACCTTGCGGCCACCAATCTCGACCACGTCTTCTGAGCCAACAATGGCAAAAGGCATGAGGCCTCTCAACTCGGCATTCTCCTCGACGGTATCTTCATCGTCCTCCTCAATGTCGTAAGGGAAGTTGTAAACGGGGATCCTGTAGTGCTCAATGTCCTCCATGACCAGCTTCTTTGACTCTGCAAGCTCCTGGGGAGTCAGAGTATCGGCTCGGCCAATGACGGGAATAACGTTGACACGGGGCGCAAGACGCTTCATCAATTCGATATCGAGCTCTCGGAGGCTGGTGACAACGGCGCGTCAGCGGACAAGTGACTGGGGTGACACAAGGAAGAAGCTTACCCGTGGCCAGTAGGGGTGATAAAGTAAAGCATGGCGTGGACACGGTTGTCTCTGAAGCGAGGGTTACGCTTGATACGTGACTCTTCGGCCAAAATGTCATCGTATTGTCGCTCGAGGTAGCCAACGATTTCTGAAAAGCTATAATCAATGGTTTAGCGTGCATGCGTCGAGATATGAGTGAAGGGTGTTCAGGCGGGGCTAACCTGGCCTCGTTGTCGATCTGGTCGCCAAATCCAGGGGTATCGACAATGGTCAGCGAGATTCGGGTGCCTTCCTCGTCAAGTTCAAGCTCTGGAAAAAGCAATTAGCGGAATTTGGACAAAAGAATTACAGTAATGGAGTCTAAAATCACGTACCAACCGTAAGGGGCTTGATCTTGACGCCCTCCTCAATGTGCGCGTTGGAAGCATCGTCGGCTTCCTTATGCTCGAGAACAGACTTGCCGCAGAGCGTGTTGACGAAGGTGGTTCGGCCTACAGAGGCACAATGTGAGTCTGGAAATCCCCCTTTGAAGCTGCGGGCGGGCGAATTGTATCGCGAATGGGTAGGGCAGCGACGTACCAGTGCCAGAGGCACCACACACCATCAGGCAGAACTGAATGCCCTTCTTGACATTCTTCTTTCGGCGGATAACCTTCTATAGCGTCAAGAGCTGTTAGTTTCTTCGCGTTCCCGTGTCAAAAGCCGTGGCGTGGGCGCAGAATCGCCCTGAAGAGCATGTCTTGGAAGCGACGCATGTGCATCCCTATTCTTGGACTGGCACGCCAAAAAGATTTGCGGGAGACGGGAGATTGTACGTACGGAGGACATCATGAGAGGCGACTGTAGAGAGAGGGAGGGACCTTGGAACGGTGGGTGAGGATTTGCAGAAGCAACGAGAGTGAAGAGAGAGGAATGGGTCAAGACGAAGCTCTTGATGGGGGAAAAAAGATGGAAGAATTGGGGCGGTTTGGTGGCGGTGATTAGAGGCCAGGGGAAGTGCTAGCTAAAGGGGAAGAAGGCGTTGTATCTGGCGTTTGCGAGTCCAATTTCACGCCTGCAGAGCTGTCGGGTTGGACCTTCAGTTCAGGGGGGCCACCAGCTAGGCCCAGAAGAGCAGACCGCCCCTACCCACGGCCCTGGCCTGTAGCTCCCTACTACGAACGAGAATCGGCGGTGGTGGCACTAGGCGCCAGGTACAGCAGCGGTACTGCTGCCAGTGCCGCCACAGAAACGGCGGTGCTAGCTCTCGAAAAGATACTTCGGAAGTACCTAGGCTGGGAATCATGCAATCCCAAAACACACTAACAGATGCAACCTGGGCCGAGAAATAGCAGTACAGTACGAGGCTACGGAAATTCATCAGGAAGCACAGCATACAGAGGGGATGTGCAGCTTCCGAAAGAGAATTGAAACGATAGAGAATTTCGCTATCAAAGATCTTTCTGCTTCACATCATCTCGTTCCACCTTGATTTTAAAAAATGGCCGATTATCAGATGCCTGGCTGATTGGGCATAAAGTAATACGAGCAAGCGAAGATTATGCTTGGAGATGAAAGCGCCCAAGTGGCCTTTTATAGGGACCTACCTGTATTAGGCACCTGGCCCTGTTCCCCAGAAAATTACCAACATACTGCGCTTTGTACTAGACGGTATTGAGCCGCCTCGTATTCAATGCTACGCAGCAATTACACCAGAAGACCTGATGTGCTCCAACTCATATTACCATCTACACAGAGCATCCAAGTCCTCTTATCTGCCCAACAAAGGGATTAAGTTTTCAAGTGACACAATAGCTCTCAATAGTTGACTACGATGCTTCCTGTTATTCACCTACTCTACATATGCCCATATTCAGTCTTGCGCCCAGCCTATACTCTACACTACTCCAAGATGCGTATCGCGACTCAAGATTGAAAGGGGCAGCCGGGCCACTCAGTTCTAGCGTCCTGTCCCGCTGCAAGACCACGCGCCCAGCGGCTCCCCACGGCGACTCCAGCACCAACTGCCCGCGGCCGGCCTACCTTGGTCGCCTCCACAACAGTTCCAGTCTACATGTACAATTAGCAGCAGTACTGCACCGCAGTCTTGTACCAGCTTAGCAGCACGCCTAAACTTCAAATAGCAGCAAAGTTCAACAGTACATGTACACACATATATCGCTCCGTAGAATCGCCATTTACTTTTACATGTGCATGTGTCCTTTGCAGTGTCTACATCCCTATCGCTCGCTGTCTCTCCCTTCTCCATCCTCGTGCATCCGTGCGCTTCCAAGGACCGCTGCATCAGATGCATTCATGCCTTCTTTGCTGACGGCCAGCGTTCAAGCTTATGTTGCAGGTAATTCCAGCCTCTAAAGCCGATAGCTGGCGGGGCCCCAGCTGTTGCAGTGACCGACCACCGAGCGCCGCAGAGTCCACCCAAGATTGCCGAGCTGCTGGGCATCGCCGTCAACAACGTCCGAACATACCCAGTGATACCCCCAGCGCGAACGCTTTTTGTAGGGAACCAGGAAGGAAGTGTTTGTCCATCTAGAGCACGAGTGATACAAGAATCTATCCCGCTCAAGACTCGGTTGATTTTCTCTTTATTTTTCTCTGCTTCTTCTCTCATCTTTTTGCACCTCACTCTCGGAGTGAAACCGCTCTCACCGCGATGAATGTACGACCGCCTATAGAGTCGTCCTCTCCCACGGCGGTTCTATCTGTGGCCTTTAACAAAGACTCCAGCTGCTTTTCCGTGGGTTTGGAGTCAGGCATCTGCGGTAAGATGCCAAATAGCGTACCTCTTGATGAAACCGGATTTTGGGGCCAGCTGACCATGAGATCGCCATCATGATATATAGTCTTTCATACCAAATCATGTCTACTCAAAGCATCAAGAGGTATGTGATGACCATGACACATACTAGCTGTTTATACGCAAGTGCTAACATCTGATGAGACTTCAACGCCGGCATCGGCCTTGTACGAATGATGGGAACGACAAATTACCTCGCTCTTGTGGGCGGCGGTAAATCTCCAAAGTTCGCCATGAACAAGGTATCTTTTTCTGTTGATCACGCAGCACTCTTCTAAAGAATAAACATCTGACTCGGCATCTTCCTAGGCCATCATTTGGGACGACATGAAAGGCAAAGTTGCGTTGGAAATCTCAGCTCTCAGTGCTATTCGCGGCGTCCAGCTGAGTAGGGATCGCATTGTCGTCGTCCTCCAGAATAGCGTGCGCGTTTACTCGTTTGCTAAGCCTCCAGAGCTGCTTCACGTGTACGAGACCGCTGATAACGTCCTCGGCCTGTGCTGTCTTTCAGATAAGAAGCTTGCCTTCCCAGGCCGCACAACGGGGCAGATCCAGCTTGTAGAGCTTGGCACAGGAAATGTTAGCATCATTCCGGCTCACTCATCTGCTCTCAAAGCTATTCAGCTAAGTGCAGATGGAGAGTTGCTGGCCAGCGCCAGCGAGACTGGAACTCTTATCCGTGTATATTCGACCAGCAACTGCGCCAGGTTAGCAGAACTTCGCAGAGGCATCGATCCAGCAACTATATTTTCCCTCGCCTTCTCCCCGTCTGGATCATTACTGGCCTGCACATCTGACAAATCTACGCTTCACATCTTCGACGTACCCCATCCCCGGCGGCCGAGTGCTCATCGTAGCCTGCAGCCAAGTGGTGCAGGGTCAGACGCAGATGTCGGGAAATGGGGCATTCTCAGTAAAATTCCACTTATGCCGCGAATGTTCTCCGACGTCTACTCTTTTGCTTCGGTGCCCTTCGAGGCCGGTAACGAATCCATGATTGGCGGCATACCATTTACAGAGGGTACTGTGTTAGGAACTACACGGCCTCCCAAAGGAGTCATTGGATGGATCAGCGAGGATAGCCTTGCAGTTATTGGCGCGGGTCAAGACGCACGATGGGAAAAATTTACATTGGTCGACGGCGAGGACGGAAAGCGGCACTGCGTCCGCGAAGGCTGGAAACGATATCTGGGAAATTCATGAGACAAGGCAAGGTAGAAGGAAGAAATATCCAAGGGTAATGAATAGTTTGATTCAGATGCAGCGGAGACATGGCGTTCTTTGGGTGGGCAGCAATAGTTTTATGTTTGGAAAGAGACGTGGGAATATTTTGGGTAACCGCCTTGCTAGGTACTATAGTTGTAGCTTTGGACTAGACGTTAATCTTGACGGCGCCGAGGAGATCGGCTTCTATTTCTCCTATGACCGTCGTCGTCGTCTTCTCTCCTTCTCCTGCGTCTTTCCTGATCGTCATCTTGTCTGTCATCATCTCTTCTGTGCGACCTATTGTCCTTGTCTCTTCTGTGTGACCTGCTGCCATCATCTCGTCTCTCGTCGTCTCTTCTGTACGATCGCCTGTCCTCAGACTGCTTTTCCGGCCGCCTATGTCGCTCTTGTGAATCTCCTCGAGAAGTATCTCTGTGTCGTCTATGGCGCTCTCTCGAGTCATCTCGATATCTTTCCCGTCTGGAGTCACCCTCTGAAGATCTTTTTTCTTTCTCTGATCCTTCTTTCCTCCGAGATCTCTCATTTCTCTCACCTCGGCCATCATCTCCCTTCTCTCGTCTTGATCTATGGTGTCTGTGATGTTTATGTCTGTCCGATTTCTCTTTCCTGTCAGCCCTCCGCCGCGCATCTTCCGCCTCTTTCTTCTTCTCCTCAATCAAGAAGCCTTTCATCGGGTCGTCGTCGTCGTGATCTCGCATCAATAGAGCCAGTTCTCTCTCCTCTGGTAGCATTGGTCTTTGAATTTCCTCTTCTTCGCTCATCTCGTCCTCGGACACAGGTTTGCCCTCTCTGCGTTGGACATCTTCCCAGCCAATCTTGTATTCATCTTGGTCTTCGTCGTCTCGAGCTTGATACCGCGCGTGGTCGACTCGTAGTAGCCGGCCACCAATTTCAGCGCCTCCTAGGTTGTCTACGGCTAGATCTGTGCTTCGCTGGTCCTCGTATTTCAGCCAGCCGAAGCCCTTGGATTTTCCTGTTTCCTTGTCGCGCACGAGTTTTAGGAATACCGGCTCGCCGAATTGGGAGAATATTGTGATGATGTCGCCTTCAGAAAGCTCATATGGGAGGCCGCCAAAATAAACGAAAGCTGTGTCGCGGTAATCTACATGCCATGACGCGTCTGGTGAGCTTGGAGCATGTCAGCTTTTGCGCTTCGCACTTGATGGTTGGCGGAGTGTTCAAGTACAGCAGACTCACATTCCATTTTCAATCTCCTTTTTATTAAGCGCCTGAATGGCGCGTATCTGATTCATGGTGACTGGTTCGGCAGGCAAGATTTCTTTCCAAAATATGTTAATGTAACAAGAAGAAAACGACGTCGTACTATGTTGTAGTGATTATCGCAGAGGTCATGCAAGGCTGAAATGTAGCGATCTGCAGTGGCTGCTAACTTGCAAGGCTACGAGCTGCAATAGCACCTGGAGCCTGCTGGAGGCCACCGCTCTTCGGGCTTTCGTTAGCGCTGGGAGCTGTACTGTGCCGGGTCATCTCCCGGACCGACAAGACTCCCCAAGCAGCGACCCTGAACGAGGAGCTTCTACCGCAGCTCTAGGTAAATATTCTCGCCTCCAAGACTTGTGTCGTCCTATTCCTAATACTCAAGCCGGAGCTAGACGAGACATTGACGAGCGGTCTGCCGGCGCAGAGGCTTTTCTCCGCCACGTCGCATCAACGTTGGGTATATCTTCAGCAGCAAGATGCTCCACCAACATCCCTAGATCTCCATCATCCCACCTTCAGACTGCAACGGCATCAAGCGCGCGCCTTGCCCCTATAATATTTTCGGTTACAGATCAACGCGTTCAGTACAGACGAGCACGCTTAAACTTTAACTCGGCGACCTCTAGCATCTTTTCTTGCAAGCATTTCTGGTTCTGCGAAGCTACCATCTCCGAGGTGCGGGGGCCGTGACCATGGCGAACAGAATATCAACATATACGATGACATCAAGGGACGGCGACAGTCAAAATGGCGAGCCAAAGAGGAATTTATGGACTTCCATGCTAGAGTCAGTTGCCAGCGGCAAGCGGTTACCGGAAAAGAACCTTTTAGTCATGGGTATGGAAGCGCCCTTGTTATAGAAGATGGCTCCAGCTTTCAGGTGGTAGCTGACCGTACACTCAGGAGGCACTCCGGAATCGCAGCGAGAGTTCCTGGAGTCTCTGTCCGGATCTGAACCGAAGCGCAACTTTGACCGACAAAAGATTCCGCCGATTGCGAACAATTATGCTTTGGGTTATACGTACTACGATGTTCTCGACGCAGATCAGGATGGTTAGTCCGCCTCGAGCCGCCCGGTTGTGGGAATGCCATTGGTGACTGACGGTGTTGATAGATACACTTGCCCGAGTTTCTCTCTACCTTCTTTCCCAGCCGTCGGGCGAATTCGCTTCGCTCGTTGCCCCCTTGCTCACGCCCGAAACGATACCAAATACTGCGCTGGTAATACTGCTGGATTGGTCGCAACCACATTTGTGGCTTCGTCAAATCTGGACCTGGCTGCAAGTATTCCAAGAGGTCTTGGAACACCTGAGTAGAGATGTGCAGACTGAAATGGAAGATGTCATGAACGCTTGGAAAGAGAGGGGCAGAGGAAGCTCTTCGGTCAACCTGGACGGTACTCCCTCTGCCACCGTCGCAAACGGCGATAGCGATGGCTCACTGCCGCTTGGTCCGGGCGAGTGGACTGAGCCTCTTGGCCTGCCGTTATGCGTAGTGTGCCAGAATGTAAGTCGGGGTCACATTATCTTTTTTATGCTCTTCATCCTAACAGACAACAGTCACAAAAGATTGATTTTTTAGAAAAGAGCAAGGGGTGGAAAGAACCGGACTTTGACGCAGTGCTACAGAATTTACGAACAGTCTTGTTGCGACGTAAGTATTCTTTATCCCTCTGTGAAACCTGTGCTGTTCTCTCAGTGTCTAACATAGCTTAGACGGTGCTTCTCTCATTTACACTTCACAGAGCACGACCTCTCAGCTGCCTATTCTGATTCACTCCACCCTCGGCATTACATCTCTCCTAAAGCGACAGCCACTGAAACACAATGTAATTGACCGAGATAAGATCGTCGTGCCGCCGAATTGGGACTCATGGGGCAAGATTAGAGTCCTTGGCGGCTCATTTGACACGGAAAAGGTATCTCAATACTGGTCCGAGGATATCAAGCTACCTCTTGGCGCCGCTCCTCCAAGCATGGCATTACCTGATCCCGAAGACGACGATGAGAACGGTTCAAACCAGCCCCCTCAGATTGAAAGCGCTATTGCCCTCTACGAAGAGTGGTGCAGAGATCCGAATAGTGGAGGACTCGCCGTCGTAGAGAGCGCGATGAACGACGGCTCAGAAATAGCAATTGAAAGCGAGGATACACAAGATTTCCTTGAACGGCAGCTAAAGATCTTGGATGCGTACAAGTCAAAGGCACCCGAGAAGGCTACGGATAGCCCCCTCTCCAGTTCAACGAGAAAGCTGGATTTCAATGACGAGAAGACTGTGAATGAGCATATCGGCCCGGTACAATTCAACATGGGCGGTATTCAGGTCGATGCTGACGATATGTTGCAACGCCTTAAGGTACGAATTCATCTCAGCATGGATATGGGGATTAATGTTTATTTCATTCATCTAACTAAACATTTTTCGAATAGGACCGCAACGCGCATATCGCAACCGACTCTCCTTCGGCTGAACCAGAAGCTGCCGTTGGCAACATCGCAAAAGACTTTGACAACGAGCAGCTTCACGACTTCTTTTCAGGATTGATGAACAGGACAGCCGGGGATCGGTCATAACGGAAATTATTTAAACTCTTTTTTTTTCTTACCCTCCAGTTTGGTTAGTTTTTTAATGTTCATCTTCAAAGCTATGGCGGGTTTAAAAAGAAATGATTTTTTTTCTTGTCTTTTCTGATTAAGCGGCAAGTTCCACGAGCGAGCATTTCAAGACGAGCACACATACATACATACACATAACAAAAAAGATGGAGGGCAATTGTCTTTTCTGTATGTAGATTCGACTCGGATGATGATGATGATGATGATGAATTTTCTCAGGAGGAGGGAAAGGAAAGTTGGGCTTTGGAAAAAATTTACTTTGGTCAAATGGAGGAATGGAGGAAGAAGGTTAGGGTACTAGGTAGGTAGCTAATAAGGTAGGTTAGGCGTGATGAGGAAGAGGCATACATATACCTTTGTAGAATAGATACCCTTGATGAGGAACAGCAAAAACCGTTTTTCAAACTTTTATTGATCTTTAACAGCTCAGTAGTAGCTAGAGACAACAGGTACCATGTTTTGATGAGCCCAAATAACACGTCTATCTTTACCGTAGTCTCTTGAGTATCAATAAAGCATGATCCGCCGAGACACCCTTTTCCAAACCGTTCAAACCGTTCAAATTCCCTGAAAGCCAAAGAAGGGCCGAAAAAAGGGCCTGAGGAAAGGAAAAAAGGCAAGGCCAAAGGAAAAAAGACTCGCCGAGTAATCCGACTCTCCCTTTCCAAAGAACATCGCCACAAAAAACGAGTTGCAAGGAAAAGCTGTGATTTGTAAACTCCAATTACGCTTTCTGCCGCGTTGACTTGTACTTCACATCCACAGTCCTCCCTTCCAGCCCCAATCCTAATCTCGCCACAACCACGCCTCCCAGTAAGCCGGGGAAGAGCCACGGGTGCTGCAGCATCTCTGCCTCGAAAGCGTTGATCGTCTCTCGCGCGAGCCCGGTAAATTTCTCATCCGCTAGGAGCTCGCCAAGGCGGAACAGATTAGAAACAGAGACCCCGTTGGTGGAAGGGAGCGAGGTGTCCATGCCGTCCTTGAGGCGTAGAATGGTATGAGGGGAAGACGGGGTTGTTGAGTAGAAGGCGCCAGCAGAGTCGTAAAAGAAGGCGTTTTGTGATTCTATGGAGAGCGTCAGTAAATTTAGGTCTACTTTGTGGATGTCGTTGGTTTGAAGGTAGGAATTGGTAAGTCTTACTCTGCAGGTTGTCGGCAAACTCGAGGTAGCTTTCCTCGCCGGTGGCATCAAAAAGATCCAAAAGACCATGAGTCAGATACGCATAGTCATCCGCAAAGCCTTCAGTGTGCCTTCCATCGCTCCATATCCGATACAAGATGTTGTTCTTCTCATCCCAAAGCTTTTCTTTAATAAACGATATGCTCTTTTTGGCTGTGCCGAGATATTTTCGGCTCTTCTCTGGCTGTAGCTCCTTGAGAAAAGCCGCCGTGCGTATTAAAGCCGATACCACCAGACCATTCCATCCAGCGACAATTTTGTCATCAACGTCTGGATGCGGTCGTTCCTTTTCTCTCCTCTTCTTGAGCGCCTCCCGAGCAGTTTCTATGTTTCGCTTCACAGTAGCAACGGGTACATTGAACTGCTTGCTCAGCTCTTCCGGCGTTTTTCTAATTCTCAAGATGTTTTGGTTGATAAAGTCGTCGTTTGGGTCGTGATCCTCGTCTACGTTTCCATCCTCTTGGACGTCCCAGTATGCTTCAGCTATGGCGCTGATGTGTTTGTCATCAGCGTTGACGACGGAAGCAAATTCACGCCGCGTCCATAGATAATAGGCTCCCTCCCTCTTTTCGGCGTCTCCTCTTTTGGCATACGAATCTGCAGCTTCGGATGAGGCAAACCCGCCGTCGGGAAGGGCAATGGGCGGGGAGGTTAGGTAATCGGCAAGCTCGATAACGACATCGTAAAACTCGCTGTCGTCCTTTCCGCCGCTCTTTCTCCATGCCTCTAAGTACAACTGTAGAAGCTCAGCGTTATCAACGACCAATTTCTCAAAGTTGGGTATGCTCCAATCAGGTGTAACCGAACATCGCGCAAATCCAGTGGCTCCAATGTGGTCATGCAACGCCCCGTCTCGGATCTTACGCAAGGTATCCAGAGCCATATCCAGCGCATGTTTGCACTCAGCTTCACCCACGACATCTTGAACAGGCGCAGGGAAATTGACCAGATTCAAGAGAAAGGCCAACTTGGGAGGCGTCAAGAATTTAGGTGCCAGGCCAAATCCTCCATACACCGGGTCAAAGGTTCCAGCAATGTGCGTGTAAGCTTCTTCAAGCTGGTCAAGGTCCAGCTCACTGGAAACGTCCGTACTGTCGCTTACCTTGGCCACGGGCTGATTAGACACCGGCGCAGCCCAGCCAGCCGGAGCGATCTGCTGCTGTTGTGGAGCCGCGATGCTTCGTTTCCCCAGAGTGCCTTCGGCCGCAAATTCACGCAGTTGGCCTATGACCTCGGTTGCCTCTTTACGGCATCTTGCCTGCTGATCCTTCCAGATATTGCGCACTTTTTTCAGGATAACCAGAAAATCCAAGGGCTCGTCGCCATGGTCCTCTGCGGCTCTCCTTGCTACACTTGGGCCCGGCCAGTACGTTCCACCAAAGACGGGCTCCAGTTCGGGCGTAAGGAAGAGGTTGAGCGGCCAGCCTCCAGAGTTGCTCACGGCTTGGACGTAGTTCATGTAGATGGTGTCAATGTCGGGTCGCACTTCGCGGTCGACGAGGATGGGGATGAATGAGTGGTTTAGGACGGCAGCGCAATCGGAGTTCATAAAGGATTCGAGCGCCATGAGGCGAGTGACTATTTGGGTCAGCGAGATTGATCCCGTGAGGCACGGAAACGAGGTTTCCATCTGGTACAAGACTCACAGTGGCACGCTCTGTATCCAATGTGCAGAAAGATTAGCTTATTCTCTCTCCTCGCTCTTTCGACAGACTCATCGTCCAGCAGCTGCCATGTCACAAGACTATCGCTATAGCCCTTGACAAACGGCGACCTGCCTTCTTTTGCGCGATTCTGGAGAGGAGGTAGTTGAGCTTCTACGCTGCCGCTGCTGTCTCCTCTCTCCGTCGGCGGCGAGGATTTCATGGCGACAGCAGATGCTGTCAACTCAGAGACAACCATGGTGGCGACCGAGATTCGTCGTTGAGTTTGGCTGTCGTCGTTGCTCTTGTGTAGTAGGTAGTTGATTAACCTGTCGGCTCCCCCACCAAGCAGTGAATTTGGTTATTTTCCGCAACTCGCCAAAGGTGTTGGATAATATGCGCGATCGTGTGTCTAGATGAGAGCATTAGCTATGTGTTGAAGCTATCGCGCTTGGTTGCGACCGCAATAAACAAAGAATGGGAGGATAGGTAGATAGCGATAGTGGCAGTACCTGATCAGATAAGGCGCTGGATCTTATCGCGATTCGATCAAGAGAAACAGGAAAGATGTCCGGAGAGTTGGGAGCCTGGGTTGGGTGTTGGGCAATGACGGAATAATGCCTACAGGTAGCTTACTCGCTATATTCTGGGGGGCACCGCTATCAACCCCGCCGAGGGGCTTGATAATGGCGCTACCCTAGACCCAATCGAGAGTCCTGTTGGGCTTGCGCCGGACGAATCGACGTCTTGAATGCGCCATTTCGGATCCAATGGGCAGAGAGGCCTTTGGTACTATTCATAAATGGTGGACAGGTAAGAGTGGCTGCTGGTGGCTGGGTGGTTGGGTTGTATCGTATGCTGGATGTGGTGTAGCAGCTTATAGTTACATTCCGCTGAGGAACGCTACTTTACGCATGTTAACGCGGTATAATTGCATTTGGGCTTCAATCAATAGCTACCACAGATCATGTACTACATGGAGTTTGTTCATATGGCTAAGATTTGCCTTCTTCCTCATCTCCATCATAAACCCCTAATAGATGTCTGTTTAATTATTATGTTGGAGCCAGTCGGATTACTGATGGAATACCCATTTGCGGACGCAACTGCAGCGAATGGCTTGGTTAGTATCAAGTCGCTATTTGAACCTTAATTATGACTCACAGTTGGAGAGCATGCAGCTAGATGGCAGCTATGCCCTGTTACTTTGCCTATCGTAACCGTAAGTTTGAAATCATGTTCTGCAATGTCCATGGTATAAATCACCCTTTATACGGAGTCTCGCTGTGGCTTAAACAAAAAAGATGGAATGTCAGCGTCGATACAACTCGATTACATCATCGCCAGATGAAAGTGCTAGGACTCTGCTGCGATAAAGTTACAGTTGCTGCAAACTTACATCTACCCAGAAAATATGCACGCCGTGAATTGTAAACCCGAGAAAATGCACCTTCAGGGAGACAAATTAAGGGGAAATTTTTTAACAGATAAATTGACATGTCAGGGCTTTGCACGCTCCAAGACCCTGATATGC
This sequence comes from Trichoderma erinaceum, assembly GCA_026401215.1. Lineage (NCBI taxonomy): Eukaryota > Fungi > Ascomycota > Sordariomycetes > Hypocreales > Hypocreaceae > Trichoderma > Trichoderma erinaceum. The sequence continues at coordinate 345,418 of JALIRY010000030.1, forward strand.
TTCGATGCTTGAGTTCATCAATGTACAGTACCTACCTACCTACCTACTAGTAAATGCCCTATCCATGAAGCTGCAGGCCAGCGGCGCGGTACCGACTACGTGCCTTGTAGTGGCGGATGGCGCTAATGCAGCCCGTTTACTTCGGCACGCTCAGCCGCCAAGCGCTACATGGGACCAGGCATCTGCCCACTACTGCTAGCATGTCACTAGAGGCCCAGGACTCCTGGCAGCTTCTGAAAGCTTCATTCTTAGTCCTTTCCATCTCCATCGCCATCGCCATCTCCCTTTCTGCTCCTTTACACTCTTCCGGCTGAGGCGCCACGCAGCTTCATGGAAGAGCCGCAATACACCGTCTTCATCAGGGTGCCCATCCCCCGTCGGGGCTTTGTCGATCCAGCGCCGGTATGTGTCTCGTGCTAACGCCTTAGTACCACATGCAGCAGTGACAACACCGCACCAGGGCTGCTAACACCTTATTTTTGTCTACATAGGTCAGCTGGGACGTCGCCAAAGATGAGGCCCTTTGGAAAATTCTCTCCGAACACAAGGAAATTGACTGTACGATGCGACCCTTGGTAGTGATGGCCCAGAGGACGGAAGCATGTTCAAGCTGCTAACAGTGTACAGGGAATCTAGTGTATGCCATCTATCAGAGCCGTGTCGATCCATTCTCCTGAGCAGTCCACTAACCATGCCCAGAGCCGACCGATTCGAAGTCCCCGTCGATTTTCTAGTGCAACAGGTAGCCTACCTCAACGAACGGCATCAGTCACACTTTCGCGCCCAAGTGAGAAAAGCAACCGCCGCGGTCAAGGGCTCTGCTACTCAGTCACCTATACCCGGATCCGATTTGGCTGGTCCAGGCCATCTGAGGACGCCGTCAGCTCTGTCTATACGTCGCGATGTGTCTGGGCTGCGCAACGAGAGCGGCACATTCGCATCTAATGCGCCGGCTCGCCCGACCATGTCGCGCAATACCTCGGCGACTACGACGGTTATGAGGGATGGCGGAGGAGGCGCAATTCCTAGAACGAGCAGCAAGCCTAGCCTCCGAGCAGCTGAGCCAGCTGGGCGAAAACGGCTATCATCATTGCCAATGGAATCGCCAGTACCAAGGTCTCCAAGGTCTCCAAGATCTCCCGAACAGCCTGCTGCTGAAGTCGACAAAGCGAATTCTCCTGGTCCAGCCGATAATAGTTCAAGTTCCTCGTCCGATGATGACTCAATGCCAGTTCAGTCCCGCATTATCCGTCGGCCGCCGCGGTTTGGGCCGCAGGAATCATACCCTCCCGGCTATCAGCCCGATGAGGATGAGGAATCTGAACCGGCGTTTCAGCCGTATAGTGCGCCATTGTCGTCGCCTGACATGTCATCAACGTTGAAATTGCAAGACCGGAATAGGCCGAAGCGAAATCAAAAGGCAGTTGCGAAATCGCCCTATCATTCGCAAACATCTGACTCGTCAGCTAGTTCACCTGCCATGGTGCTGCGATCAACAAAGCCGCGAGATACCCATAACGCAAACCCCGTGTCGCCTCGTCAGAACCCAGAGCCGGGAAGCAGCGAAGAAACCCATAGCATTAGCAGCAGCTTTAGCGACTTGGATGGCAAGTTTCTCCATGTCGCTTGTCTTACTCTCTTGGCTAATGTTTGAATATTGTAGATGCGTCTGTCACGCGTTCCGCTATGGAAGAAGCGTACGCCAGTATGGATCGCAGCGCCGCAAGTCGCTTTAGCATCAGCCTTCCGAAATTTCGAAATCGCTGAATATGTTGATTAAGTCAGTTCACTTTGACATTGATTATGCTTAATTAAGATTTATGACGAATGCAAACCGATCTTTGCTTCTTTTTGGGAATTTATTCCACGAGCGTTTGTAATGAAGGGACATAATGGTAGGAATATTTGGCGCCAGTGGCTGGAGTTGGATATCTATCTACATCTATGATTTATACTAACAGATACACTGTCCATCTGCAAAGAGAGCAGCTGGTCCTTAGAACAGAGAGTCCATTGTCCAGCTCTAGATATTGTTAAAGTTGAGCTGTGACTGGCCTATGTTTAGGAAATATATGACAAGATTGTACCGCAGGTTAAGTTGCTCTTCAGATATCCTGGGCAAGATTGCCGTCCAAATTTGATCTAGATAGCCTACTAGCATGAGACTTCCGCTCGCTTTGTATAGCAGGATGATAGCCCCAAAAACAAAGCATGAGCTATCGGGGGCTCAGAAGCTTGAATGATCTTCAAGTTATGCTTACGCGTGCTGCCAGTGTCAATTGTTGCGGCCAACGCTTCATCTCCAAATTAGCGTGTGCAACTCTGGCTACGGGTGTTTGCAGCTGGTACATGGCTTTGCGCATTGAACTCTCTGTTTTTGGCCGCCGATGCTTAATCTCGAGAGCGAACCTGTTGCAAAAGATGATGAGGAGTTCCTGCACTTGGCACTCCCGCCGCATCGCACCTTAGTAGCTCTTGACTTCTTCACTTGCTTCTCTATCTCTTCCTATTTCAAAAAGATTATAGCAACAAGCAATTATTTGTGTTTCGATTCTTTATTCGGCTATATCAAGAGATTCAACACGAAACAATATCTTCTGTATCACCGCCACCATGTTTCGTCGTCTCTGGTCTGGCCTCCCACCGGATGCCCATTTTCCTTCGGATCTCAAAGGACTCGGGTTTGTTTGCCCTTCACACTTTTCCTTGATACACTCCGGCGAGAACTTTTGATATATTCTTTTCCTCTCCCAGATATTTAACGAAATAATCTGAACAGATACTTTGTCAACGATCAAGATGAAATCCGCTCCATCGAAAACCCTGACAACTACTTCAAATTCTTCCTCAACCGCAACCCGCGTATTTGTGCTCGCCAACGGTTCGAGTTTAACCGTAAGTATATCTTATGTCTATGCACAACATGCCCAATATTATTCATTATCCGCTGCATTATAATGCGACTAACCTATATCCACCCCTCAGATGCCATTGAAGCCATTATCCACCAGCGCCTCGAAGGCGAAGGACTGCTGAAGCTCCGCCTGCCTTTCGGTGCGTCTGATACGGAGCCTCATTCGCCTATTTTTATCACCCCAGACTTGAATACCCGATCTCGGATTGTCGTCATATTCGGTGAACCGACCCACGAGCTTGGAGTCCTGGCAGGTCGCGTGGCCAATGGACCAGGAGGCATCGACGAAGGGAGCGTCATCCCGGTTGTCCGAGCTGTCAAACTGCAGAAAGGAACCGGCAGCGATGACATTCCTCCGGGCATCTTATTGGCAAACATGGGTCAGACGTGTTGGTGGCCCGAGGGAAAGCGCGCCATCACTGTGACAGGAAACAACGCCGTGCCGCTGCCTAGTCTGGTGCATAGAGGAGTGCAGCATGTGCCACATATCCACGATATCCCAGGCAACAGTTGTGCAGAGGAACATGTCAAATACGTGTTTAACGAAGTGCTTTCACGCCAAGCTGGTGGTAAGGCAACTGTGGACATCATAGCTACTGGGGAAAGCTGCGAGATTGTGGAGCGATTTTTGGACGGAGAGGAAGCCTGGAATATCTGGGGCAACAGGATCAGCACACTCGTCCTCCTTGGTCCGGTCTATGACTCAGAGGGACTGAAGAATGAAAAGTTCAAGGATTTTATGGCAAAGGTAAGACGATGATACTTATCCCCTACTAAACGAAAGGCAACCATTCGGCTAACAAAGGGTCCTTAAGCGAGCTCGTGCTTACGTCCTTTCTCGTGAGCCCGTTGGCACCCCTCTAGCACCTCCTGAAGGCAATTCGAACCTTTGGATCCCCTCTTTAGGCCTCCCATGCCTCTCTTCTTCCGAACCAATGCATACGGAATTGATTTTTGTCCGAGCTCGGTCTCATATCCTCTCGTATCTCCAGGAAGTGGCCCTTGATCCCGATCATGAGAATCCACTCCTCATGCCAGCTGATTATCCACTGCTTGCGCCAGCTGATTGTCCCCTACCCACAACTGAGCAGAGTTGGGAGGAGTTACCGGAGGGAGAGAAACCTATCGTAATCAAGACAGATCCCGATGAATTGGAAGAGGATATTAGGCAGATCAAGCGCTGGAAGAAGTTTGAAGAGACTGGAAAGGCACCAGAGACAGACTCGGAGATGGAGATAGAGGAGATGAAGACAGAGCAGATGAAGACAGAGGAGGTGAAGACAGAGCCTTGAGCTCGAATCAAGGTATAGGAACGCCATTTTGATGTCCTAGACGCCCAATTTGGGATTTTGATAGCCCTAGATTCCTCTTTTCATCCTAGCAGGTAGACGACTTCGTATAGACATACTGATATAGGCACATCTGGATGCTACCACAAGGCAAAGACTGTGTGGCCTTCTTCATTAGCTGCTACTAATACTACATAATGTTTTGCATCGTGTTTCAAAATTATTGTAACAACGCATATTTTGATACATCAAAGGGATAAATTTGGCGTACTATTCGCATTTAAGCCTTGAAATAAGTCATAATACTAGGCTTTTGCGCCTGTATATCTTCCAACAACTCCCGTGTTCGCTTGACGCGGTCTTGAATAACTGCCTCTTCGGCTTCCCAGCGGCCTTCCGTTTCTCGTGACGGTCCACTCCAGAAGGAGAACACGGATGACTGAGATCCTGTAGCCTTCTTGTCCTTTTCTTCCTGTGCCAAAGTCTTTACCATGATGGACCAGTTATCTAGTCCGGTGGATAGACAGTTTCTGCACGTTGATTTTGTGTCACGGCTGTCGTTGTTTATTTTCGGGTTTCGAAGCTGTTCTTCTGCTAGATCGACTCCATCTCTCGTCCAGGCTAGGCCGTCGTCACGCGAGCCTGTTGCATAAAGAATTTCACCAATGTATAGATTTAGAGCGGCTTCTTGACAGCGTTCTAGGGTACTCCTCCAGGGGGGAGATGTCCCGTCCGGTGGGGGTGGGGGGTAATCTGGCGGGGCGAAGAGGTTCAATAACTGTTGATAGATGGGTTCGCGCTTGGGTTTGGATAAGGGTGTGCGGGGTGGGTCGTTGGAGAGTGAGCGGCGGGCCTTGAGGATGGAAAGGTACATTGGTAGGGCGGAGGAGAGGTCGCCTTTGCGGGCCGTGTGGTTGGCCATGGCTGTCAGGGCGCTGAGGACGTTCATCGACGGTGGTTCGGCGCGATCCTTTAGGACTAGGGTTTTAGGATCGTATGGCAGTTTCTTTGGGTCTACGTCGGCGGTTGCCTCGGCTAGTGCTAGTTTGTAGAGAGACTCGGCGCCTTGGGAATTGCCTTTGAACTCCATGAAGCTGGCGTATTCCAGACATGCTTCTACCATTTGGCGGGGATTCAGGCCTTTAGTCGCTAGAATCTTGGTGTACCAGTTGTCGGCAGACGGATAGGCGAGCTCGCAATCCTCTTCGCGAGGAGCTGAGGGGTTGCCTGGCGGAATTGGAGATGGGTGAGGATTGGACGGACCGATGACGAACTCGGGAGGGGTGACGATGTTGCGCGTGGTGTCTCGCTGCCAGCCGTCGACGTGCTCTGCGGCTTTGGCGGCCAGCATGATGGCTTCGAAGTAGCCTCTCCGCCATTCCTCAGATTTCTCTGAGATGTCGCAGGCGATAAACTCGCCAGGCACCTCTAGCGATGGATCGACGATATCCGAGAGCTTCACGACGTCCTGTCCTCCCGTCTTCGGATCTTCTAGCCGGATGACCACTCCTCGTGACAGCTCCAAAGCTCTAGCCCAATTGACCTCTCCATTCTTCGGATCCTTGAAGTTGTTCGCATCGCGCAGGAATTTCCTCGTAAGATAGTGCCATTCGTGCGGCGTAGGGAATTCTCGTTCCACGACCTCTTCGTTGACGGCGAACAGAATCGTCAAGACGCACACCACGGCTCCCCACAATGTCAGGGTGTACCGCACCACGAGTTTCGCCTCGTGCTTCCACCACCGCCGTCGCTCGGAAGTATAGCACCGTACAGAGTTCGGGCTCGCTCTAGGAATGAAGAGAAAAGGCAAGATCGGTCGTGATCGGGTAGTGGATGTGGTGAGGCGGGACTGGTTGGCAAAGCTTCTCAGGCATCGTGATCGCGATCCTGCCTGGGGCAATACAATCTTTCGGGTTATTAGTCTTGGGGCCATGGCGGCGCAGGCCTAGAAGCCGGAGTCCGGCTGGTGTGAAGCCAAGTCAAATGGGTGGAATAATGCCTTTTTCTTGGTTGTTTGTCGATTGAAGATGCGATCATCGACCTGGCTATCGGATAAAAGATATGCAGATCCATTTTTTTGGTGGGGTTAGCCGCCAGTCGTCTTATCCGCTTATCGGGAGAAAGTTTAGTTCAATTGTACAATCTTGAGTAACTTAGACGCTGTATATCTGGAAATTTTATAATAATGTGATGAATTATGTCTTCTTTTCTATCGGACACATTATCAAATCCCCGGGTACAGCTGCTTGCAACAGCTGCTGTATCCGGCGTGACTGTTGCGGGATTGATCCTAGGTTTTCAAGCCTTGGAACGAGAAGAGAGGTTGTCTGAGCTGAAAAATTCCATACCAAGACTGCCAAATAACGAGGATGATGGGTCAAGAAGAGTAAATTCACCCCTGGATCTCATAGGTTCGGTTCCGCGTTCTAACAAGTCATTAGTTGAATGGTTTTGGGACTTCATCAGAAACAGGATTGGACCCCGAAGATGCTCGCAATATCGCTCTAGCAAAACGTGCACAGGCTGGAGACTTTGATGAAGAGTTGATTTTGGAGCAGCTCGCCCGTAACCAAGTATTTCTCACGCCTGAAGGCTTGAAAAAGCTGCGTGATTCTTTTGTTATAGTTGTAGGTTGTGGAGGCGTTGGTTCACATGCAGCCGCGACTCTGGCACGATCAGGAGTTTCCAATATTCGGCTCATTGACTTTGATCAAGTCACGCTCAGTTCATTAAACCGACATGCTGTTGCAACTCTAGCGGACGTGGGCACTCCCAAAGTACAATGTCTCTACCGACGACTCATTGCAATCGCACCCTGGATCAAGTTCGATCTTAAGCAGGAGAAGTTCGACGAATCAGTGGCTGAAACGATGTTGGCACCGTGGGAAGGCCGTAAGCCGGATTTCATCATTGATGCCATTGACAACATAGATACAAAGGTTGCTCTTTTGAAGTACTGCTACGATAGGGATATGCCCGTTATTAGCTGTATGGGAGCAGGTTGCAAAGGAGACCCGACAAAGATTGTAATAGGCGATATTGGAACTAGCAAAGACGATGGACTATCACGAGCTACGAGACGACGGCTGAAGCTCCTGGGAGTTACCAGCGGTATTCCTGTTGTTTACAGCACAGAGCAATCCGGCGAGGGAAAAGCTGAGCTATTACCCCTTCCCGAAGAGGAGTTCCAGAAGGGCTCTGTTGGAGACCTTGGAGTCATGGCCAACTTTAGAGTGAGAATTCTTCCTGTACTCGGAACAATGCCCGCCATTTTTGGATTAACTGCCGCCAATCACGTTATCTTGAGGATAACTGGATATCCAGTTGCCTATGTTCCTGGCAAGGCCCGTGAACGAATGTACGAGGGCATTCTTACTTATGTTCAAGGATCGGAGGAGAAACTGGGCCGCATGTTTATTCCTGGGTTGACTGGCTTGAAAAACCCACTGACTTTGGGCGACGTCGCCTTCATGACTGAGGAGCTGTATGGCGGCCGCAGCATTCTTAGTGGCATCCCTACGAAGCTTGTTCTTATTAGATGGAAGAAGCCAGTGACGTCGAGTGTGTCTCGGATTGGAGAAGGCAAAGACGAACAGAAATGCTCCACGATTCGGCTCCAGGACTTGGTGTGTATGACCAAAGAGGAGGCAACTAGGCACGAGAAGGAGATCTTTAAGGCAGACAAAGCCTTGGAGGAGCTTTATGACGAAGAAACTATAAAGAGGGTTGAGGCGAAGATGACAGAGGCTGAAAAGTACGAATGGTGGCGCCAATAGTAGAGGAATATCATCGTGATCATCATGACCGTCATGACCGTCAAATCACCGAATATCTATTCTCATGTGGGCATACTACGACTGCTCGTTGAGTCAGATGTATACATTTCAGCCAAGTCAGCTAAGGCAACAAGTAACGTGGCGGTTACATCGTTGCCGCCTCAATATTGCTTTTAACAGGTACCTATCATCCTTTGGCCCCCAAAATGTGATGTCTCATGCCCGAGCGGGAATGTCCGGCAAAGCCGTCTGGATATCTAGAGTTCATTGGACGCCATCTCAAGACCTGGATATGGATTATGAGCGGTGCCAACTACACACGTGGCGCGTAATTGCCTTCGATTCCTCCACGGGCAGTGACTGGCTGAAGAGATGGTACAGGACGCAAGGGGATGACCAATGTAGTGTAAGAAGCATCTGATAGGGCAAGAATTACTCTGAATATGATATCGTGCAGCTCTGTGATTCCTACGTGTTAAAAAGAGATTGGCAGTGGTAACAGTTACACTGGATGCCTTTTTTTTCTTTCTTAGGATACATTTGCCTACTTACAGCAGCAATAATCTCGTGACGTTACTCTGAGGTAGCAATGAGTGTTTCGGTATTCCCTTCTACTTCGTACAGTACAGACCACTCGTTGCTGAAGCAGGGGTATCCCGGTATCGCATAATTCTATACCAGTATAATTTTGAGGCGGTCACCAGGCCGGCTCAGGATCAAGTTCTACCACGGTGTATGAATAGAAGCCTACATGTGGTCCTCGTTTCAAGCACGATAATTGTGCCTAGCTGGAAAAGACAAGTCTGTACGGGCACCCCGAACAGATACTCCACACTGCGTACCCAATACGCATTGGCCGGGCTCATGATAATACATGATCGAGATAGAGGTCACGTTGGCTTATAGCAAACGTTCAAGTTTAGATTATAGTGGCCTCCATGTCTCTCCGCATTGCGCTACCCATATATGCACGCTCACCGATACTTACCCCCTTGCCTGCAGGCCAGGCACAATGAACACCAAAATGAAAGCGATGAAGGGAAAATGAAACAACATTCACAATAGTTATATCTCTGGAGGTACTTATATGAAAGCCTAATAAAGCACCAGACGTCTTGCGCAAGTATTAGTCGATAGTGGCGACGAGAAGTCGGGTTGTCTTATCGGTGAATAGCGCCACTTCCCAAGCTTTGCATCAGCAGCACTGCGCAGAATGCAATACCGGGACAAATGCATCTGTGTAAGAATTTCGGAACATTTAGGGACGAGTTTTATTTTTTCTGGCTTTTCTCTGAGTCAATGATGATGGAAAAGGCTGTGTTGCTACACAAAATGATCCTATGTAGCGATGTGATGCGATTCACTGTTGGGACATGGATCAGAACTGACTCAGAAAAGCTCCAATGGAGAAAAGCTTGGAAGATGATGATATATTTTCGAGCTAATTTTAACAGAGGCAAATGTATTGTAGACAACTTAGATTGTTGAACGCCTCTCGCTTAGATACGACGGGTGGCGAAAGGCGGATCTGCAAAACCTCAAAGACGAGGGAGGCTTTTTGCCTTGTCGAGTAATTGAAGTGACAATCCATTTACTGCCTGAGCTCTGGCATATGGTCTCTATGTATGCAGGATATCAAGCGTATATTCATTCTGATGCTATTTGTTGCTGTTATATTTCACCGCGGGGTGTGGTTCAGAAGACCCATCTATTAGACAACTGCCGAATGGAATCTCATACAAGTACGTAGCCCGATCTTTTACTCGTATTCAAATACGGAAAGCTCAATTTTTATCATAAGTAAGTACAATTAAATTGTAAGTTGGTTATACATGTAGGCGCATGTGAGAAGATGGCACCAGTATAGGATGAGGCGCCACTCTATTCTGCCTACCAAGTACAAATTGCAACTGGACTGAGCGCTCTAAGGATTCAAAGTATAGATATATAAGGCAAATTATACAATAAAACTGCCTAGATATGTGTACGAGAACTGGAAAAAGAAAGTGAGTAGCGTTAACATGCGATACGCAACAGCTGTTCGTTCACCTCTATTCATTTGGAGAAAAGAAACAAATATAAATTGCTTACCTCTTTGGAATCTCATATGTCGTCTATTCTTCTTTAGACTTACGTCGTTTTTATTTGAACGTACCAAGTATGGCTTCTCATGGAAACCCATCCTTTGTACCTTGTCCATGTAAACAGACGTGATGGATGTACCTGACGCTGGCCTGCGGCTTCGTGGGCCAATCATAGGGCCAGTCATAGGTCCAAGTTTGAACTGAGCCGACATAGCTGGTTTTGGGCGGAGGGGAAAGTGCAACGGTACTTTATTAAGGCTATGGACTTATGCACACACCTGCATACATGTACCTGTTCTTTGTATATAGTACCTAAAAAGACTTATATCCATGAATGGGTGAATTTTTGGACATGATGCAACGATTGAGCAACTGCGCATGATACATGTATAAGGGTGAATTGTACAATGAATATCAGTGGAGAGAACATGACCCATTTTTCAATCTATTTCATATTTCCTCTTTGCAGGGAGCTCTGCACGGCAATTGCAGACCAGGTATCAGCGTTCTCGGCAGATCGCTTGAAATGTTCAGTTGAGATATGATGGCTATATGAAGTATGGCTTCATGCCGTCCTCATTGGGCTATCGAAATGGCGGGGGTCCTTTTAGCTGCTGAACGGAGCATTTGTTCTCTAGGCGTTAATGCGTAACGCCCTAATTCGCCCAATACGCCCGTTAGCTACTTGTAGTTTTTCGGCCCAAGAAGACTGAATTTCATGCACCGTATATTGAATCAGAGTATAGCGAGTTGTCCAAGGATTTTCTTGGAATATATGACAAGGTCTACCTAGCTATCATTTTACCAATGGGAACCATTGCAGCCTAAAAGTGACTCAACTGGGACTCTCTGGCCGTTGAAATGAAACCATCTGATGATAAGTAAGGCCATGCCCCCCTTGTATTCCCTTTTCATCTCTATGCTTTAGTTTCCAATAAATCAACGGTGTCGAATAGCATACGCTTTCGGTCATTCGGGCTTCAGGACGAACTTATTCGCGAGGCGAGAACATCTCTAACCAATCGGTTTCACATTTGAGAATTTCGTCATTCTTTCTTCCAAAAATGAACCAATAGCTGCACTTCGGAATGTTTTATGTCTATATAATCGGCTAGATATCATATGCCCGACTGGAGCCTTAAAATGTTATTTTTGGAGCGCCAGACTCATCATCACCGTTACTTTCTTCGCCTCGTTATATCGAGTGGCTTTGACTTACACGTGGTATTGATGATGCCAACTCATGATGTTCCTATAGCCGTGCTGAGACCGAGTGGTGAGAACGTGATGCGATGGTCGAGGCATCCAAGATGCTTGCCTTCATAGCTGTCTCAGACAGTGTCACTCATCGTTGGAATGATATAGCAGGCAAAGCGCGGCAGCTAGCTGTGCAACGTCGTATCAAGTTGCACAATTAAGAGCAGCTTGTGCGATTGAATGACAATGTCGCTCAAAATGGTGCTTTTTAAAGATCGAACGAGGCATCTTGCCAACGATTCTAGACTACACTTGATCAGCGAGGCAGAAGAAGAGTAGTTTCTTTATCGAGCCAGCTGCCTACTTGGTCGATGCCGTGAAACATCTTGAAGACAGTAGAGAAGATTCAGTGGGAAGTAGGAAAAGCAGCAGGAAGAGAAACGTCTGATGTTGAGGGGGGCAGCTTGGTTGCTTGAGAGATGCGGCTCTTGTCGACGCGGAACAGAAAAGGCAAAAATGTCGTCAGTTAATGAATGCATCTCATTTGTGGTAGAAGCCTAGACGGGCATGTGCAAGCTTAAAGGATCCGTGATTTGTTTCTAATTGTGTCTAAACTACCATACAATACTTGTAATTAGGCTGGTGCGCGACTACGCGTTGCTCCCAACAGTGATAGTGGACGTCTACGGATTCATTTTTAGAGAAAAAAAAAAAAAAATTCTTTAATTCCTTTTTGTATTACTAGTTGGGTACCTATGAAAGTAAGGCTGACCTTAACGCCCGGCCAGCCTTGGTTACATACATAAGTTGCACCGGGCTCTGTTGCTGGTCTGCTGACTGCTTTATCTTATTTTATAGATGAAGTATATATATGGAGGTTGCGTTCTCTTCATTCAATCATTTCTATCTGACTTTACAAACCAGTCACAACCTACAACAATTCTATAGTGAGCTTCACACACTGCCAATAGTGGCGCAACTGCAACTACTCATTAATTGTCCATGTTTGCACCCCATGTCAGCTTCTCAGGTTGGTATTGCTGTATTTTCTATCTCATATTATTCTCGATTCTCACTCCATCATCTTCAAATCCCATGGTCTGCGTTCGAGTCGTTACAAGATTTTTGCGGTGACCCAGATAAGGCTCTACAGAGCCTCATTTTAGCGTGGTTCGCGTACTGGAAGCCTTCCGCACCAAGTTACTAGGTAACCCCAGCTCGTATGCGACCTATCATGTGCTGTGGTCCCCTACCTAACATGGTGCATGTACTAGCTGCATCCATGTCACTGCGACGCTAATTTTTCATCTACATTCTCACGGCCACTTTGCCAAATGTCGGCTGCCGAGCTGTACTAACCGATGCGTCCATAATAGATTCATATCTCAGCTCATCAGCCTCTTCCGAAGCGGCTCCCTCACCAGACGTGCTCCCTCGCGAAATGTTGGCGAACCGCGTCTTAATGGGTTAGCACGCAACAATCTCAGCTGCATCAGACACCAACCTCATATTTGTCATCACATCATTATCGTTATTACCCTCATCATGCCTCGCAAGCTGGATATTGCACAGCTGGATATTGCAAAGAATTGGATTAATTATCAGCGCACAGCTCGACAGCTCACCTGCGACTTCTGCCAGCAGGACATAAAGCCACCAACAAAGGCTGGCTTCGAGCAGCATGTGCGCGAAGATCCTGAAAACCACCCCAAAGAGGAGAAGGATATCTTGGATGCCCTGGAGAAGATGAAGCTTGCGTCTTCCAGAGTGCAGTAAGTTAGCCAACTGCTGGACTATGCGTCGAAATACACTAACTTAGTATTCACCGTTTCCTCGAAAGACCTCAGTTTTCAGACATTGATCAAGCGAAGAAGTCCAAGAAGAGACCCGGTGGAACTGGTACTCGAGTTTTATCAGAAGACCAGCAGAACCCTGATTATGTAAACTCGCATAATAGAGAAGGTTCTGATAATGAAAGGGACAGTAAAAAGAGGCGATCACCTAGTAATTCGCCTACACCGCGTGCTTCACAGAGACATCGGCGTAGACAGCAAGCCGAAAATGACAAGGACTTTGATAGGGGAACAAAGGGCCTCAGTAATCGGCAGCTTTGGAGTCCGATTGGTGCTACCTTAGCTAAGCCCAGTCAAACAAAAGCACAACAACCTAGCCAATGGTCAAAGCAACAACCTCTCAGCAAAGCGGAGGAACCAGAACTAGAACCAGGTCCAAAAGCAGAAGCAGAGGCGGACGAAGCATATGACGAAGATCCCTCGGTATCGCAAATGATTCGTCAGCCAGAAACTCGACCAATCTCACAAGAGCAGCTCGTTGCTGAAGTTAAGGGTATATATGCTGGGCTTGTTATGGTTGAAAGCAAGTGTATCGAAGTGGATAATGCACAATCAGCCAATAAAGACTCACCGCAACCGCTTAATAACGAGCAGTGGCAAGCTCTCATCGCCCTACATCGCACACTACTTCACGAACATCATGACTTTTTCCTTGCGAGTCAGCACCCTTCCGCTAGCCCGGCGCTTCGGCGACTGGCTTCTAAGTATGCGATGCCAGCGCGCATGTGGCGGCATGGAATTCACTCATTCCTTGAGCTCCTAAGGCATAGGCTGCCACAATCTCTGGAGCATATGCTCACTTTCATCTACATCGCGTATAGCATGATGGCTCTTTTATATGAGACTGTGCCTGCATTTGAGGACACTTGGATCGAATGCCTTGGGGATCTGGGCAGATATCGCATGGCCATCGAAGACGACGACATCAGAGACCGGGAAACCTGGACAGCAGTATCTCGATATTGGTACTCCAAGGCCTCGGATAAACTACCGACTACAGGGCGGCTCTATCATCACCTAGCTATCCTCGCTCGCCCCAACGCCCTGCAACAAACCTACTACTACACGAAATCTCTTTGCGTCCCTATCCCATTTTTAAGTGCTAGGGAGAGCGTCATGACTTTATTCGACCCCGTCCTGAGCTCAAGCCCGCCTCGGTTAGAGCTAATTGATCTTGCCTTTGTGCGAATTCTGGCTATATTTTTCTCTGGAAAAGAAAAGCACGAATTGGCACCTGCAGCTGAGCAATTTCTAACCCTGCTGGATGGCCATATTGCTCGGACAACAAAAAGTTGGCTGGAGGCTGGATATTATATGGGAATTTCAATAACATGCTCTCTCTTTGGATTTGGCAGTGATTCAAATGTCCTGAAATACGCCATTACCCCTAAACGATCTGATGATATGGACACCGCCACCACAGGCGAATCGATTGCTCCGGAAGCAGTTCCTACACACGTCTTTCATCAATCGCTCTCATTTGCAGTGCAAACTCTTGAGATAGTAATTCGGCGGTGGGGAGATATGAATATACTACCGTTTCTGCATACGCAGATGGTATTTCTCCATCATTTATCTAAATTCCCTTCTGCTATAAAGTTCATCGAGCATAAGTACCCTTGGAAGCTTATTGCAACGATGCTGAACTACTTAAAACAATCATGCAAATTCGAGCCTCGCATGGACAGCGAGGTATTCCCTGGGGCAGAAAACCAGGATCACTATCGACCATTACCAGAAGATTATGCTATGCGAGGCTTAATATATACGGAGGAATACTTTCCACTAAAATGGTTCGCAGGTGAAGTCGTTGAAGAGGACGAGAAGTACTTTGAACAAGCTTCTATGGTAGATTCAAGAAAGGAAAGGATATTGTGGATTGGAAAGCAGATATCCTCTCTCAACAAATGGCTAATTTGGGATGGAGAGAGTGCTAAGTTCACTGTACCAGAAGAGTTTGATATTGATTTCACTGCTAAATCACCAGTAATGGGTGCCAAGGAGATAGTGGACCTAGGGGCTGGTTCGCACAGCCCAGATGCTTCTCATCATGCAGATTGAATGACATATTTGGCTTTTGCTTCACACGCATATATTGGCGTTTTGTGTTTTTTTTTTTTTTGACAACTTGCATGGCCTTGAATTTTGGTTTTGGGGCGCCAGGAGCTTTGGGTCTCAACACCGGTCATAGAAACACGGGTGCTAACCTCCTACATCCTTATAGTCCTCTTGTTCTTTGTACATTATTCGCTCGTGTACATTAATAGCATGGATTCAACATCTCATACACTTGTCTGTCGTTATCAAGTGTTGTATCTAGTACTAGATAGACTATTCTTCTTTGTTCTATAGATTTTTTTTTCTGCTTGTCATATCTCAGAGTTATTTTCACATGCTACTACCAAATATCTAGAGTTGCTGTGAAAGACGAGTGCAACTGCATAAGGTGGACGTGAGCAAGTTTTACACGGCTTTGAAATCTGATTGGCAATGGACACATGCCGTGCTCTTCCTGGTTGCACGTGGCTAGTGAGGAGTAAGGGGACAGGAGTAGGCATGGAATCCTCGTGGCAGCCTTGTCTAATCTGATAAGTTTCCTAATGGTCTGTCGACCAATTGGATACGACTATTCATCCTCATGGTGGGTGTCTTAATATTACATGGCGTACGGAGTAGTTACGAACAGCAGCTATATAAGTTCAGATAGGTACCAAGCAGTATAATTAGGTACTGCTAGTTTGGTCTCTTAACACTTCTAGAATCAGGTTGTTCTCGAAGCATGTGCGTATTCCTCGTATGCATATGGCGTGGTCATTGTCCGAGGCAACTTGTGAAATATGATAAAAAGTTCATATTGGGGTGGGATGGAACCCCGCAATCAGACTGAGGCCTCTTCTCTCTATGCCCCTCACGTTCATCTCTCGCGAACGCATTGATAAATCTTTTCGGCAAACTTTCTGCCACACCTACATGATTAGCATTGGTATGCTGTTGTAGGTGTATGATGGCATTCTGAAAGAACTAGAAAGAGGTGGGTGAGTTATTTTGTGAAAAGTCTGGAGAAACATTGTCTGAACTTCACTACGTGATACAGCCATGCGAGCCAACATTCACCTTGCGATTCAGAAGATCACCTGGATGGCCGATTTCGAAATTTGGGAAAAGTCTCAATGGCTGCATCATCTATACCATTATCAGGATAATAATGATTGATATTCAGCCTCGAGGTGAGGGGGATTTGGGCCCGCGGGAGGCAAGGTGCTATAGCCATGATATGTCACTCCAAATTGCCTCATACCGCTAACACCGATGCTTCGGTATCGGGTAATGCAATAGGCATCATCCGGCCGAATCAGATTTCAGCCGCCTACGGTGGCCTGCATGTGTGCGTACCTAAACGGAGCTTTACAATTCAAAACACATCTTAGCACAAAGGGGGCCGTTGGGTCTTCCGTTTTTTTTCGCAGATTTTGGCAAAGCAACGTCGAAGTGCGGTCCCTACAATATAAGACTCGGCTCCCGCCCGATGGGGTTATTTTTAGCGGATATGAAGCCAACTTGCAGTAGAAGCTACAGTGGAACTCCCTGGAACGTACAAAAGCTGCATTAATCTCCCAGGCAAGATCGGCCTCATTGTCACGGTGCTGCCTAAAAAGGGGTCCGATCCGCAAATCCTTCTTCTGGACGCAATCAGCAAATCAGCAATCTACTGGTATTTGCCGGGGACGATCGGGAGCGTCGTTTTGAGTTCCTGTCTTGGGATCCGTGCGGCTGGGCGGGTACGCTAATGCGGTTGCCTTTTTTTCCCAGTCGGTTGCCTTGCGACAAAGGTTCTCTCCAATTCTCCATGTAAGAGGATGATGGTGGTGGGGCACCCATCTTAGGGAAGAACACGAGATTTTCGAGAAATGTATTACGATGGATGGAGCTATGGGAACCGACTCGTTCCGTTCAATCATCGAGAACGGGTCGAGAATCTTCTTTATGCCGCTCTAAGCTTTTGTTGCCTTTTTCTACTCCCGGGATGGTGTTGCGGTGCGGCAAGCTCGGCCATGTCTGTTTCAGTTTTGAAGTATATGTCGGGTGCCTAGGTACCTACATGTAAGGTATGCCTGCAGCCACATTTACGATACATGAGAGCTGATGTAATAGATAAGACGGAAAGCTACAGGTCTCAGCCTCAATACGTATACATTAACTAACTCCGCGTTACATGCCTCTTTGCGATTGCCGCCTGTAATATTGAGCAGCCAGCTGAATATAGCTTCTGACGTATTCTACTAGTCTCGCGGGCAAACTCTGTTCAGCTGGAAGCTTGCGGCTGAAACTGGGCTATTAGCTTGCCTTTGTGTGCCTAATACTATACTTAGTGTGAGTTAGTATGCAGCTCAACAGCCCAATGGATGAAGCAGCTCTTTTGCATCTTTCTACCCTCTATTAGGTAAAGAGGTAATATGTGCCGCTTACTGTACATTCCCTTTGACGTCATGAGATCTAGCTAGAGATCTAGGACGTAGCTTTCAGGCAACTTTCGCCGCCATGCATGTAAGCGTAGCCTCAATCCTCCTTGACTGGGCATCCATCTTGAATTCTCATAATCTCCTTTGATTCCAAAGCATAGGGGTATCATGACAAGGGTTGTACTTAAGAAAACGATAAAATTTCATGTTCTCTTGCCACTTTGCTGACTCGGATTCCCTCCGTTCTGGTTGCCTTACTTGGGGTTTGCTTCAAAATGCCTCTTTGAGGATATGTAGCAAATGATTTTGTCGTAATTATGTGGCTGAGTAGGTCATTGCACCCGGATGGCCCAGAAAAAAGAAAATGAGAATTCTCGCTTGAAGGGTTAAAAGCGTATTATTGCGGTCAGCATTTCCCCATCGTCTAGTTCAGGTGGAATTGAATTGCGGGCTTACAAGACCTAAATCAGCCGACCTTTGGCGCCTGCGAGGCAGCGTTTGGCGTTTTGAGCAATCATCTGATACAGGGGCACTTGACAGGGCCCTACAACGCTTGTGAGCTATGATATGTGATATGGGAATGGCTGCCTTGGCTAGTTTGGCCGATGCAGAGCTGAAAACTCCCTAATGGGAATTCAGGAGGCTAGCTAGACTCGAATGGTAGTAGAAACAGTCCTCCTAGGATCTAGCTCTTCCGTCGTGCTAGCCATATCATCATGACAGAAAAGATACGGTGTAGAGAAATTGCTATATAGGAAAACATTTGCATGCATTCATGGAGATATGACCGAATGTTGTCAGCTTGGCATTGTGGGTATCTGCATGCAGTAAGAGCAGACGTGGTGGTATCGAATACCACAAAATTGGTTCGGCGATTATAATAGCGAATAAGCCACCGTGGAGAGAACTCCACGACTAAGAATTGTCTGTAGATTATCATTTCCCCATACCTAATCTTGGTAAGCCTCAGGAATGGTAGGATTTTGTCTCGATTCGGGTTAGTGAACGGTTGCCTATCTGACATTCTGTCCATGGCGGCCAACGAAGTGGACTCAAGATGGGCATCATGGAAATTTGCTCATTGAAGTAACAGCCTAGGGAATGAAGTGTATAAAGTGCCGAAGGATGAAAGGGGGATTGCTTGTGGATCATGCGCAACTATGGTAGAGACTATCCAGTCAAACAGCCTGGGCCAGTTACACTTACGCTGTTGGTAGTCTGTTCCTCTTGTTTGTTTGGGCTGAAATTTACGTTGTGGTGCTTGAAAGCCTCAGAAACAAAAGTTGAGCCAAGAGGCATATCGCCTAACTATGTATATTGCAACTGATAACGTAATATTTGATCATGGAACCGTAATCGCGTACATTGTTAACCATATGTGATACTACTCTTTCATAAGTTAAAAAAACATGACCTTCGTAGGGAGCAGCAATTCGCATAGGCCAAAACTTTGAGTCGAAAGATTGTATAAGAGTATAAAAGTTTGTTGAAGATTATAGACAAATCCTCATATCAATCCTGTTTTTAATCACTCTTTTGTTTGTCAAATCAGTAATGACAGTTCATGTCACCCAACGTCATCGCATCTTTTGAGCTTTGGACATATCTCTCAGAAGTTAAATTGGCATTGTGTGTTCAACAATTGTCAGGTAGATGGATTTGTAACTCAGCCTTGAATGAGGTCAAGCAGAAATCGGTTTCTCCATTTCCATGAAAAGAGCATATATTCCTTGTGTGACACAGATATATCGATATCAACCTCCTTCAAATAGAGGACCTATATTACGTCTAAGAGACGCAATAGACATCACTAGTTTCCTAGGATATAACCAATTCAATGAACGACCGGGTGCAAATAAAGATTATATCTTTACCTTTGTTAGCTTTGAAACAATTCAATACTTCTTTGTATTCTCAATACAAATTCGAGCTCTTAGTTTCGTTGTTTGACTACGAAACTATTCTGTAGATTCTTTCACCGACTCCATCTTCAATCAGCAACACATGGACACTCCTTTAGCACATATTCCAGCATGTGATATTATGTTAATCACCATTTCATGTATATATTAGCAATGATATCTGAACTAGGCATATTCCATTATGGAAATTTCTGCCCAACACTACAAGATGCCCAACCATTGGCAAAGTCAACATATAAGTAAGGCTACCTAACGCAGCTATTTCCCCAAGTCATCCTTCAGCTTAACTTATGCACCTTTTCTTCTCCCTACAAAATTGAGCCACGTACAAATCCCAGACAGCATTTCAAGTGTCGAATTACAGCTCTGCTATCGCTAGGGTTTGCTGAGCAATAAGGCAACTATTCTAGAGTATTCTCCAATGAGAATATCCACAAAGGCGTCCGAATATATGCATGCGAGATGATGTAGCCATGCAGTCTGCTGTAATGGCATACTATTATTTGGTAAATCTTATGGACATTGTAGCTGAGGTCGGGTCGGGTTCTAGACCTTTCGGTGACACGTCGCTAGAATTGTTTGGCTGCACGAGAGTAGGTTTTCAGCTCGCGTAGCGCAATGCAGTGAAGGCATCTAAGACATAGACTATTTGGCATTTATGTAAGATACTATAGTCACAAGCCCAACCCATGGGTCTAGACCACATCTATATCTTCTCAAGGATCGAAAGAACGCAAGGGCGGCATGCAGTACGTGGAATTAGGGCCCTTTCTTTTTATTAATATTGACCTAGCTTAGCCTGTAAATGCAGCCAAGCTACATATAGATCCAGAGCCTGAGGACTAGAGGAAGGACGCGTTAGGAGCTAATGCATCCACGGCAGGAATTGCCAAGTTTGACGCCTAATTGCGAATCAGTACCTAATTGGGCTGAATGCAAGTATAGAGAGAGTTCGGAATGTTAGTTTCAAAAATATTAGCTGCAAATTACAACTCACAAGTATCTGCAATGTATGACGCAGGGGTCACGCTACGAAAACTTGCATATACGTCTCCCTCTAAATGATCACTGCAGTACCGACCGCTACATAGGAAGAGTCGAGTTCGCTAGAAGCGAGAAGTCGGGGGCTAATAATAAGTAGGAATTACTTGATGAGGAGTCCTTTTTGCACAGCAAACAAGTAGGTCGAAATACACAGCATCTGGAGTACTGCTTTGATAGCGACCCCAAGACATAATGCGTAAGCAATGCATTGAGGTTATTGTAAAAATCCATACTAAATCAAAAGATAGAAATCGAGCTACGTAGTCCATTATACATGTGCATATTTATACATAAAAGCTCCTAGGATTAAGATGCTAAATCATCGACTGTATAAGCCTGCACTTCTATCAATCAGTGAGGATGTGACGTATTTCATATCAATAGCAATAATATACTAATAGATATCATTTGTGCATAATTGTCACAATATAATATGACAAGTTAAAGTACGAGTTGAATATGATGAAAAGCAATCCACTAACAGTGAAGAACTCTTTGGACGAATTATGAAGACATATCTTCTTTCAAGTAGCATTGAAAGTGACATTCCATGAGAACAACTCGAATATGGTTTAATCTACAATATGAACGTTGTTGCGGAACAGACAAGCTAGTATTTGTCAAGTATCAGGAACTAAAATCGAAAATGTGTTAACCAATCCAATGGCTGCCATGGGCTATTCCGTAGAGCTAATACAGAGGGGAAATGATTAGAAGATAGGCCAGAGATGCCAGTTGGAATATTGAAACTATAACCGGACGCTAGATTCTGAATATATCGATTATAGTACCGGAGTGGAAATTTTCTCTGAGAGACACAGATATATTGTCTCTTAGTATTTGTAGCAGACATTTGCCATTACATCAGCAAGACATAACATCATGGTATCGTATCATGGTATCATCATCCCCTATATACTTTCGAGTACATTCTCAAGTAACCAATCCATTGTTTCCCAACGCCCAACTGCCTGGGGTATAGCTTTTAAACAGTCATCAAGATCCTTCACAGTCCAAGCCCCTTGAACTCTTTCGATAAACCATCCAAATTTTACACCAAAATCTTTCTGAGAAGCATCAACGAGCAATCGTAGCTCTTTGCCAGCTAATGAAGCTGCCATCCACATCAATAATGCTTTAGTAGCTGGGTCGCCGTTGAAGGCGCCACAGCCCCATAATCCCGTCCACACAGATGGATTCACACCGCCTGACCACGATGAAAACGCCGTATATGCCTTTCGAAGCTCCCGCATGATATTTTCTTGCTTCAGGTCAGGTAACAATGCAGAACCTTCTGCTTCGTCAAGCTCCAGGGCATCCATAAACAGCATTCGACCTCCTTGCTTCTCCTCGGACGCAAGCTTCTCCCAAACAATATCACGACGCTGGCCAAAGATTCTCAGCATAGGGCGTGCCCCACGAATAATAAGCACTTGGTCATCTTGCAGCGTGGGTGTAAAGAGCACTGCGGGACAAGCCTCGGGGCAGTTACCCACGAATAACTCCTCTTGGGTTGCTGACTGTCCAAAACCAACATCCTTATTAGCAGAGACCACAGCTGCACCACTGTGTCCTTGGTAGGCAGCTTCCTGTGACTCTGTGCTGAAATTTTCCAGATGGACAACAGCCAGTCTCCCTAACCGATATTGATCCAATTCCCACTCTGAAGAGGTTTCCGGACCGTCGAAAGCATGTAAAGAGAATTCGACATGACTGTCAAGAGGGGCTCCGAGGTTCGTTATTTGTGGCTCGGCACTGAACTCATCAAAATATGAAAAGAGCGCCGTAAGATACATCTGTACCGCTTGCGGATGCCGCTGTCCAGATCCATACCATATACTGAAGTCGTGATATCCTTCCCGCCAGGGAGGAAGTTGATATGTGCAGAGAAACTGATGAGCCACAAGGCATGCGACTTCCTTCGTTGTAAGACAGAGTTTCTCCCCTGGTTGCAGCACACGAATCTTTCGAGCTGGGAACAGATTAGGCAGCATAAGAGCGAGCTTAACGATAGTTGGCCATAATCGTGAGAAGAATATATCGCTGTGTTGCTCCACAACTTTGCTGAGTATTTCATAGTCATTTGCTGCCCCATACGAATCAGAGTTCACATGAGCGATGATATCGAGTACATCTATAAGCTGAGCCAGGGTATCAACTGGTTGGCTAAGTATATGTTCAAGCAACGGCCAGAACGCCACCAAGCCATCCTTGCCTTCTTCGTCAAGGAGGCTGAAGCGATCAAGGCATCGCCGTGATGGTGAGGCAGGTAGGAGCAAGTCTGGCCACATAGGTTCCATGCTTTGGTTTAACTAGTTCAAAGTGTATCTGTACTGGTTTAAAAAAGGCCGTAACAAGCTTGGGCCAGGACAGTAGTGATATATAGTGAACGGGTGCCAAGTCTACCGCATTCGTGATGAGTCATCCGGGGACAGCTGAAAGCTATGAGGCGGGGAGATGCTAACCTTGTTGCCCTGGTTTAAGCCGTCATAGATTGGATTGATAGGCAGCAATATGAAAGGAAATGATGGAAGGAAAGACCTTGGGTAGTGTGGCTGAATTGATCTTGAAAGAACACTCCAATAATGTATCATCCTCAGCCCATGCTCTCAAAAACTGTCTGCCGTTCGGTTATGGCACAGAAGTTGACTCTCAAACGATCAAAAAGTTCATTTCTGGATCTCTGAGCGTCTGGACCCAACTCTTCGATCCCCTTTCCTCTGCCGCTAGGTTCCAGATAACTTGGAGCGTCTCCATAGCGGTGTGGATGAAGCCCCATGGACATACTGTCGTCATTATCCGTAGTCTTTCCATGATAAGCTTCTGCCGTTCTGGGTTCCTAGTCTCTGCGCCAATGATGAAGGTTGGCCATGTTGTGGCCTTGAAGTTGGGGTCTTCTACAGGAATCATATTCAGATGAGCTAGTAAGTCGTCGGTTAAGAAAGTCACGAATTCCGGGCCAAGTCTCTCTCCGACAGACGGTACGGCTTGCAAAATGTATATACAAGCAGCCAAGCGATGAGCTGATCCCGCGTGCATGCGGCTTTGCATCGACTCATTTGACAAAGACAGGACTTTTGCCGTGTCGCGAGCCCATCCATAGATGTCGTAGGCTTGAGCACGTTTGACCAACTCTGTGGCCGCCATTGTGATTTCCTCGTTGGGCTGATCGTCAACTGCGTTGTTCGAAAGTTGAGAGGCAGTGTGCAAGATTTCCATCAGTTCTGGTGGGCAGCATAAGTAGCTATTGGCAACCGTCTTGCCAAGCACAAAGGGAATCTGTGAAGACTCAAAGCTCAAAGATGTGGCATATCGTGTTGGCATAAATGCCGAGGCGAGGATAAAGTAGCTGCAAGTGGCAGTCAGCAAATGAGGGGATTATGCATGCGATAACAGCACAAATGGTGAGAATTCAAGAAATAAAATAAAAGAGAGAGCTCACATAAAGCAGTCCGAGAGGAGGTAGTCCCGTAACGAGCTATCCCACGCTTGGGTGAGCTGTATGAAGGACATTATTTTTGCCGCTCCTTCAAGATGCGCTCTCCAACCATGCTTTCCAGACTCAATCAACTCTACGTTGATGAAGAAGAGTGAGGCTGCCAGCACGACATCGCCATTCATTGTATCGAGGTTCTGAATGGCAGCAGACATTAGCCGCAACGCTGTGTGTTTGGCGACCAGCGCATCGTCGAGTGCCTTTTTTGAAGCCGCGCTCTGATTCATAGGTACGAGGCCGCTGTCGTCGTATGGCAAACCCATGGTTATCAGGTTAGACATGTGAGCCGCCGAGGCCGCAACGATAATATGCTGCAGTAGTGGGTGAGCACGAGTTAATGGTATGAGGCTGCGGAAGGGATTGCATTCTGGCCCGTCGGTGGACACTAGGTCTTTGCACAGGCGGGTTGTGACTGCAAGTGAGAGGTTAGTCAAGATACATTCAATGTATAAGCTGAAAAGAGAGACAGGATCCGGCTTGAACGCACAGTAGTTGAGATAGAACCGGTCAGACTGGTTCAGATCCTGGAAGAGAGGATCGGCCAGCACCCAAGGACTGCTTGGTTTGATATAGGGAGATCTAGGCAAAGGAGTGTGCAATGGTACTTCTGCATCAGCCGACATTCTTCTTCCGTAGGAGCCATTCCACGGTATTATAGATACTCTGGCAGACATGGACGAGCTCCTCCTGGAGCGCATCTTGGCCACCGCCAGCGCAGGCGACGGGGCCTCTGTCCCGTCCTCAGCATCCATCTCAGCGGGCGTCTCAGCGTCTATCTCATCAGCGTCTCTACTTGCATCATTCCCGGTCTCGTTCCCAGCCGCTACAGGCGCGCTCGACGTGCGGCCGGCCAGCTTGCCGCGGCTGGCGATGGCGCCCGTCCAACGAAACAGCTTCCCATAGCCGAGACACTCCTTGCCCGAGGCGGCACACTTGTTGCAGTGTGGGTACGACCGATCACATCGGAGCCTCTGCCGACGGCAGTTGTGGCAAGGCTTCGTGGGCGGTTGCACAGAGCCCATGGCGACGCTTCTGCAGACCGTTGGATGGGGCCACCAGGCGAGCAACAGAACTCAGCATGCATGCCAGGGCGGTGCGGTGCGGTTCGAAGCAGAACGAGAGCTGCTTTGGCTATTTGCAGCAGCCTTTTGGGAATCTAATCGACATGGCCGTGGTGATGACAACGATGCGCTAGGCCGAGGCCGGAAGCCAAGGCGCAACTCGTGCAGTAGAAGCCTCGGGAGAGTCGCGCCGGAGCAGAGGCCCGATTCTCCGAAAGCCTGTTGGGTCTACTTTAGCGGCATTAGTCGCTGGAACGAACAGTCGCTGTTGAAATTCGACTCAAGCTACCTACATTGGAGATGGCTTTGACAGTTGATGGGAATTTGCTACTGGTAGCGGCGCGTGTTAGATCCATCGTATACCAGAGAGTCGGGATCCCGCGAATGTGGTAAAATTAGAAATATCAACTGCAACTGGAGACTTGCGTCGAAGCTTCTTTTACATTTAAGCAGTAAAATAAACTAAATGTGGCTGCTTAGGTAGGGCACATCATTGAACGCCTCTGTACGTGTACACGTATATAGGTGGACATGAGATCAAACATTCATGAAGTAAGAAGACTATTCACAACTATAGATAAAATTTATCAAGCGAATATCTACCGTATGAGTAGTTTCCATAACAGAGAAGTGCACATGCATTAATAGACTCAACTAGGTAGAGTCTTGGCATTTTTGAGGCGAAATTCTCGCTAATCTGCAGTGTGCTTATGTTTTCGCTATCGCTCACAACTAACTTACATGTGAACCATAGAGGCTCAACACAATACACATGGCTTTTGAGTAAACTGAGAGGCTTTAGCGAAAATAGGAGAATAAATGAGAATAAATGATGAAACAGACGTTAAGCTGTCTATGTCACCTCGTTCATTGACTTTAGCCTGAGATATCATAGCTGCCATTTGTAAAGATAAGTAGACTGTCTGGGGAACTACATCGAATATCGGAGCCACTCGCTTGCAATTTTCCATATGGCATCGCATCTAATTCAATAATTGCGACTCACTCTCAGTATACATGCATATTTACATATATTGTTATAAACGTCTTCAATACACTCATAAGACGACCATTAGAATTGTATTCGCCGCTAGTTATTAGATATCTATACTTGTTTTCTACTGTTTGTTCATCCCGCTAGCCTACTTTCACACGACTTTGCATTCCAAATCAGTGAGCTCATATTCATTAAACATACATTTGCATATAACCTTTCTCTTTTACGTGTTATCATAAGCCTCTTGCCAGAGTTGTCGTGGTCCTGAGCTATGGTAGACGCTTTCTATCTCCTATTTTCCTACACTGCAGTTTTGAGAAAAGTTTCTAAATGATAAAGACAACTAACAGAGTCAAATCAAGGTATATAGCATCACACCAAAGCTCTTCTCCTCTGAACAAAAAAATCTCGTCGCAAGAGTACCATGCGTAACAGAACCCACGTGGGACATCCATGAGTACGGCATACCCCTTAATGATTCTCCACGCCGATACGCTGGCTGTGAAAACCCCAGTAGATATTGCAGTCATCTTGCATCTAACAGCAGTCACCTGAAACAGCTATTTGGCTGACTTCAAAGCTGCGTAGGATTTCCAAGGATATCGACTCTCCAGGGCAATTCAGTCGCCGTTTAGTGCAACAAATTCCCCGCCAGAGAAAAGTATAGCGAGGAGATTGATCATATGATATTCACTCCCACTGCGTATATATAACTCAATTTGTTGCCCGAAGATCATTCAAAGCCCTGCACACCAGCGCTGCCGGACTTGACAAGTCTACTAGAAGCAGCTACAAAGTAATTACTAGCATCTTCTTTCATCGTGCTTGTTTATGCGGCAAAAGACATACCCCTGGGCGCTGTCAGATTTCTCTGAGTATAATCTTATCATAGTTTGTGGTTCTTGGGTTACCTCTCATATACTACATATGATATGACATGGTTCATGCAAATGGTCGCCGAGGAACTAACGGTGCATGACGCAATACCGTTTACTGCAAGGAATCATGGAATTGCGCCGAAACTTCATACAGCAAACGGACCAGTTGGAAATGAGTCCGAGAACAAGCGTACTGCAGCACCAGGGGTGCCAAATGCAATCAAGGCGACTTGTCACAATACGATCCCCGGAGTGGTGCCCGGGAAAGTCCCCGGAGTGGTGCCCGAGATCACCAATTGCTTTTCCCGTCGGACTTGTCTTTGTTTCCAAATTTTCTTATCATGAAATCGACGGCTTGTCTTGATATGGAAATGATGGTAAAAGTGTCGCCCGCTATTTATTCGCCCCATTCTACATACAGTTAACAAAGTATCAATGCCGAAGCTTCTATTACCGAGCTGTCAAAGGCCATGCTATTCGCTTCACATAGCGTATGCACGAACGTGTCGTATAATACGGGTACCTTGCTAGCCACCAGGGGGTATGCTTACTGACATCGGCGATCTGTCTGCTGACATGTCTTCCTGGTGAAAGGGGCGTGAGCCTTGGGCAAGGCTAAGTGTCTGGTGTTGCTATCCAATGTTGATCCCGAGTATCAATGTTGGTACGCATTCGTTCAAGCGTGCGGTCCCTTGGCCCCGATGTCCAGGATTAGCTAAACGGCCCTCTGTAGGCCAATCTGATGCCCCCCTTCATTCAACTCGGGAAACCGAAAATCTGGAAGCCCAGCCCAGATCATGGAGACTAGTTCCATTGATTTGCAACTTGGCAGTTTTCCCCATCAAAGCACTAGCGTATTAAGAGTGACTTACCCTGGGCTCTACCAACCCTGTAGCCGTGATCTCCTCTTCATTCCGGTAGGAAACCTCGCGAGGCAACAGAAAACAGTGATTTCTATTCCAAAGAGTATGAAACAGGCCATGTGTGCGGATTAGACCATCTAGGTCTTATACGTATTTGTTGCTAGGGATGATGCTAGTGTGTGTGGGTGTGTGTGTGTTGTACCGCCGCGCATGGAAACAACCCCCAGCGAAATATCACCAATTTTCTTTTCCCATAAGTCTTACTTCTCTACAATACGGTAGAAATCATTCACAATAAATAACAAGAGAGTCAATTCTCAGCTGTATGTATATTGTGCGGATTATGCAGCGCGAGCAACACGATATTTAGTCCATGTTTTCTCTAACTTTCTCATCATACCATGCCCAGAGGCTTCGATAAGCCAATGCATTTAGCTGAATCCAATTTCAGATTTGCTCCCAAAATTATGAGTAGGACTGCAACCGAAAGATATAGATAATTTCAGGGGAAATAGAAAATGTCGAGGTATTCTTTCTTGGTGATGGCCGAAGCAAATGCTACAATTTCGGTCGTCCGTTCGGCTGCTAAAGTTATGAATAAATACAGGAGTTAAGTTGATATCAGTTCATGAGTTCTATAATGACTATACCACTTGACGCCGTATCCAACAAATAAGCGCCATTCATGGGCATCAAAATCTCTGTTTCCATCGAGAGATGGACTTGCTCATAATCTGAAAGAGGAGGCTACCTGTTACCTGACTCTTTCCAAGCAAGGTGAATCAAAAGACGATAGGTTTTCATCAAAGCATGCGATGGACTGATTTCGTTCATTCACGCTTCCCAAATTGGACATGTACTTCGCTTTTCGCGTTAATGACGGCAGCAAAGTCAATAGGCGCGAGTTCATCCGCCATCACATATCACAAATGAAGATTGGACATGTTTTGCGCGCTGACCATACCTATTCCAAACCTCTATGTCCGGTTATCCCTGTTCTCTACAAGTACCCCAAGATTTATAAATGCATGCTTTGGATAACGGTCTTGGCATTGAATGGAGTATCTACCGACTGAGAAGCCAAGATAGAAGGTGCATGGATCTATCGCCAAAGCTAGCTGATCAAAAGATAGTCCCTTTGTCGGCATATAGACTTGCAGATATTATCGGCGTCAGCAGTAAAAGCCGACACTATTGATAGATACTCTTCTACGCACACTCGTCTCCTCATTGTATCAAAATGGTCGTTGGTAGACACCAATATGATATTCGATAGATATAAAATGGAGGGGTAAGCAAATTCGGCTTTAGATGTATGAAGCACTGCGAAGATTGCGCCAATCGTGTAACCCTGTCTGTCATGCAGAAACAGCGCCCGCTCTATCAAGCTATTACCACAACTGGGTGTTCTCCGTCCATGAACGGTGGGTTCGATGAACGATGGAAATTCAACACGGAAAGCATACAAAGCTAGCGTCGTCTTGGGGGGTTTGGCATTACTGGGATTCAAAATTGGATCTGCCTTATGTTTGCTACTCCATACACCGACAGGTGTTCATACGTCCGAAATGCACACACGCACACTAAAGGAGCGCTAACGGCCCCCAAGTCATCAAGAGAAAACGCCGGTTCCCAAAAGCTCCCTCGTTGTCGGTATCCCGACCTCAAAATTAACCCGGATTAAAAGCAAAGTCGACAGCCACAAAGCTAGCTCATCCCACAGGCAGCCCGCTGGAATGGCCGATTCACAGCAAACGGCGCAGACTGGAGGCTGTGCCATACACCCACCCCCCAAATCCGTGCCACCGGACTCCTAAGCCCACCGGTGAAACTCTCCACTCGTCGCGTGGATAGAGCAGGGAGTATCCCGGCTGATCGTCGAGACAGTGGGGAGGATCTTAGTCGCAAAACGGAGGGCTCCGAAACAGCCTGCTAGCTGTCCTCGCTGCCACCAACTGCTCCCATGGCCTCGGGATAGAGAAATGAGAGCCTGAATTCAGGTAAGGGAGCAGGGATGAGAAAGAAAACGGTAGTCGAATTCCGTATACATGCACTGCATATACACTCTACACAGCGGAGAGCCCTTTCCGTCCAGAAATAAATGCTTCCGCTACGGCAGATTTCTGAAAAGTCCGGGATGGAGACCAGTGGGTCTGTTTCAAATTCATCTCATGGGCACAAAATTTTGCAATGAGCTGGACTGGAAGACGGCATTCGGGTATGTACAGAATGTCGTTTTTTTTTTTTTTGAAGAATGTATCTGTATTCTCGCTATTGGTGGCACTTCAATGCTGATATCTTACCAATCTAGCGTGATAACTGCTCAGTGACATCTTCATGATAGGACTATCCTGGCGGATAGTGAAATGATTCCATTGTGTACCTATGCAGCCAAGGATGACTGCCCTACCTCACACGTACAATAAATATTCGTGAGCGCAGACAGTCGCTCAGCCCAGCCATGAGACCCGCAGGCAGGGTATAACCCAATGCTGGTTAAAAAACAGTAAATCAGGTTGTTTTTGCTTTTGCATGAAAGCTTACGCCCCCACGCCCGGTCATCTTTCGGTACCAGAGCTTCCGACGGCTGAATAGAGTAGTTTCTATTTCCGGCTATAGATATTCATCAATTCACGATGACGGTAAGGAATACTCCAAGCAATAGTAGATGGCGGGTGTTGAAGATTCGCGTAAGTTATACCCAATTGAGGCAGTGGCATAGAAGACTTGTTTTGATTCGGGAAATTCAATGGAATTTGCGGAATATTTGAAGCAATGATTATCCTAGAGACGTCCAAAGCAACACTTCTCTTTAACCAATCAAAGGATATAACCATCTACGCACCCCTCTTGGAAGTTATCCCGTGAAGTATACTTCATATTTCGGACCTTTAGAAAACCCGTCTAATAAGTAATAGGAAACATCCTTAATAGGTATTTATAAGGAAAATTTGTCGTAAACCTGTCTTCTTCCGTTTACACGAGGGTAATACTATTAGTAAAAGAGTCTGAATATACACCAGGGGCTACTCATCGCGGTGGCCAAGTCTGGCAACCGACAAGCCATATGACATGCACCTCATGATATGGCCTGCTGATGGAGCCTATATGATTGATTCATTTGGCCTTTGAAGGAGAATGAGACACTCAGACTTATGGTTATCATTCGTACTAATGAAAAGGTAGTAACAGCATTATAGCGAAAGTCAGAATAGTAGCATCATGGCCTGACCGTTACCAAGCGTGAAGTATGATAAGATCAAATTTTGCGATCTTATACATATAATATCATCATTTATACTCAACATAGTAATTGCAGCGAGATTACCCAATGCCGTCAGGAGAAGACGCTGTTCATCATAAGCGTTTGAGCATGGTACGAGTAGGTGGATGATGCTTCAAAGCCAATCAGATCCACGTTGACCAAATATCTAATTGGGATGCGAGTGAAATTATATCAGCTCTGCACGAAATCCTATGTAGATATAAGAAATTATAGCATTAATCGATCTACCTTTTATTTTTTGTGTAAATCACAAATAGAAAATTGGGCACATAGCTATAGCTGGTCGTGTGCTTGCCCCAGATTCTACAGATTCTTGGCTTCAGGCCGGAACAAAAACTCCCACTACTAACGCATTACAGCACATGCCCGGAGTACAGTAAGATGAGACGATTTCTAATGACACTTCGGTCGTGGCAGCCGAAGCCCATGCATGCATTTTTGCAAGGATTGATGCTTACCGGTAACCATTATTATCTCCCCGTGATGCGGCGACGATCCCGACCGAATCTTGACTCCTTGCTGCGAGTCGACAAGTAAGGCAAGTTTCGCCGCACTCCGCTAACCCGCTGGCTCAGACTTGAAATGTAGCTGTGAATATTCTGCAAAGAGCATCTCTCAATAGGCAATTGCTTTTTGTATTGAGATTGAAGTTATCAATGAGATTCATGCCTAGATGCTGCTCAGCTGCCAAATTATGTGTAGTAGGGTCAGCGCGCTGAAGAAGGCTGTAGTCCGCTAAAGCCATACACCGTATCAAAGCCCTAGCAACGTACACAGGCGCGACCGCCTGGGACGCTGATCTACTGCCAAGAAACCGCGTAACTGTAAAGGACCAGGTAACTTTCCAGATTGCTGGCCAAGCTCTTGCTTCACTGTTCATGCTCTCTTTGCATTTCTTTTCCCTTCCATCTTCACCCTCCCACAACAATTTCGCAAATACGTGACATCCGCCTACCGCATAACCAGCACGAAATCTGCACCATCACATGTGCAATTTGAGAACGACTTCAAGGCAAAGGCCTCTCTACCTCACGGAATGTGGGTAGGTAGTCTTGATGCAACTTACAGGGAGCGGTTGATGAGATCCAACATAAACAAGCAGCAACCATTACCTCGGCTGGCTGCTAATCTCTTTCTAATCTCTAGGACTGCAAAGGATAGATGAATTAATATCCATGCCTGCTCGCACACCACTCTCTAGTTCTTGTCACATGCTGGATCATGCCGCATGCAGATGACCCCCATCTCAGACAACAAATCGAAGTCTTGCAAAGCGCAATCAGAGCGTCGCAGTGCTGCGAGCAGTCGCCGTGGATACGTGTATGCTGCTGCCAGGGGCCGATGGCTGATTAGCCGGCATGATTGCCACCGCTCCATCATCGCAGCCTTGCCTGGTCTTATCGTGTAGCGCACCCGTCAATTCTCGCCAGATCACCACACCACCCAACTCTGTCTGAGGATCATCCTGGAGACTTTTTGCACGAGGTTGGACAGTGTTCATTTGGCCTCAAGCTAGCATCGGAGCCTTGCCGTCGGTTGGGCGGAGCGATCCTT
Organism: Trichoderma erinaceum; assembly: GCA_026401215.1. Classification (NCBI taxonomy): domain Eukaryota; kingdom Fungi; phylum Ascomycota; class Sordariomycetes; order Hypocreales; family Hypocreaceae; genus Trichoderma; species Trichoderma erinaceum. The sequence continues at coordinate 378,092 of JALIRY010000030.1, forward strand.
TGCTTTTTGATAGGCTCGGGCATAGTCGGCATCTTAAATACACAAGGCTAAGCTGGATATAGTGAGTTTGGCGAGTAGGCGATGTTGTTTCCCATCAGGCTGACCAAGCTGTTGGTGATGAGCTCAGATGCTACCTTCGCCGGCCTTTCATTTGATATTGGCATCCGTAAGTGCTTCATGCTTAGATTATATGGAGCCCGGGCGTTAACCGCTTCTAAGGTGTGCACCAAAGATAGCGTCCATGGGTGATACTGGCGGACGGGAGGATCTTCCTGCACGTTGCTGATCAGCGCACCCAACGACAGCTCTCCCTAAACTATTCTGGAAGTCTACCCCGGCACTAGCTATCCAGGGGGGGTCGTCATTCGTCATGGAGGCAGATCTTCTGGAACCTGCTCCTGTCTCTTGCGCCGCTGCTTCATAAACTTCGTGTTCTTGGTGGCCTAGTTAATCAATATGGACGATCACTTGGCCCAGCCCTGCCAAATTGCACATCAGCCATTGGCAGATCGTGTGGAGTGATGCTTCATGCCTAAATTCGACGTTGATCAGTTGCCGTGCGCGAGGTCTGGACGGAGGCAGGCGATCTGACTATGCCAACTCCACGGCCTCACCAATACGGAATACGGCCAAGACTACCGCGAATATGTGCCAGAGAAGACAAAGGCAGAGCTTTCCTAGGCATCAAAGTCTTGGGGACTGTTTCCTACTACTGTTTCACGACTTTACCGGCAGCAATAGGCGATGCCAATAGCTCCCATAGCCACTAACGCAGCCCTGCTAACGGCGCGTGCCAAGCAGAGTTAGTTGGTGCGGAGCAAGGAGCACAGTATGGAGTGCTTCAGGTACGACGGAGGTCGTAAGAAGTTTTCGATCCTCTCGGCCAAATACCAAAAATGTTTAGAAATCGACGAGTGCGCGAAGGATGCTCATTTACAGAGTAAATCACTTTCCAGGCTGAATAGGCCTGGAGGTATGCGCCGGCTGGCCATCTATGACGCACGGAGTGCATTCTACCATGGCGATCACTTCAGGACCGAATTAAGACATATCATTTCTTCGAGCTCACCTTCTCACAATGAGATTTGTATACGAGCTGGTGAAGACGCACCGTCTCGATTCTATGAGCGAAAGGCTTCAATCAGAAGCTATTGAGCTGGGGCCTCAACCTTCCAGAACATCTTGACATCTATCATTTTATTTCAACGACCTAGATTTGCTCCACGCGGACATGTGCACCTTGGCAAATTTGGAATGACCCGTAATAACTGACAGCCATGAGAGCTTACCCCTTGTCAAGGGGTGTGATGCCGCTGCTATTTTACCAGGCAGGAAATACGATCGACAACTGTTCGAGAAGGGCCAGCCTGAGGCAAAACCATGGTATGGAATGGTTTACCAATAACTTGCTGAAGTCGAAGTCCGCATCTACATATCTCGTATGGAGTAGCGAGCGTGCATCGAAAGTCTAAGAAACCGATGACCATTAAGAATGGTTAACTGGCTAGCTGGTAGCCGAACATTGCAGCCGACGAGCTGCTACGCCGTTCCTGGACGCTAGTACGCCGATACACACCAACATACCTATATATACTAGAACTCGTATAATCCTGTACAGAGTTTACTGAGGCTGTGGCCGTGTTGGACGCTTGGGCTAAAGATGGCGTCCTTTTTATCTTCTTCTGCAGTCCTTTTAGGGCTGACAATGGCGGAAGCACAACAAAGCTATATGCAGGCAGAACGTAGTCATGACGACAGACTGTGTAGCATGAATCGTCCAAAGACGCATCGGTCAGCCAGACGCTTCAGTCGGGGAAGGATACGGCCGAGAGAAGCTCAAGCATATGCAAATGCTACTCCACTGCGGAACAGAAAGGCAAATTAACCCCCTGGCCCCATTAGCCCTCCTTGATACTGGGTAGATCATGACACGCCTCTGACCAGAACAAGGGTCTCAGCGAATGGCGCCTGCGTCAAACAGGCCTAGCTGGAGAATCACGCAACTCGATGAAAATCTACTGGCTGCTCACAGGACTTCTGCTAGCACGACGATCATTAATTAGCCTGTACCGTGAGAGCGAGGCGCACTTAGCAGCAGTGCTGGACGCCACGCCACGAGGTGATGCCCGCCCGGCGCTGGTCGCTTGAAAGACCACCAGTTAGCACTGACTGAGCTGCGTATTAGCGCGGACAGTGATTTGGGAAGAGCCTAGAACGAAGCTAGCTGCTGCTGCTGTGCTCTAGATGAAGCCGGCGCGCTGCAGGAGTTCCATACGAAAGTTTGCCGATGTCATTCTCGGACCGCCACCGCAGATTGCTTCACCGAAGGGAAATCTCTCCTCGCATCTTGCGGTTGTATCGAGTACACGAGTCGACTAAAGGGCGTGGCAATCGTGATATCATATCAGGTACTCACGCAATATCAGCATCGAAGCCGTGGATCGACCGGAACGTTGTTCTCTCTTAGCTTTACTTGCTCTCTGTTTTACAATCTCTTTGTTTGTCCCTGCTATGCTTTTTATGGGGGGAAAATTGTCAGCGCATTGGATCGAGATTTTCGTTGGCTTTAGTGACGCCTCGATGACGGCTAGTGTTATATTAAACAAACGAAGCGCCGTTACTAGTCAGGCCTCTCTGTCCTGGCGTGTCACCTTTTCACCATCATACTGAGGATGCAATAAAGCCATGAAGAGATCAGCCAGACAACCCAATGACAGAGGATAGTGATCCGCGTTGCCGCGAGTCGTAGATCGTCTCAAGCTGTGTTAGGTCGCTCCAAGGGGGGAAATATCCGACGCGGGGCGGTTTCTCAGAGCGGCCCCGAGTTTCTTGTAGACGCCGGCGAATAGTATCGCAGCTATCGCAGCTTGCTTGGTCAGGAGTCCGTGGCATTGACGACCGCATCCTTAAACGAAGCTACCTAGATATAGGGCCTATATGCAATGCCATGTACGACCTGGCCACGGCCGTCGAGATGCGGAGGAAGCCCGGAAGTTACTTGACTCGAATCAAACTAGCGGGCGCTCTGTTTAGCACGAGCTGCTTCGTCATCCAGAAGCTGAAAACGAAGGAATTGCCAAACGAGGTTGAATGGCGCTCGGGTATGGATCAGGGTTATGGCCAGCGCTGGCTGCTCACGTTTACATACTCTCCGTACACGCTGATCCACCCTGTCCACGACGTTTGACCACACAATGATCCCTGATGACAATCCCTGGAGCTCCGTCAAGCCACCGCTGCTATGCTAGCATGCAATACCACCCACGCCTACGATCTCTATCCGCGGTCCCGGTCAGGGAGAATGACCAACCAGGCCTCCACTTCGGACACCCTCGCGTTGTGGCGCCAACCGCATCCCTGCTTGCTATCCGCACTCCCCCCTTTTCCCCTTGACCTGGAACGTTCCCGCAGCAGACTCAATTCCGAAAGCCTCAGTGCTCTCCACACACACCCTTTTGTAGTACGCCCGCTTGCACCGCTTCCCATTATTCAGGCGCTCCTCTTGTTAGACGGCCGGGCTTACAAGTTTTTGGTCTTTGGTCCCAGACTTTCCTTGGGATGATTCTAAACAGGGGAGGGTGGTTGGCCCACTCCCAATATCTGCGATGGGTTCAAGGCGCCGGGGCACTTCCTAGTCTGTTGTGTGGGATACTTAATGTCGACGGAAGACAGATCTGATATGCCGCTCCACACCCAAACACTCAAGTCTCTACTGGCGGCTCAAGTTACTTATATAGCATCTCTAGCCCCCATCTTGGTTCCAAAGCTGAGTTCTTCTCTTTGAATCGAAGATCTTTACGACGGACCTCTTTCACATTTGTTTACTCGCAAATAACCTTTAAGCCACTTCAAAGTTTGTCTGCTCTACAGTCGAAGCGGTCGACGACTCTCGACTCGGGTCACCACGAACCATTCTCAAATCGCCTAGCATTCAACACATTTGTGTGCATAGCAGACCCTCGAGGCTGCACAAACCCCAATTACTCAAGTCTTTCAACTACATACACAATGGCTCTGGTCACTTCTATGATATCTCCTTCTCATTACGGCTCACAACACTCTGGATACTACCAGTCACCCCCTTCGCCCCCCATGGATGAACCGAAATGTTCACTGCCCTCAATCTCCAACCTCTTGGGCCTCGCCGACGCTGGCTCTATGGCGAGCGAAAGTTCATTCTCTAACTCTCCTCGACCCTACGCCAAGTCTGAGAGCAGGCCAACTTCAAGACATAGGGCGCTGCCACCCACACCGCCCATGTCCACAGATGCTTCATTTGACGCTCGGCGGTCTCCATCAAACAGCGTCTCCTACGCTCCGTCCAGCTCTTACTACGAGACAACGCCCCCTGCAGAGGCCCATGACACACATCGATATCGAATGGCCTCTCTGCCTGCCATCTCAACATCCACTACCCAACCACCTTTGCCGCCGGCGATGGGATCTGCCCATTCTGCCCATTCTCCTGCCAGCAACTACTATCCTGCGCAGAATCTACCGCCACCACCTCCCCCGGCTTCTGGTCTCCAGTATCAGCGTCCGCTACCCCTGTCGTTCCCACCGCCACCTAGCCCTCTCAGTGTAACCCCCTCTGGCGGCTACGTGTGGCAACATCACCACTATCTCAACCCATCAAATGGCATCCCATTTCCACCCTCGCAAGACCGATATATCTGCCAAACCTGTAACAAGGCCTTCAGCCGACCCAGCAGCCTGCGTATCCACAGCCATTCACACACGGGCGAGAAGCCATTCAAGTGTCCCCATACTGGATGCGGCAAAGCCTTCAGCGTTCGAAGTAACATGAAGCGCCACGAAAGAGGCTGCCATGGATTTGACGTAGGCAAAGGGCCCATTATGCTCCCTTGAGCGTCTGAACCACAATCTGAAAGAAAAAAAAAAGAGGCATAATGAGAACATGACTGTTCTTTTCTTTATTCTTTTTTTTCGCAAGCATTCACATTAACTGTGGAACTCGGGAATTAGAAGATACACGAGATTGCTGGCGGAAGCTTGTAGCCTTGGGATGGCTTGATATTTTTTTTTTTATCCTTTTCCTTTTGTTTGTATGCGCTTGGGTCTGCATGGCGTCGGGAAACAAGTTATCCTTCTACTTCTATCTGTCACATTCGGACGCGTCATGAAACGGGTTTGGTATCTCCTAGAAGGCACAAACAAAGTGGCCATATGGGATCAGTTTGTATTCTTTTTTGGTATCTTGGGAAATGGAAAGGCTCTGAGAAAATTGCAGAGCAATGCATTAGTACGGCGTTACTCCTGTTCTTATCTAGCCAAGGGCTAAGGAAACTGAGGCGAAATTCTGAAAAATGGAAGAATTTCATGTATATAGAATCACACAAATCAAATCTCGCGGGAGATACAATTTTCACGTTCTTGACGATGCCTCTCTCTTTTTTTTTTGTTTTCGTCTTTTCTCCCTTCTGCCGAAAGTCACCGACTCCTTTGATTGACATGATGTTGATTTGTTCCTTGTTCCTGGTGCCATCTCCCGGCCGCATGTCTCACATTTTCTCCGCCACTGAACACAGAGCCAGACGGTGTCTGGAGCTCAATAGCTCCCTCTTGCTCCCTCACAGTAGCATTGGTTATAATTAGTTATGCCCGATGGATTCCCCACACCACGCCGATCTGCCTCCTTTTTGGGGGGGCACGGCGACCTACTGTAGTACACGCCGGAGTTTTGGAGACATGTATGTACAGTAGCACCACCCCAAGTCAAGTCGCGACAAGCGTCGTATAAATGCATCGGCTTTTTACGCGAGGATCCCCCCCGACGCCTGTTGCACCAAAAAGACTACTGTCCTTTCCCCCATGTCGATCCCTCTCTTAGTTAGTCCTTTTGCTACCAAAAGTTGAGTTGCCCAAACGCATGTGTTCTTTTTTTTTCTTTTGGAGAGAACGGGTAAAGCGGGAAGGAAGAAGAACTGGGCGTTGAAAATCCGTGGGGCCGTGCGACAGCACTTGAAACGCGGGCAACCGAAGACGAAGGAGGGGAGGGAAACTGAATTGATTACATATACATCTACTGCTACTGCTACTGTACTGTAACTCTTGCGGCTGTTGTGAAATATATCTACAATTTTGGAATAGTATAGGAGAAGAGGCGTTGGCCCTACTGATACGCTCGCCGGTCATCAATGCAGCCTCGAGGGGAGAGCAAATATAAGTGGGGTTAGTTTTCGATGAGGGGAATGCAGTGAGAGCAATGTATTCCTGTACACCTTAGTACTGCCTTAGGTACCTAGTTCCACTGCCTAGTTGCAAGAGCAGTGTAAAGAATGAGATTGGAGGATAGTTGGGGATGTTCCTGTAGGCAGTTGGTTGTGAGTATCTGAAGCTTTGTCCGCTTGTCCATGCTATATGTTAACCTGTCATATGTGATTTACCACTTGTAAAAGTATAGCAACTACCGAGTATAGACCTGGAAACGAGAGGCGAGGTTTACTTTCTTTCCCTTGTCTCTTACGAGAGCCGCGTAGTAGAATACGACGGAGCGATTTCTGGTGGTTTAGTGTTTACAACCCCATTGATTAGAGAGTCCACATATAACATCGCCATCAGTTTAAATCCCAAAGTTTAAAGCTTATTTCCTTCGATGTTTTGAGTCATCATTTGTAATAGCTTATGGCTAAAAAAGGCTGCTGTTAGCACGCAAATACGTACTGCTAGTAGCAGTCGTGCTTTGATCCAAGATACACTAGGTACAAACGACTATTGGTGAGAGATATGAATCATGAACGATGCAGCTAGGTGGAATGTACAGTGGCCATGTATCATTTGAACAACAACAAGTGCTGCGAAGAACGAATTAACGCAAGAAAGAACAGGGGTAGTCCCCGTTCGCGGCAAGCGGGGAATCCTTTCGAGATGCAGCAGACATGGAGGATTTAAAAAAGAAAAGACGAAACGCAGCAAATTTACGGGCAATATCGGCCAATGGTGCATGTATACTGTATGTTTGCGGTAGGGGGAGCCGATTCCCGACCTTTCCGAACGAGGAAATATCCGCGCGGGCTGGAGAAGGGGCAAAAAGAGAGAGAGAGTAAGAGAGAGACAGAGATTTGCATGGGGTGTGTGTGTGGAGGGGGGG